>CM031241.1:127793049-128223422 GCA_018340775.1 Taxus wallichiana var. yunnanensis
AGTATTGGACGGTGTTTGAGATTTGACCATTACCGCGTGGACGTGCGTGAGTGAGTGGTGGTGTTTGGCTTGTTGGTAGAATCGGAGTTCGAAAGTGGGGTTTTTGTTACGCGACGCAGTGATTTCTCTTCTTCTAAGGCTCGAATTTCAAGTTTAGAGCCATGGTAAAGGCCTCGTCGAATGTGCGGAAAGTTTGAATTTGGAGGTAGGGGAGATGTGTTCGCGCAGCAGGCCAGTGTAAATAGTTCAATGAGTTCGGTTTGAGGCGAGGCATACGTAAGTTGGTTGATAAGGCCCGCCATCGTCCAGCGAAATCTGCGATAGATTCGTCTTCAAATTGTCGGATGGCATAGAGGTCAGCGATAGATACTTTCTTGGCAATGTTAATGGAGAAATGATCCAAGAAAGATTGGGCTAGTTGGTTAAAAGAGAAGATCGAGTCTTGGGTTAAAAAGCAATGTACCACTCTAAGGCGGGTCTGATAAGGACATGGGAAGGTCTTGCGGAGTAACAAGGCGTCATCATGGGCAATCAAATAACAAGCATGTCTAAATGATTGCAAGTGTTGTTGAGGATCCTCTTTACTTTGTTAAAACGAGTAAACTTTGGTAACTCCCATTGAGGAGGATATGAATGAAGGGACGGAGAAGGGTGAATGGGCTCCCAGACAAACTTGCTCGTATGTTAAGAAGCGCTACGACTTCACGAAACGGAAGCCTCCGAGGTTTTACATTTTGTCCATCATTTGTTTGATGAAATCTAAGCGTGGTTGGATGAGATGATGGTGCCACTGAATAGGGATGTCCCATATAAGGTGTTGAGGTTCTTTGGATACGTGTATGGGAATGAAAAGGTAGGCGGAGCTTGAGAAGGAAAGCTCGTGTGAATAGGTGGCGAGAGTAAGTCATGAATGGAGTGGAATGCGAAGAGAGATGAGATAGGGGTAGTTGGTGGTAACGATCGTGGGGTCCAAGATTAACCAAAGGAAAGCTAATCGGGGTCGTATGAACCTCTGAAGCCGTCGGATTGGGAGACGGGGCTAGAGATGCAGGAAGTAAGGCAGTGTTATCAGGAGGAGTGGGAGCTAAATGAGCAGCTATACTAATAGGCATGCCAATAAGGAGGCTGACCATCAAAGTGCTGTCGGGGCATGAGACAAATAGTATTGCATGACAAAGGCTGGGATTAGCATCCAGAGAAATTTGCAAAGTCCTTGTCTCCTACGGGAATTTGGGGATCTCACTGGTGTCGTAGGGTTCCCTATAGAATGTGAAGGGGGTGATTCAGGCAAAGACACAGAGCAGGCATGTGAAACCATGGCGGCGGCTTGCTTCCGAGTGATGACAACCATGGACAAGAACACACAGGAAAGTTTCAATCTATCAAGAACAAAAACAACCTCAGAATGATGAATTTGGCAAGTTGCTGGTTTGTCAGGGGCTGATGAAGACAGTAACCGATATCGGTTTAGTAACCGGTGTCGGTCACAGAGCAAACGACGTCGGTCCCTTAACCGATGCCGGTGTCAAAAGTCTAGGATAAGAAGATATAAAAGGCTGCTAATTTGATTTTTAGCAACGTTGAGTATATTTATCAACTTATTGATCACAGAAGACAAAGTATGACAGAGAAAACAGAATTTGAAAACAAGCAAGATGCACACGCAAATCCAGAGACTAATCCTAGGGTTAATTTTAGTTATCGTGGGCTTATGCCTTTAGACGTAAGATGATGTCAGAATCCTAAACAACAAGACCTAGGGGAAATGTCAAGTTTGTTTTGGCTTATAAGGTTACCTCAATCGGGTGGAGGAATACCGCGGAAAAGGGGGGATGTTTGAGCTGTTGTGTTAATTGTGAAGTGATTCGGTATGTGTTGTGCAGTGAAACTAAGGTTAATTTCCTGTCAATACCATGGATATCACCCCATGCGTGTACGAATTGTTACTTAATCTATGTTCACTAGAATTGAAGAACAACAAGCAGGAATGCAATGCATGTGTTTTAAACCCAAATCGAAAATTATATTCGATGAAGCAAGAGAGATGACTTTCACTAATGCGAAACTAGGAAAGCAAGACAAATTCTTTACGAAATATATAACAAAAGTGAAGAATAAACAAATATGCTTCCTAAAATGAAAATAAGCAAGAGAAAGAAACCCAAAATGGGTCCCACCAGGCGTGCCAAAATGTTTCGCTCGGAATGTTTCGGCTTCTGGGAATAGAGTTGCTTCTATCCTTTCATTCCTTTTAGAAACAGATGAGGTTAGGGTTAGGAGGAATACCTATTGAATGTTGAGATGGTGTGCGCGTACCGTAGAGAAAGATCAGGTTTGATTGCGAAGAACTCCTTTTTGTCTTGGAAGGACTACTGCAAATAAGAACACAAGACCACAAGATTTTAATTAGACAATAAATGAAGGAACCATGACAGGCCCAGAAATGTAAAACTTCCTTTGAAGGTGGTGAGTTCCCTCGCTAATATGAATTAACACAAAAGACTGCAAAACATCAATTAAATTGTTTCGTTGAGCTGGGTAGAGGAAAGGCTGGTTTTCTGGTTTTGATGAGAGGAACCGATGTCGGTTACTGATAACCGATGCCGGTTACTAATAACCGATACCGGTAGGTTCTGGGATCTTCTTGGTAGCTATGGTGTTTTGTAAGGCTGGTTTATGGATGATATTAGGAAATGGGATGATTAGAAGCAAAGGATAACAGTTAGATGCAATGACACGTTAGGTAGTAGATTCAGAGACGGATTTAGGAGGACTGAAATTCACAGAGCAGAAGAAATGTTATAACAGAGGACATGCAAGATACGACTTACTGGTTTTGGCGAAGATGCACGTTGATATCCTCTACTGCAAGCACTTCTGGTATTTCCACTTGTCTACCCTCGCCGGTTAAGTGAAGATCGGACTCTGTTCTCTCGCCGCAATGCTCTTTGTTGATCAGAAATCCTTTGGTGATCTCCAAAAATGAAATTCCGATCCGTTGTTTTGGTTTGGGAGCCCATTTACTGAGGAACCGATGGCGGTTGTGTAACCGGCGGCGGTCGAGTAGAACCGCATCGGTAAGGAAAAAGTAGGCTATTTTTAGTAAAATAGCCCGCCTTCGCTTTTCTCCAGAGAGATCGGTTGCGGGCTTGGTCGAAGTGGCTAGAAGGTCGGCTTTGGGTGCGAGTAAGGAGGCATTAGTTATGGATGTGAGTCTAGACCAAGTCACGGGTCTTAATTAAGTTAGTTTAGGGTTAGGGCTAGGTCATGATGAGGTGGCAAAGTGAGGTGGCGGGTAAGGTGATGTGGATTTATCAATTATAAGGTAATTAATAAATAATTATGTAAGGTTTAGGTAATGAGGTTAGATTGCGAGAGGAGATGCGGGTCACGAGGGGTCGTAAGACACAAATTTGGTGTCTACACTACCCTCACCTGCTTGTCCCTTGAGCTCATTTACCGCTACATACACTTTGTTTTCTATATCTCAAAATAAAATCAAAATCACTTCTCACCTCCCCTTGATGATGCCTTCCCCTTTTTAGTCTAGTCCATGACTTCAAAGTATTAAAATAAGCCGTATTCTTATGGGATTTTCTTGAGTCAAACTTCCTACTAAACTAGATGCTTCACGCCAAAAGAACATCTAGTCATCTAAATTAAATATAGACTGCTCCCTTGAAGGACAGCTATATGCCGAACTATTGCTGCTACTATAAATAGATTGCCTCCCCAGAAGGACAATTTATGCACTAAAATCATATCCACTACTATAAATAGATCTGTTCCCCGAAGGACAGCTATACATAGTGACCTTTTCTCGAAGCTTCTCGCATGGATCAGCTTTGCGAAGACCTCAAGAATAGTACAATCAATATCCCTTGTAGACTTCCCGCATCGATCAGTCTATATTCAGTCAAATAAAAGCCTCATTCAAAAAGAACTTTTGGGTCATGGACTTGTCTATTTAGGGTAGGTTCTCTTTCGTCGAACACTCACTTTGTAAGAAGTTCTCACGTACCTCAGCTATATCATCCACCTCACCTCACCATTTGTTTCAACTCAAGGGACGTAATGTACACCGATATATTGTGATCATACAACTCTTTTCACCTATTGACTTCTCGTCATGCACGGTACTTAGGGCTTCAAGCTCGTTCTACGTTGTGTGGTTTGTTTAGCTCTTTTCACCTACGGAGCACTCTTTTGCTTTGCCTCGCATCTAGGATTGTGTGTTGATCTTAATCAGGACACGCTTCCCTACTACTTGGGTATGCTAACTTTTGCTTCACCTATACCAACACCAACAACATTACCCTACCAACATCAAATTTTTACCAAACGACAAATTGCCTAACCACAACCAAATTGCCTAAATTCACCTCTCCCTGGTCCTAAGGGAGAACTACATCGGTCTGAGGCCCCTCCTTGCTTTGTGCAATGGGCTATGTAGGCAGCACTTCGGAGACATGGGGTCTCCCAAGGTTAGCTCGACCATCCCCTACCAGAACTTATCATGTGTGGTAAATATAAATATTTTTGTGTATTTCTATTTAATCACATTCCTCTTTATCCTTTTTCAAAACACCAAAAATCACAACGCAAACATTCTTATTATTATAACTCAAATCAACATACATATCTTGTTTTATTTAGATGTTAAACCAATACATCTTCTCTATCATCGACACGCAGGTCGGCACTCTTATTTATTCTTATACCTTGCTAACATTTATTTAGACCCTCACGCCTCATCCCGAACTAGGTGATGATCGTGATCGTCGACCCTCTCGCCGAAGCCTCTCGTCCTCAATGGTACCATGGTTATTGGTACCGCCCACCGATCTGCCAATCTCTCCTATAACATATGAATACGCCTCTCGCATGGAGGACTCCAGCCTCAGTCTCTCCACCCGTGACTCCGCAACCACTAACGATCCTCTTATCTCATTCACCTGCGTTTGGAGCTGATGAACCAAATGCTACAGACGATCCCTCTCTGCGTTGTAATCACCGCTATGTCAGGATGATCACGTACACCTCGCAGTTCTGCTACCCACCATAATCTATAGGCCTCTGTCGTTCCTGCATCCATTACCCTGCGATCGGCTGCTACTTCTTCAGGACCTTCTGGAGGTGTTGGCTGGGGAGGTGAGAATACTGCCTCTGCGTCGATCCTCATATATGGTCTATAAGCCTGTGGTATGTCCTGCACGAATCAAATTGTCGCGCACGATCTATAGGAATCCTCTCATACTCACTGGCTCGTGCCTGCGATCCACCTCAATCACTCTACACCCTCAACTCCTCAGCTATATTCTCTGTTACCATATAGTTTCCGTAAGGCCGCCAACAGATATCCGCAACCGTCACCCTCTCCCATACCTACTGTAATACTCGATGTCACCCGTCACGGCTCGAGATCTTGCCTCTTTTCTCGCTCCGGACCAGTGTCCCTCAATCCCAACCTCGCAGCCCGGTCTCTCCCCGCTGGATGGATCGGCCTATTGGTCGCATACACAGGATAATGTGCTCATAGGCCCAACAGTGTAATACGTATGAGCAATCCAAAGGTCGCCTGTGATTTCGCCTACAAGCCCATAAACCCTCGTATAGCTCCGCCAAATATGCAGTGCCCATGCAAAATTCACGTTCCTTTCTATCATCTCCCAGATAACACACATCAATGCCTTTGGAAATCTTCCCCCTTCCCCTCGGTAATGCATAATACCCTACCGCTATCATTAATATCACTGCTAACCTTGTCTCCTCAGGGTGTGCTGCATACATTACCCCATACGTAAATGATAAACCTCGCTGTGTCAAATCTCGTGCGTATGGACCAAATACTGCGGTTATCGCTCCCCGTGCCACGCTAGGTAGTGCCTGATATACTAGTTCTCCTGTAATAGGGAGTCTCAAAATACGGAACACATCTTCCAATGTTACTGTCATCTCCCCTGTTGGCAGATAGAAGGTATTTGTCTCGGGATTCCATCTTTCAATCAACGCCTGTAACATAGCATGGTTACGTGCGATTCGTGAATAATAGCGGATTCCACTTAACCCCAAATGATTTATCAGTGTCCATTCAGCCGGCATTACATCCGCTCGGATTCGTGACAACAGTGCTGGTACACTATCATTCATCCTCAACCCTACCTCTGCCTACATACATCCAAATAACAAACAACCATTCATTTCCTCAAATCCCCGGTTTTTTTCTCAAAGTCTCGAAATTCCTCAAAGAATCGGTATCGACTTCAATAATACCGGTTGAGTAACCGATACCGGTTATTCATAACCGATATCGGTCACTCATTATTTCATACACCTTGCCTAAACAACCACCTACGAACAATAATTTGAGCGTCTATTCCTTTCTATACCTACAAACATACCACAAACTCCGATTACCTACCCCGTAACACTTATAACCCTTGCTATCATATTTTCTTTTTCATATCTACCCACTTAATCTCTTATTCATAACACATGCAAAAGTCAAATCATAACCAAAACGTTTACCTCTTGGGTTGCAGTAGCTTGAGGTGGCCCTTGTCTTCCCTCTTGTCCCTGCCTGCTGGATGTTTCTCCTCATCCTGCCATTATCACCACCTTTTTCAAACCTGCCTTTCTGTCTTCTGAATCTCAGATCACAATCACTTTCCCTGTCTCTTTACTCCTAATCACTCAAATTTCTCATGCAATTACCTGTCTCAGTCGTCAAAAAGCGTCGCGTTCGCGTATTTAACTTCTTGCATGGCTCTTAAAATTAGAACTTAAGTTGCCACCCTAGCTTTTTTATTTTTAGAAAAGCTCATACCTAAATAACCGGTATCGGTTATGTAACCGATATCGGTCTACTATCTACCGACGTCGGTTACCTAACCGATATCGGTTATAGACCTATCTTTTTACAACATGGTTCTTTTCTTCATTTTTTACCTAATTTTTGTCGCGCCCGCCTCTTTTCCTGCATCACAACACCATTATTCATATTTCTCCATCCACCACACATATCATTACAAGTTCATTAACATCATCTATTTTACAAAAACAAACAAACCATCAACTAAGGATATCAACAAACTACCAATCTATACATCATTTGGATCCAACTCATCGATACATATATAACAATGTCACAAAACCAAAGGCAAAACATGCAACATTTCCTCTTATAACATGTCATCCATATATACGTACAAAAACAAAAACATCAACATCATCCATATATCAACATGTCAACTAAACTCATCATACATTCTATATCACAAACCATTGACGAAATATTTAAACACATTTTGAACACTGCATGTGGATCAAAACATCATCTCTATATATATATAAAAATTTTCAAATATACTGATGTGCCTGCATCGGGGCCTCTGTGATCTCATCATACAACTAAGCGCACGCAGCCGCAATAACAATCCAAAATCTCGACTCGGCTCGCAGGCCGGTCCCTCATATCAAAAAAAAAAACTCGGCTCGCAAACCGGTATCAAATATACAACCCATACTCGACTCGCAGGCCGGTATATAATGAATAAATGAATCCATACATGAATAAATGACGGCACGCAGCCTCTATCAACGCAACCGGTTCGCGCAGACCGGTGCCCATGTCCCTATACAAAAACTATGTGGGGATCCTCGGCTCTCCCCATCGCCCTCGGCACCTCTCCCTGCTGGTCCCTGTGGCGCCTCTCGCCTCCTGCCTGTAACGGACATGCTTTGGCCGTGGGCATTGCACCTCCCGAGATCTTTGGGTGTGAGAGGTCTCTGCTCTATGAGCTGCATAAGGTCGATACTCAACTCCGGTACTATCAAGAATATCTCGATAGTATCGGGCCTCCGCTTCTAACCTCCATATAGTGCCCTTGAGCCACCTTTGAAGAGTCGGGCTGGTCCCCTCGGCACCTAATACTAGTACCCCGTGCTGTGGTAAGTGCCACATGGCCGTGCCGCCATTGCGGTGAAGTATTCGTGCTCGTGCCTAGGGCATTTTGGTCTGCTACTCCGGTGATGGTGCTTGCACAAGCTATGTCTTTGTACTATTGCCTATACTGTACTGCACTGCGCATGTCGTGTCTTCTTGGTGAGTGGTGGTGCACGCTGTGCTTGTGCTCGAGCTTCGGGCTTTTGCCCGTAAGACCCCTATACCAGATGCTTGCACAGCAGCAAGCTGCCCCTGTAATACTGCACACAGCCCTCGAGCTGATCTCTCTCTGCCGTCACCGCTGCCAAGTCTCTGTGCGGTATGGCATCTTACCCTGCGCTTCTAGCTCTCGACCACCCACCAAACCCTGTGATGCTCCTGCACCAAGATCATCTACGCCATCATCTGCTGGCCTCTCTGCAACCCAATCTGGATCCAAGGGCTGTGGTGCAGGCAGTGGGGCCTCTACATCATCCCTCCTGTACTGAGGGAAGGGAGGTGGCTCATCCTGTCGCAGCCCCATCTGCCTGCGTACCCTCTCTAGGGGTATCCTCTCGTACTCTCCCGGCCTCCGTCCTGCTATCCAGAAAGTGTACTGGATCCAGCGTAACTGTACTCGGCCTCCTCTGTGCGGGTGATGACCTCTGTAAGGTCTCCATATGATGTCTACCGCTGTCAGGCCCTCTAATAAATGTCTATAATACGCCACATCTCGCCCTGCAAGAACTACTCGTGGCTGCCCCACGACCCCCAACCACCTCTGAAAGCCATATCTGTATATGACCTGTGGCCCTGGCTGCTAGGGTAACCCTATTGCCTTGATGCATATGATGTGCTCATATGCCCAACAATGCAGCAAAAATGTCGAACAGATACCGAATCACCTCATCCGGCGATAACCCCAGAGCTCTCTGTATAGCTGCACCAGATATACTGGTGCCCAAGCATAACAGGTGTGCTCCTCCACCATCTCATGAAGCACCCCATCAATGCCCGTGGAAAGCGGCCTCCCTCCGAGTCCGGGAGGGCGGCGGGTGATCCCATCATCATCGGCCCACCCGTGTCTCGTGTCGATGTGCACTGCGTACATGTCACCATACCCAATGCTCGCATTTGTGATAGGTAAGTAGCGCGGCTGCATCTCCAAAAACCTGTAATATGCTGTCCATGGCAGTCTCTGAATCTACTTGGAAGACTACCTCTCCCTTGATAGGTAGTCAAAGGATGCGATACACATCCTCCAACGTGATAGTCATCTCCCCAGTCGGGAGATGGAACACATTGGTCGCCGGATCCCATCTCTCGATGAGGGCGACCATCAGGCTATGATCTCTCTCTATCGCTCTATACCTCTGGACTCCACCGAGTCCCACCTCGCGCATGATCGCCCTGAGTCAGTGTGGATACATGTGGTCTCATCCGCACCGGGCAGCGGGGCATCCTATCCCGCATCGTCAACTGCTGACGTGCCTACAAAACCAACCGACATCCTTAGACCTACTTTTTATCATAACATCTACTTTACCCTCTAAACCCCCTTTTATCCCCCCGACCACACCCCGACTCTCTACCACCCAACCCAAAACCCACACTCAACCAAAACCCAACCCAACCCACACTCACCCAAAACCCAACCCAACCCACACTCAACCAAAACCCAACCCAACCCACACTCACCCAAAACCCACACTCAACCAAAACCCAACCCAACCCACATTCACCCAAAACCCAACCCAACCCACACTCACCCAAAACCCAACCCAACCCACACTCAACCACAACCCAACCCAACCCACACTCACCCATAACCGACCCCGGTCCCCCTCCCACCGACGCCGGTCAACGATCAACCGGCATCGGTAACCCACAAACCACCTCCGCCCTAAAAATTTCATGACGGCGATGTCTTTGGCCGCCAGTGACCGGCATCGGTCACTGGAAATTTGCCGCGCCGAACCCGACGCGGCTACCCCTTTCTTCTTTTTCCCTATTTCTACCTCTCTACCCACCCAAACACCCTAAAAACCTACCCACCCTGCCGCCTTGGCCTATTTCACCTATCTACCCTCTCCCTTTTTCAAATCATTTCCATTTATTCATTATTTTCTACAAAACATTATATTCCTACCCAAATCCCAAAAACAACATAATGCAATAAAATGCACAAAATGAGGAGTTTCGAACTTACCCGTACGACGACACGTCGTCGTGGTGGGATAGGTGGTGGTGGTCCAGCTGGTCCAGCCCCTCCTGCTCCTCCTGCCTGTGCCATAGCTCCAATTCTGATCTGCTGGGTCCCCGGCCAATCAACTGCTGCCTCCTCCTCACTCGGGCCCGCAAACAACTCACTCCTCCACCAAAATAGCTCCACCTCACTCAATAAACCTCCAATCTCAACTCTCCACGTCAGACAAGTCAATTTGGTTTTCAAAATAACAAAGTGACAATGACAAGCCGTATTTTTCTTTTTATAGGTTTTTCACCCATAACCGATATCGGTTTCATTTTGCCCTAATGAACCGGTATCGGTCCCTTGACCGATATCGGTCATGTAGAATCGACATCGGTTTTCTAGCCAACTTTCCCCCAATATTTTTTGCCCCTATTTACCATTTGCCCCTTTTTAACCACATATCGCCTATATCCACCTTTGCTGAACACCATTTGTTTACCCATTTGGCCCGACCCAAGGCCTCAACCTACCTATTTGGCCCGACCCAAGGCCTCAACCTACCTATTCGGCCCGACCCAAGGCCTCGCCCTAACCATTTGGCCCGACCCAAGGCCTCAACCTACCTATTCGGCCCGACCTAAGGCCTCAACTCTATCTATTTGGCTTTGACCAAGGCCTCAACCTATCTATTTGGCCTGACCCAAGGCCTCAACCTAACCATTTGGCCCGACCCAAGGCCTCAACCTACCTATTCGGCCCGACCCAAGGCCTCGCCCTAACCATTTGGCCCGACCCAAGGCCTCAACCTATCTATTTGGCCCGACCCAAGGCCTCACCCTATCTATTTGGCCCGACCCAAGGCCTCAACCTACTATTCGGCCGGACCCAAGGCCTCAACCTATCTATTGGCCCGACCCAAGGCCTCGCCTAACCATTTGCCCGACCCAAGGCCTCAACCTACCTATTTGGCCCGACCCAAGGCCTCACCTAACTATTCGGCCCGACCCAAGGCCTCAACCTATCAATTTGGCCCGACCCAAGGCCTCACTCTACCCTTATGCTCCCGACCCAAGGCCACAACCCAACAACTTGGCCCGACCCAAGGCCATATCACTTCAATACCATACCCACAATCGGTGTTTTATTTTATCCATCCATCATGTACCTTTTGTTCAATCGAGCTCCTGTTCATGTTTCAAAGATGATTAAGGTCTTTGACTTGATCTCACGACCAACTTTGCCTAGACTAGACCGTGACGTTTATCTCAACCAAACCAACCATTTCGCACCGCCGAACATGCCTAAACGCTCCCTGTACCTTACCCGTTATATACCCCGGAGCTACTTCCTATGCCTTGATACCGGGATTATATCACCCTTGTTTGGATAAACTATCGACCTTTGCCTATACATTGCTGGTTTGCTCGTCAAATCATGTACCCTAGTCGTACTATTGCATTTCAACATGCGTCTGCTTCCTTGGACCTACCCCACCACCTTACCATCCTCTCTACAACATTCACCCTTTATCAACCCTATCCCTGATTTCCCGTTCACTCAATCTATGATAGATTTGAGGGGGATTACCTATATCCTTAACAGGAGAAACCACTTCATATTATTGTCCGCGCAGCTTTACAAAACAAGCTACACGACAATAAGGGGCTAATGTAGACACCAAATTCGTGTCTTACGACCCCTTGTGACCCGCATCTCATCTCGCAATATAACCTCATCACCTAAACCTTACACAATTATTTATTAATTGCCTTCTAATTGATAAATCCACATCACCCTACCTACCACCTCACTTTGCCACTTCATCATGACCTAGCCCTAACCCTAAAACTAACCTAATTAAGACCCATAACTTGGTCCACACCTACACCCATAACTAATGACCCCTTTCTCACACCCAAACCGACCTTCTAGTCACTTGACCGAGCCCGCAATGGCCCGATCTCTCGGGAGAAAGCGGGGAAGGTGGGCTATTTTACTAAAAATAGCCTACTTTTTCCTTACCGATGCCGGTTCCTACTCGACCGCCGTCGGTTATGAAACCACCATCGGTTCCCTGTAAATGGGCTCCCCAAACCAAAACAACGGACCGAAATTTCATTTTGGGATCAGAGGGAAGGATTTCTGGATCAACAGAGAGCATTGGGAGCGAGAAACAGAGTCCAGATCTTCACTTGACCGAGCAGAGACGAGTGGAAATACCAGAAGTGTTTACAGCAAAGGAGATCAGCTTGCATCTTGGTCAAAACCAGTAAGTCACATCTTGCATGTCCTCTGTTATAACATTTCTTATGCTTCTTGAATCTCAGTCCGCCTAAATCCGTTTCTGAATCCACTACCCAACGTGCCATTGCATCTAACTGTCATTCCTTTACCCCTCATCATCTCATTTCCTAATATCATCCATAAACCAGCCTTACAAACACCATAGCTACCAAGAAGATCCTAGAACCCACCGGTATCGGTTATCAGTAACCGGCATCGGTTATCAGTAACCAGCATCGGTTCCTCTGATCAAAACTAGAAAACCAGCCTTTCCCCTACCCAGTTCAACGAAACAACTTAATTGATATCTTACAGTCTTTTGTGTTAATTCATATTAGTAGGGGAACTAACCACCTTCGAAAGGAATTTTTATATTTCCTGGGCCCAAGGCGATTCCTCATTTATTGTCTAATTAAAATCTTGTGGTCTTGTGTTCTTATTTGCAGGTAGTCCTTCCAAGACAAAAGGAGTTCTTCGTGATAGTCACTGATCTTTCTCTACGGTGACGCGCACACCATCTCGACATTTTGAGTGTATTCCTCCAGCCCCTAACCTTATCTGTTTCTAAAAGGAACGAAACATTTCCGAGTGAAACACAATGACATTTAGGTAATGGTGTGGTAAGTTCTCGATGCAAACCATGTTAATTTGAATCTTGGTGGTGGCTCTAAGAGTTGAGGGGTGGAGGCTATGGCTGTTGAGTAGCAGCTGATGAGAGAAGGACTGTGGGAATGGGTATCAGTGAAGCGGGGTCCTCATCAAGAAGATTTTCATTGTCAAAGTTGGCTTCGTGGAGGACACAACTAGATAAGGACATTTTTCAAAGCCTTGTAGTTCTCCACACTATGCCTTGGCACATGATGGTAGGGACAAATTTTAGTGTCATCAAACCCTTTTGGCTTGGGTTTGAGGAGGACATAAGGTCCGAGGCTTTGGCAATGTGATGAAATAAGTCTCAAGGAGGTTGGTTAAGATTTTGGCATAGGACCTCGCTAGTGGGTAACAATGGGAAGTGAAAGTGGGTTTGGGTGTAGGTTACTGATTGTTAAGGGATGGTCCTCGCAAGAGGGGGAGTGGGTTGAGCTATGGTTTTGGGTGCTGGTGTGTTCTTAGGTGTTGGTCTTGTTTACTTGGGTAGGGGTATGGTAGAGGAACAGCAGGAGGGTATATGGTTGTTTTGACTACCTTATTGGAAGGTAGCGGATTTTTGTCTTTGAGTTGCACCTAACTTGGGTAAAGGTGATATGGGTGTATGAGATCTAGAAGGAAAAGTGGATGGTGGAAGAGGGCGAGTTACCTGTGGGGAAAATGGAGTGCGGTGAGGGTAGATGATGTGGGTCATGCAGGGGTGTGAGGGACAGACCGAAGTGTAGTGTGTAGTGAAGAAGTTCTTAAGGGTATTAGATGTATAGGTGGTAAAGATGCCGGAGTGCGGGTGTAAGTTGTGTCTGGGTGCTTGGGTATGTTAGAGGTTTGTGAGGAAGGAATGGGCCATTGTTTTTTTGGTTTATTGATGGGTGGAGGTTTCTTAACCGCATTGGGAGGTTGAGGTCTTATACGGATGGAAAGGGTGAAGGTGATGCGGTATGATTGGCACACTGGGTATGAATTCTATGGGCTTGGTTTTTCTATTTGGGTGCCAGAGTAGGCTTGGTGTTGACTTTGGAGGATGTAGCTAAATCTAGTTTGATAGGTGGATGAGTAAGGCTAGTGTTTGGGGTGACCCCAAGGTAATGATAGGTTTAGTTGAGGAAGATGATGTAGGTGTGGGTTTGGATTTAGATGTATGTTGCGTTGAGGGTAAGGGTGTGTGTGGAGCTATGATGGGTGTCATGGAAGAAGTTGTGGTAAAGATGGTTATGTTTGGTTCAAGTGGTCAAAATATGTTTGGGTAGATGGTGGAAGTATCAGCAAGTGACATCTGCATTTGTGTTGAGACCGGAGGCGAAGGTATCCCCAAACTAAGGCTCTATCCACATAATCTAAGCAATTGGCCAAGCATGAGAATGACACGTCTGTAGGTGAGGTTGATGAGGGCCTAATGGAAATTCCCGTAAAATGTTTTCGAGAAATGGGAATTGGCTAGCTTCAGCTTTCATGGGTAAGAGAGAGCCGAAAGTAGGTCTCAAGGGATCTTAGGTAGCTGATGGAGAATGGTCACCTAGAGGAAAAATATCTCTATTGGATCCTTGATAGGTGGAGGAGAAAATGGGTGCTCCTCTATAGGTGGAGGAGATGATGGGTGCTCCTCTATGGGTGGAGGAGGTAAACAAATATCCTCCATGGACTGAAGAAGTGCCGTGGGTGACGGTTCTCTAGGTGGAGAAGCCAAAGGTGAAATAGTCTTGATATTAGCAGAAGGCTCCTCCACGGGTGATGAAGGAAGTGAAAGGTGTTCCTCTATGGGTTGAGGAATAGGTGAGGTGGGTTCAAGTGTAGGTGGAGGAATTCAGGCTAGAATTTCCTCTATGGAAGGAATATGAGGTAATTGGGAAGTAATGGGTGTGTCACTAAAAATAGCATGGACCTTACGGGTATGGATATCATGATTTGAGGTCTCACCAGTTTGATCAGACGAAGGGGCATATTTGGGAAAGGGTTTCTTGAAGATGTGTAGGTTTTGATTGGCCAGTGTGTTAGTATTATCCATAGTTAACTCACCTTTCTCGAGAATTTCTTGGACAATATTTTTGAAAGTGATGCAATTACCATCACTATGACCCTTTACTCGATGATAGTTACAGAATTCGTGTTCTTTATACCATGTGGGCATGGGGCGAGCAGGGTCAAAACCAGTGTGTGGTTTTATAGGTGGATGGGTGATGGCCCCTGTCGACACTAAAATTTTCCTCCGTAAATTCTATTTCATTAATGTATGTATTAGGAATAGGATGTTGTTAAGTTTAATTAGTAGTAGCATCGATAGAAGATAACGGCACTTTGCCAAGATCATGTCACGATTAATAATGTATAGTACGGTAATAGTCAAAGTAAAATAGGAATGTTGTAAAAAGTAAATATTTGTCGTAAGTGGTTCGGTAATGTTAAAATGTCAAAGTTGGGATAAGTAGAGAAGTAGGGTCTACATGATTAGGAATTAGAAATATTATATTTGTAATAAGGACAAATAGTGAGGTAATAAATATTTTGTGTATTTTATTTTTGGAAAAGTCTAAAAAAGTGGAACCCATGTGAGATGATAAGGTTTATCTTATCTTAGAAGATAAGCCTACATGTAAAGGCAAGAGTCTAGGCATGGAATATGATTGGTAGGAAGAGATTTCCTATCCTATCTTAGAGATAAGGTGGATAAGCCTGAATTCCTATAAATAAAGAGGCCACCCCCTCACTTAGTATAGAAGGAAGTAGTGAGAAATATTGTATGAGTAAGTGTGTAAAGGAAGCCATCATCTTGAAGGTGTGTTAAAGAAGCTATTAAGAGGTGTAATTGTGAAGTTTCTCCCATAGTCATTGTTGGAAGGCAAGTAAAGTGAGTAATGAATCAAGTACCTCATGGGTGAGATTGTAGAATAATTTCATGTTAATCTTATAATTTACTCGATATTTAAGATTTATCATTGTTCCTTCTTATCATAAGTATATAGTATATGCTTGTGTTTTGTTTGTTGTTGTGTTTCTAGATTACATCCACCAAACTAAAAGTTGTGCATTAGTAAATAATCAAAGCACGAGGAGTTCCCAAAGTGAAGAATTATTATAGTGCGGATTGGTGTTGACATTTTGGTTCCGTTGCCGACCATTCCTTGTTGGTAGATTTTCCGGAGAGATATTCCCACTTAGTCAAAAATCATTTGGAGGGTAACCTTGTCTTACTTGTGCATAGTAGTTACCATGGTAAAGTCACTTTTTGCCGTGAATAGTATTTACCACAGTAAAGTCACTTTTTACTGTGAATAGTATTTACCATAGTAAAGTCACTTTTTATCATGAATAGTATTTACCGCAGAATTTCACTTTTTCTTGTGAATAGTGTTTACCACATAAAGTCAATTTTACCACAAGTGAGTCAAGTTTTACCATATTTTACCGTGGTCATTTTTATTTTCTATTATAGTGATTCCAATTATTTGTGCACATAAGTCTTGTTGATTGTACTTGTGGGTTGGTATTTCACTGTGGTTACTTTTGAAAATGGGGAAGATTCCTATTTTTTCAGCTCAATCTAATGAAGATGCTTCCTCTTTCATTCAAGATTTTAAACGATCTTGTATTTGTAATGGCCTTATAAGAAGGGAACAATGGACTGAATTTTTTCCTACCTTTTTGGATGGTTCAACACTTAGGTGGTTTGAAACACTAGGTGAAAATGTGAAAAACTCATGGGATTTATTAACCGAAAGATTTCTTGAAGAATTTGGTGAAAAATAGAAGTATGCAGATCTCATGATCGAGATCACAAAGCTAGCCCAAGGAGAGAAGGAGAAGATAAGAGATTATCATGCTCGTGTTCTAGAGCTAAGGAGGAAGCTTGATGCCCAGATCCGGAAGGAAGGATTAGAAGATGGATTGATGAATGGCGTGGATAATCTCCTCTCGTAAAGCACTTCATTCTTGGGATGAAGCCAGAGATCAGACAACAAGTGAAGTATGACCTCCCAGTTACCATTGAACAAGCAAAGGAGATTGCAAGAAGGAAAGAAGAAAGCATGGAAGAGGAGCCCAAAGAAATTGTTGCTAAGGTAGAGCCTACACCAACACCTTTGGTCCAGAATCCACAACCACTCTCAGTGAGCACAAATCTTTCTCCTAGTACATCTACTGAGTATGAAGATCTCGCTTAGAAGATGGGTCGATTAACTATTAATCTTCTTCAAGGAAAGGTATTTAGTTCTCGGGGGAGGAGATAGAGGTCAAAAAGAAATATTTCTGAAGTTGTATGTTATGGTTGTTATAAAAGGGTCATTATAAGTATAATTGTCCAGATAGAGCTTCTACATCTAGTACAAAAGATAACGATAAAGGAAAAGCACCTGTGAATTATTTTGATGTAGTAGATAAGAGTATAAATAATGAAGTAGATGTGTTTGTAACAAAAAGAAAGAAAGAAAAAGATAACCAAGATGGAAATGATCCTAAGAAGATGAAAGGAGAAACTAGTAAGAAACATAGGAGAAGGAAGTTGGGTGTGCAGGATTTTCTGATTTCACAGGGACAAGGACCATACTCCATCTTAGAAGATCTATCCAAAAGGCCTGCAAATATTACATATGGTCAACTCTTGGCTATGTCTTCTAAGAAGAGGTGGGAGCTGCGAAGTGGACTCAATGCTCAATGAAGGAAGGAGGTTGAGGTCCCTATTTTGGAGGCAAGAGGCGGATCCCTATGCTCCACAAGCTGAGGTATTATGTAATGGTATTTCAATTCATGATGTATTAGTTGATGGAGGTGCTGCAAAGTTAATGTAATGACCAAGTCTCAGTAATGAATATTTTGGGTTTAAAATTTGATTTCCCCTCAACACTTATGTTAAGGTCATTAAATAAGGGAAAACTAAACCGAAGGTGTAGTTTCAAATGTAAAAATATTCACGCATGGGTGTTGATGTGTGGTAGACTTTCGGGTGATGAAAATGGTATTGTTACGTACTCCAATGTTGTTGGGAAGACCATGGCTAAGGAGAGTTCATGCAAGAAACTACTAGAATGAAGGCTTCATAACACTTGGACATGGAAGAGAGAGGGTGAAGATAAACGTGATCCCTCGGCATCATAAGGTAGAACACATGGATTCAAGTGATGAAACCGATGATTGGACATCCTCTCGATTACTTGAGTACTAGTGAAGTGGATACCAAAGATGAAGAAAGTGAGGTTGATGTTTGGTCATGGATATCATTCCAGTCACACCGACTCATGACCCCATAAAATTATCTCAAGAAGAAATTGATGATCGTCTCCAAAGAACTAAAGATTGGTGATGCTGTGATGGAGAGTGAGAAGGAATCCTACCTCCAGTTCTTTTGAAGGTACATACACATATTCACTTTTGGTTACAAGGAACTCCGTCAAGTAGGTTGGGTAGAACATTCTATTGAACTAGTAGATGGTGCTAAGCCTATAAAGAAAATGCCATATAGAATGAATCCTAATTTTTCCAATACTATAAAAGAAGAAATAGATAATTTGTTTGATGCGGGATTCATATTTGTTGTGGAGAATTCAGAATGGGTTTCTCCCATTATGATCTCAATAAAAAAGAATGGGAAGCTACGCATTTGTGTTGATTACAGGAATCTCAATAAGGCAACAAAGAAGGATCATTACCCTCTTCCATTCTTAGATCAGATCTTGGATGAAGTAGCTGGCCAAGAGTGTTATAGTTTTGCTGATGGATATAGTGGATACAACTAATTCCGTATAGTGGAGAAATATTAGCTGAAGACCATGTTCACCACTCCTTGGGGAATGTTTTCTTATAGAGTTATGCCTTTTGGGTTGTGTAATGCTCCAACAACGTTCCAAAGCATTTGATGAATAGGGTGTTTGAACCCTACATTGGGAACTTCATCAGAGTATTTCTGGATGATTTTTGCATCTATGGGAGTAAGTTGGACCACTGCACTGAGATGGAGATAGCATTTAAAAGGTTAGATGAAGCACAAGTCTCACTAAACCCTACAAAGTGTGTCTTTGGATGTTCTAAAGGTGTTTTGTTAGGGTATGTTGTATCCAGAGATGGTATTCAGTTGATCTTGATAAAGTTTTAAAATCAAAGAGTTACCATTTCCTATAGAATAGAAGTAAGTTGAGATCATTTTTAGGCTATGTGGGTTACTATAGAAGGTTCATCAAGAATTTCTCAAAGATTGCATGCCACTAACCCAGCTTCTTGAAGAAGGATGTTACTTATGAACCAAGAAATAAGGCACATGAAGCTTTTGAACAAGCTGAAGGAAGCCTGGTCAAAGTCTTGATCAAACTACACCTAAGGTACTCCCAAAGGCTTACAAACAATCCCAATCAACAAATGAAGGTGGAGTGATTTTAAATTTCTTATTTTCAATGCCGATGGAAGCTCTTCTAAAAAAAAAAATTACAAGTACCACTAAACTATCAATAAGGATGAGATTATGTGTGATTTCTAAAGACTTTCAATGCAAGATTGCAACAAGAACAATGAAAACTATTTGCAGGTATTTAAAATGATAATAGACATCATATTGCCTAGAAAAACACAGATTAACTCAAAATATTGTTAGATTCATCAGTAGGGGAGAGTTTCATGAACAATCTTAGAGTTGTGTGATGGCTATACACTTGTAACCAACTCACATACATGAAGATCCAACATAGAAGAAATTAACCTGGTTCTTTGGTGGGTTTCTCAAAAATGAGCTTTCTCTCATAATTTTCTCATGATTTTTAACTTCCTAACCATTTGCATTTCTCAAAAATGCATTATATATCTCTTGCCACATTGGAGCCTTCTTTCCCAAGCAAATCATATGCCAAGGGATCAAGTTTGTTAGAACAATTTCTCATGATTCACTGAAAATGACATTTAAAAAATTTGCAACGAGAGCTGCTGCATTGGGTTTAAAAAGACCGAATCATTACAAATATTCAGATCATTATCCTTCCTAGAGGCACATTTTTTGTCATCAAGGCATGTAGATTCCTTTCCTCTCATCACCTTTTCACCTTTTAAAACTACCTCTGTAACTTTCAATTTTGACATTTCATGTGTTTGGACAGATTAGGGAAAAACTTTGTTTCAAAAACACCTCAAATTTGCAATTAATCCCTAAAAACACTTGCATTGATCTTTGTAGGCACAAAGGATATGAATTCATAAAAAAATTGATGAAAAATGATGCAAAATTCACATCTCCGAAGCTTCCTAGAGCAAAAATGGCACCAAAAATGAAAATGCATAGCTGCCCTTGATTTGCTCCTTTTCCTTCAATCTGCGCCTCCACGTGTCAAAATATGATTGGGAATCAATTTGGGCTCACCTTTTGATTTTTGACATTTTTGGAAAAATGGAAAATTTTTGACTTTTTCTCCACCCTCCACCCTTGAATTTTGATGATGACACATGGCACATGGTGGCTCCTATGAAATCATGGCTCCATTATGTGCATTTTGAATTTTTGAATTTTGGAATTTTTTTACTTTTTTGCCCCATGGGCCAAGACACCCGATTTCTCCCTTGTCACGTGTCACTTGATGATTCATCGCAGGCCACGCCTCATATTTTTCATTCCAGTATTTTTGCAAAAGGGAAAAATTTCCTTTGCCTCCGTCGCCCACCGACCCACTCTACCTTCACCACGTGCCTCCCTATGGCTCATTCGCTGGGCCATGCAGCCTTAACTTTTTTGCTTTAGCTCCTTTCACTAAAAAGGGAAAAATTTCCCCTTTTCCTCCACACCCGCACTTCCCGCTCCCCGCCACCACACTACCACATATCCACCTATGATTGGTGGACGGGTCCGCACTCCAAAATTTTACCTTAACCTTTTCTTCCTCCAAAGACAAAAAAATTCAAAAACCTCCGCCATCCTCATCCCCTCTGCCCCAAAATTGATGCCACGTTACTCGAGGGACACGTTTCTCCTATCATGCCATACTCAATTCCATCACCATGGATTTGGAAAAATTAGGGCACAAAATATGGCAAACTTGGGTGTTTCTTCACAAATGAGGCATGGAAAATGATTTTCAAATGGACTAAGGCATGGGAACAGAGGCAACAACTTCATTTCACCCATTAAAACTATAGAAAATGTTTCAGGAAATGCAGAGTGAAAGGAAAATTAGGGCAAAAGCATAGAGGATCAAAATGGACACCAACACATCCACTACCTATGACACACTTTAGTTCATCGGTCTATACTCGAACATTGAGATTTTACCAATCAAATGTATCTTACACTAACCATGTGACATTTCTAACTTAGTGACATATGCTTTAGGATAAATTGTCACCTATTCTATCATTTTGTAGTATTATACACCTTAGGTTTCATCATCACTCCCTTATTTTATCTCAGTAGTGACATAAGATTTAGGCTAAATCACCACCTATTTTTATCATCATGTAGTGATATACACTTAGTGTTAATTCATCACTCATTCATTCCTCTCATTGTGATATATGTTTAGGGATAAATCATTATTCATCCATTCAACAAGTCGTCATATAAAATTTGGCTATAGGGTTCGTGCACATCTATCCATATGTCGCATCTCATCACTATTACATATACACACTCATCACAATGTGCTAGACACAACAAATCACTACTCAACCATTTCCCGATGGTGCACTTTCATTTAAAATTCATTCTTGAATGTTCAAGTGGGAAAACAAAATGAACCTCATTGCATATACATCCATCCACTTGAGGGACACGTTGCTCCTATCATTCCATCTTGCATTGCATTCCATTTATCCACAACATACCGCACCGTGTTAGGGGCATTTACTCTTGTTTACTAGTGTTTTGCATGATCACTTTGCTACAAATGTTAGATTGACTTCTTATATGTCATTATATCTATCATACATACATGCGCATTCATGAGTTTTTAGTGTGATCACAGCTACAAAAAATTACACACGCAACATGGATGCTTGCCTTATCCTTCCTATACTTGTCATTGGGGAATCCATAATCATATCATCCAAGTGTTATTGTTTCATTTTGTAGTTAGATCTTATATTACTTTCTCATACATGCTTTGACATATTTTTTTATCACTCTAATATGCTAATAGGTGTTCCATGTGCAACACTTGTTTTTTAGGATTATATGTCTCCATGTTTCCTTGTTTTTTTGTTTCTACTTATCTTCCATTATATACGGTTTTT
The DNA here is from genome assembly GCA_018340775.1 of Taxus wallichiana var. yunnanensis. Taxonomy (NCBI): domain Eukaryota; kingdom Viridiplantae; phylum Streptophyta; class Pinopsida; order Cupressales; family Taxaceae; genus Taxus; species Taxus wallichiana. Next base: position 127,815,288 of record CM031241.1, read on the forward strand.
CCTTTGTTTGTGTGAACACTTGTTTATTGATTATGGCTATGATGACTCATGCGTTTCTTGTGGCATCATGAGTGATGTCCCATCTTTGTAACTCACTTTGTGCAATCTTCATGTTTTCATGCATTTTTACACTACTTTTTTAATAGCTACTACATTGTCTACATGTTTTACACTTGTTTTAATGCATACATGTGTTTTTAGACTAAGAATTTTTTTTTCTAGCCATACCCTTTTGTGTGAACCTTGATTTCTACCAATTACTTTCTCTTTCCCACTACATGGCAGAGTTATAAAGGTTAGAATACGGTAAGTCCTCTTTTGGGGCCACATTCTCCTTTCAAAGAATGTCACATGTGCCCCAAAGAGGGGGCATCATTGAGGTTTTTACATACTAACACAATGCATTTACATCAGTTCAATAAAATCTAATTTCTTCCTTGGCATTGTGGGTTTATATATAATGAATGTGTTTAGACCAAGATACAAACTCCATACACAACTTCCTTTATAGGAAATGGTGTCCTTTGGCATTTTTGGGAAGTAATTACAGGATTAGGGGTTATAGTAGGTGTGCCTCTCTACACTACTTTGGTCATTTGACATCAGATTTACAAAACCACTAGGACGCTACAAATATCTCTTCACACATTTAAGCGTAAGATGTTTGAGTTGGAGGATACAGAGTAGTTCCTCACTACACTTTTTCAGCCAAGGTGGCATAAGATCACTCAAAAACTCATGGTGGTATAGGATATCCTTCTACACCCTTTCTCTTGAAATGGATTGTACACATGTTCCATTTAAAATTTATTTTTAGGATATTTTACATTTACTTATTTTACACATTTACATACAACTTGCATATTTTACATTTATATACATTCATATTTGACTACTTGATCATTTTCTCCTTACAAGTCCAATTGTATGAGAAACAAGCAATCAAATTGAGGGAAACAATGACAACAACAATAGAAAAAAAAATAGTGCAATGCCGACACACCGTGATGAAACTTTCCTTTATTAACCATGGTAGACACCAAAATTGGGTCACACTCCTTGACCCTTCATTAAATAATCAACTTGAACACACTCACCTAACCATGGCCCCTTACACCCCACACTAATATTAATTTAATTAAATTAATCTATATCCTCACAATATTTATTATTTAATTATCCTAATTAAGATAATTCCCACACCACCACCTCACCTATACACCTCACCTAGCCACCTCACCCTAATTCTATTCTTAGTATGTTGCCATAACTAACTAAGACCTAACTAAACCCTAAAAATCAAAGCCTACATCCCCTCTAACCACATTCCCGCATAAGAAAAGGTAACTCCCGCTCTTGCCCAAATGAATAGAGAGATCTGGTGGAAATCATTGCCATGATCTCCCATTTTTAGTAAATCTAGGGAATCCCACCCTAACCGACGTCTGGCCACCCTTGAGCCGACACCGGTTAACTCGAAACTATCTTTCACTCCCCTATTGTTAACATTATTAATTCCTAATATAAACTCCCTAATGTGAACAAGGCAAAAAAATGTTTACAAATCTCGTAGAATGCAAACCCCTACAACACGCTTGTAGCTCATGACCTTGATATAAATTAAGGAAGAATTACTCAACCTTCTATGGTTTTACAACAGGTTTACCACCAACCTGGACATGAACAATTCTCCATCTATTGTTCACCTCATGTGGTTGTCTCTGGATCTCCACGAACTGTTTCAAGATCCATGTCTGCATGTGTTTTTTTTACTTCCCCACTATATTTTTCATCAGAAGGTTACATATAGGAATTTGTCACACATTACAATAGCATGAATGTATCATCTGTTTTTATTATCTACCACACAGTTGAAAGCAAACACACAAATGAAAAATACTTGGCCACCAAATCAAGATTGCGGCCTCATCAATGGTGCCCGATGAGATGTCGCGATCAACCTCCTTCCTCTCATTACCTCCAACATCCAACTATATGCTGCAAACTCAGCTGAATTTGATTATGAGGCTCAATTTTACATACCTCAATCAGACGTCGGATTCCACTGAAAATGCGTCCATAAGGCAATTTGTTTTTCACAAATTTTGACTTTTACACTTGAGACGATACAAAATAACGACAATACAAAACTTACATTACAAATGACTATTTGATATTGACACACACAAAATAATAATAAAAATAAATGATGATTAAAAAAAAAGCATTTAGAATAAAGGTGACTCCACACTTAAAATTATAATAAAACTAACAAACTAAAACAATTTTAAAACAAAAAACTTTATTTCCACTTTTCATGTGGATGACAAAAAAATCAAAACTTAAATAATTAAATGTCTAAATAACAAATTAAAAAAACATAAATTTTAAGTTTAAATATGTTATTATAAATTAATTAAGTATAAATAATAAAACCAAAATACCGAAAAAGTAATAATAGAAATTAGTTTTTAACAAACTAGACTAAAGAGTTTAAAATAACATAAGACATTAAAAATATTATAAAACCTTAAAAACAAAACAAAGAACCTAAATAAAATACCAAACAAAACAAAAAGGTGGACTTTAATTAAAAATGGTGAGGTAAAAGTCAAACGTGGCCATGTAATGCATGTTGGGTGGTCAAATAATCCTTAGTGACTGACGGAGGTAGAGCACTCGTATTTTTAAAAATTTCTGAGTTTGGCCCAAAATGTAGCCTCTCTACTCAAGAAGACCATGGGTTGCTATAATTCTAAATTTTAGCATGCAATTTAGCACCTCGCCACACGTCCAGCTTGTGAATAAAACATGAGTTGATCTCACAGTACTGAGACTTGAGTATGATAAAATGTTGCTCACACAATTTTGTTAAATTAGATCAGTGTAGGTAAAATAAAGGAAAGAACTCACAAGGGCACACTTTTGAAGATGGCGTTCTCACTTCCTTGGCTAACTAGCACTTCCAAAATGTTGAACGCTACTCCTATTTGATTTGGCAGACAAATCGCCAGTGCAGAGTGTATAAGCCTCAACCTTCTTACATCAATAATGCACCGATTTTTTCATCCTTCATGCATGCCCAACATATCAACCAATGCTTTAATAACAATAATAAAAATGGTGTGGCCGAGAATCATATAAGGTAGTAGTTATTTGAAAAATCCCACTGCTGTTGAGGATCTTCAACATGTCACCGACATCTTTTTCCTTCTATTTTTCCATAACAACATTTCTCTGAAAATGCCTGCTCTGATACCAAATGAAATATTTAGACACAATTTTTTTTTATAGAATTTAGAATAATGCGTAATTAACACCGAGTATAATAATATTCAAAATGTATTCATCCGGGATATTGTATTCATCTAGAGATAGCTTCTTATACAAATGCTTGATCCTATAATCTAGGAGTCAAGTCTTATCACTTAGTCTTCCTCATATCTCTCTCCATGAATCTCTCAAGCTTATCCCTAGGATCACTCACACTCCAAAATAGCTACGTGAGTTGTTTATTCAACAACTTCACTCACACACAACTATTAACTATATTATTAATATGAGTTGTATTAACTCATTATTAATAATATTACAATTTATTAATAATGTCACAATATATTTGTAACATCTTTGGTCACATTTTATTGCCTTTCGTAACCTTATTTCGAGGTTGGCATATTTCTTAAATCAAGAAATGAGATTCGTGAGCTACATGTAAGTGAGAAAATCACCCTTTACGCATTCAAACATCTAGAGCCATCACCAACATCAATCAGAGAGCCATCGCATTCACGGAGCACTCCAAGAAAGCACCACTACAAGACCATACACGTATTCTCCGATCAACCACCTCCACCACTCAACCATCAGATCCTTAACACAAAAGTATGACCCTAATCAGTATAGTTTATTTCAGTTAGTAATCTTTATTACTCATGTTATTAATCTATTCTTTGCATGCTTATTGCTTCATCACCCACTTGCTTGTAAATCCAAAGATCCCTTCACCCACATCACCAAATCACCTATTCTCACTGTTGTATACTTCTGAGCATACCTAAGATCTCCACAGACCCCCATTCACTCACCCAAACTTTATTCGACCTCAGATCACCCCTACCATTTAACCTATTTTGAGTTTCTTTCACCCCGACCATACCGATGCCGGTTACCCATAACCATCGTCGGTTCTACCTAAACTAGCATTGGTCACATTCAACTGACATCGGTCTCTATGTTTTACACCTTGACCAAGAAAAATCCAAAATACACCCTACCAATTGACCTACATAACCTAAAATCTGACTCGACCATTCCCAAAATCGTGACAAACCCTCACCTCTCTCGATCCAACTATAGCCTAGCTTGTTGTGATTGGATTTGCTTATTGTATTTGAATGAGATACCTAAATCTTATGAACTACAAAGATGATGTTGTATATTTCTTGCATTAACTTGTTTTAAACAAAGGATTGACAATAGTCTAGAAGTATCATACTTCCTAGAAATAGCATATGCTAGGTAGTTTACTATCATATATCATTTAACTATATTTTTGTGGTCTTGTTTTCTATTACAGGGTAGTTCCTCCTAACCAAGAGGAATCTCTCACATTAAGCTATGCATCAAGAAGTTAGAACGCACACAAAAACCATCAATAGACCAACATTTAACAAATATTACTTCTGGCCCTTACCCTTATCTGCTTCATCATTTCAAAAGGTAAAGAAAATGTTAAAACATTTTGGCACTCCTAGTGAGATCCATCGTGGGTTATTTTACATTTATTCATTCCTAGGTGAAAGTTGTGTGTTTGTTTCCCTTAGAAAATCTTTCACATTAATTTTTCTTCCTTGGAATCATTCTCCTTCTTTCTATTGTCTAAAAACAATCATGTTTTTGGTGCTTTAAAAAGAACACATCTTCCTTTCTTTTGCATTACATTAGTGAAAGAGCATCCCTCTTCCTATTCATCTCTTGCTACATCGAATATCACACTTTGATTTGGGTTTAAAACACTTGCATTACATTTTGATTTGTTGCATTATTAGCTCACATTAAAATCGAGGGCAACCTATACCTCGAAGTGATGTCCAATTGATGGTTGACACAAAGAATCATAGAAATCACATTTTTTCTCTCTCGTGTCTTACCAAAATTACAAAAATCAAATATACACATCTTTCTTAAACACCATCTTACCAGAACATCTTTCGGTGATCACACGATTTGATTGGTAGGTACTCCCTAGATCATTGCCTCTGTCAAGTCATCATCTCAAAGGACGGCCCGCCTCGCCATAACATACCGAAACTTATCCTTTTAGATATCCTTCTTCATAGGACACCTTCCCAACAAAAAAATCTATTCTAAATACACACAATCAGTCCTAAATAGCATAAGCTAAACAAACATAAGAAAATCACTATTAGGATCATGCTTTTTCTTAGCATTCTTCTTGGCTTGTGTTTTGAGGTGTGAGACTATGAATCCCCATTTTTATTCTTCCTTGCACACTCCACCATCATAGTTGGAGTATTCTAACTTTTTCTAAGTGTGTCAGGGCCTCATCTTCTCATTCTCAAAGCTTCTGGGTTTGATTCTTCACTTAATTTGATTCACAAAACCAATTTTCTTTATTTCTTTCTAATTTCACATTCACCGATGTTAGTCCAAATGACCGTCACCGGTTCACATCTGACCATCATCAGTTAAACCCTAACCGGTGTCAGCTTCTGGATTTCTAGTTACTTTACCTAGAAAAACTTTCATTACTACTTCTATTTTGTTTTAGCCCTTAGGGCATCATCATATTTCTCCCTTATTGATATTTTCTATCATACACAGTTTCACTAGTACAAATCCAACATTCCCACTTCATTTTTTAGACTAGTTTCTTCCATAAAGGACCTGTATCGCTTTAGAAAACCATCATCATCGGTGTTGTCCTAACCGTCACCAGTCATCCTGACCATCATCGGTTTGCCTAGAACCATCATCGGTTAACTTGACCATCGTTGATTTCCTATGCTTAATTTTTCAAAATCTAGACAGTGACTAGATTCACCTCCCAGACCCCATTATTATCTATTTTTACTATTTTTTGTGTCATCTACGTAATACAAGTCTTACTGTGTCGACTTGTTCACATGGTGCCGACTCTTAGCTAGAATAACGCCCTCATATTCCACGCTATTCGTTAAACACTCCCACCTAGTCCTTCACCGCCTTCGTTCTATCACCCATGGATCCAATCATACCTACTACCATTGCTAGCATTAGTGACAAGGAGTTTTCATGACTCCTTGATCGAATCCCATGTCCTTATAGTTCTACCTTTCCCAATCTTCAACCCGAGACTCCTCCGATCATTTGATATATGACATGCGGTATCAATCTCTCATGCCCTTATTCCTACTACTACATTACCTCACCTACTTTTCCCCAAAGAGTTTCATAGCTAGAACCCATGCCCAACATGACTACTACATCAATAGTTTCCTTGCACATGTTGTATTTGTTTTCCCTCATCCACCACCTGCACTATAAAGACAATCTACACCCATTGTCTCACAAATAACCATTTCAACATAACCTCTGTGGTGTTGGTGACCCTACTCCATTCCAAAATCTCATCCTCTCCATCCCGCAAACATTTCCCCAATTACTACCAAAGTCATGACAACCATTCCACCTACATACACCTACTATCAAACACCCTCTATCTCGTCTATCACCCATTCATGATATGTGCCTTCCATGTCAGTTCCTTATTCTCAACCTCCCTATCAGGTTCAATATCCACCTCTTTACATCATAGGAGGTGTCCCCCATCAAAACCTACCAACGACCTCATCAAGTTGATGATGGAAAAGATGCAAACACTAGAATCATTTGTTTTCAGCTCACACAATTTCTTCATCTATGATGATATTTGTAATGAGCCTATTCACCCGTCCATTCCCATTACCCCGTACATTAATAGATGCCAAAATTTAACCGCTTCAATAGCAAAGAAGATCCAAAACAACATTTTTGGTCCTTTAAACATGGGTGTTACCTGATTTCCCATGATGACGTTGTACTTTTGAGGAATTTTCCAATGTCCCTAACATGACCTACATTAGACTGGTACATTAGACTACCAAGAAACTCCATTTACTCATCAATCAAGTAGCTCAAGCCTTCCTAGATCACTTCTCTATCAATTTTGTTAAGAAGGTTACTATGACTCGATCTTTATTCCACACGACAATATGACAACGAGTCTATCTCTCGACTTCATCGCTCACTAGCGTAACCTCATAAACTAGCTCACATTCCAATTATCACAAACTGAGCTTATAGAACTATTTACTTGGGCATGTGCTAGACACATCTCACCAACCCTATAGGTGCAAACATTTCACACTTTCGACGAGGCATTCACTAGGGCACGGAAATTGGAAATTTGTGCTATTGAAGAAAATAAGATTCAACTTCGTAATAAGAACATCACATTCAAATCAAATGATACTTCTTCGTCTTCAAAACCTCAAAACAACTATTCAAATCCCAAAGGATCTATGAATGTCATAGTTCTCAAAGCTGGCCCCTCATCCATCAAACTCATCTAAACCCCTTCTAATCTTTCTCCTTTACAAGCTTTCTAGTTCGGGGATGAGAACTACGAAAGTACAATTCCTTAGGAGAATCTTACTCCTCCATTTTGGAAAAGCTTGTTAAGGTAGGTGTCATTACCCTTCCACCCATAAAACCACATACTAGTTTTGACCCTGAGTGACCCATGCCTATGTGGTATAAGGAACATGACTTTTGTAACTATCATCGGGTCAAAGGTCACAACAACAATAACTGCATTACCTTCAAAAACATCGTTCAAGAAATGATAGAAAATGGAGAATTAGTCTTGGATAGCCCGAATGCACCCGCTAACCAAAGCCTACACATCTTCAAGAAGTCATTCCCTAATCATGCCCCATCTTCCAACCAAGGGGGTGATACCTCAAACAATGATAGCGTTGTCCACAAGATCCACGTTATTTTCAATGATGCACTAGTTGCTTCCCAATTACCTCATATTCCTTCCATAGATGAAATCTTAGCTTGTGCTCCCTACCCGCACCATAACCTATTTTGTCTACTCATCTACCCATAGAGGAATTCTCTTCATCATCTCCTTCACCCGTGAAATAGCCTATAATCAGCACACTACCTTTGGCCCCTCAAAATTGCAAGTCCACTTCACCAATGCAAGGAGAGCGCACTTCGGCTATCCCATCCTCTCCTCTACCCATGGAGGATACTATAGAAGTACACCACCTATAGATGACCATTTTCCATCATACCTTCAAGATCCCATTGATATTATTTCAGCGCTCTTACCCAAAGAGTCCGAGGCTATCCATTTTCTAGTATCTCAAACACATTTTACGGGATTGCCACTTGGTCCACGTTGGCTCCACTTACACTAGTACCATTCTCATGCTTGGTTGATCACTTGGACTATGTTGATAGAGCCTTATTTTTTGGGCATCTTTACTTCCTATTTCAACACAAATGCACGGTTGTCACTCTACCGACACAACCAATTACTATCTAAAAGAGTTTTGACCAACCAAACCAGACACAACCATCACAAAATCCCCACGAGACCACTCATGGCTCAACTCACACCTCTACCCATGACCCAACATGCATCTACACCCAAACCCATGCCTACATCATCTTCCTTTCCTAAACCTATCACTACCTTAGGGTTCATACCAACAACAACTAGCCTTACTCATCCACCCATCAAATTAGATTTAGATACATCTTCCAAAACTAACACCAAACTTAACTCGGCCCCTAAACAAAAGAGCCAATCTTCTAGATCTCATATCCTAACCTCACTAACCACACCCTTATCTCCTTCACCCCTTCCGTCCATCCTAGGACCTCACACCTCAACCTAGCCAAGAAAACCCCCATCCATCGGTAAACCAAGAACACAACAACTCATTTACCCACCACAAACCTATAATATACCCAAGTAACCCACATAACCTCGCCTCACCCATAACCTTCTTACCACCCATACCTCCAATTCCATCAATAATTTATTCACTACCCATGATTCTTCCTTCTCTTTGACTCGTGCCTCCCGCCCAACCTACACCACCTACCTCCACAACATCTCGGTTACCCCCATGGGTAACCCACCCTCTCCCACCATCTATTTTTCCTCTACATTCCATGCACCCGTATCCTCTTTACCCAAGAATATGCAACCTACAACTAAGAATCCACTAGCCTCCAATGAGGTAGTTAAACAAACCACACCTTCTATTGCCAATTCATCTACCATGCCCCCACCCAAGCAGATATGACCAACACCTAAGACCACACCACACACCAAACTAGTAGCCCAACCCACTCCCCCTCTTATAAAGATGATTCCTACACACCAATCGCACTGTACCTAAACCCACATTCACCTCCCATTGTGATCCATTAGCAGGGTCCTACGCCAAAATCCTAACCAACCTCCTTAAAACTTTTGTCATCACATTACCACCTCTTAGACCTTATGAACCACTCAAACCCAAACCAAAAGGGTTTAACAAGACCAAAATTTGTGCCTATCATCATGTGCTAGGACACGATGTAGAGGACTATAAGGCTTTAAAAGATGCTATTATCTAGTTGTGTCCTCCCGAAGAAAACTTTGACGATGATGATCTCTCGACAAGGAACCCATTTTGCCTTCACCAATTTCCACAGATCTTCCCTCATTTCTTACTCAATGACAACAATCCCCATCCCTACAACTCTTAGATCCATCATTGAGATTCAAAATTAACATGGTTTGTAAAAGAGAGTTGGCCAAACCACTACCCAAATGTCGATGCGCCCTACTCATCTCACAAGGGCCATACCCACCACTAGGGTTTTGTCCCTCTTGTCATTATACCTTCCATGACACACCCTCTCCATCAAAATCCCTCAGATTAACATGATCAACATTGCCACCCGTGCTCAGAAAGACAAGGGAAAGGAGAAAGCAACTGGCCCATCAACCAACCCTGTACCCAATATACCATCTGCACCCACACCCAAAGTCATCATTTGTGGTCCTGCATATCCCATTTCCGATGGGGCCACACATCATACAATGCTAAAAAAACTACACCAATCCCCCCTCAAAATTTCTTTGTATGACCTTGTCCAAACCTTGGAGTCACATCGTCAAGCCCTCATGGAATTCCTTCAATGTATCGAAGTCTTACCAAATGACCCCAAACCCATAGCCTCCATCATTAACTAGGTCTTCGCCTTCCTCTACACCTTCACCCACTCACCAAGTGGCCACCCTCAGTTTTGCAGACAAAGAGATCACTCCCTTTCAATTTGATGACCCCGACCCCACTCTTTTCATCTCCGTATTTATTGATAATATATGCATCGACACATTATGATCGATGGTGGTGCTAGCATTAAAATCATCTCCTCCCATGCGTACACCCAAATGTAAATACCTGCCAATTACATGCATAGTAACCCTATTATGTTGTGTTCTTTCAATGATGCCATAACCTCTACATTGGGTACTATTGTTCTCCATGTACGTGTAGGTCCCCGTATTGTCCCGAAACTTTTCTATCATAGAAAGGGAGTTCCATTATAACTTGCTGCTTGGTTGACCTTGGATTTGTGCCATGTGTTGTGTCCTTCGATGTCACATTGATTCCTCAAATTTGAACACAAGGGACATAATTACATCATCTCGATGACCCCTCACCTTTCAAGACCTATAACATGCTATATCAACCCAATGATGTGCTTGTACCCATCAAGGCATCCACCACCAAAACCACCTCACCTCCACCCACGATCCCATCCACCAAAATTGCCACTACTTCTGTTGCATCTAACCTCGCTATCCCTACTGCAGCTATAGTCTCTCTCGCTAGCAAGCCATCTATACCTGCTACCCACATACTAACTACTGATCCCTTAAAAGGTGTTTTTCAACACCTCACTTTGGGGGAATACCACCTATACAATATCGATACCTTCCTCACCCCATAACAATATGGGAATCTATGTCAACACCCTAGTTATGACATTCACATCGGTGACATTTTCCCTTATGGCCCTCCCCACCTTCGCACCAACCTAATGTATGGGGGACTTGATATGGCCACCTATAAACCAAAACCTCCATCCCAAACCCAACCATTTTCCACCAACCTACACTCCCTCACCAACCATTATTTCGCTCACACTTTCCTCCACCGGTGTGGGTGGAAAGGATTTGGCTTTGGTTTTTATGAATAAGGCCGCCACACTGTCATCTCTTGTACCTCATGTAAACACAATGACCATAGTGGAATTGGTTTTGACATTCCATCTTCTAAGAAGGTTCACATTTACCTTATTCAGATGAGGCATCTTCCCCCGCTCATTCACCCACATTACCATCCTCACCCACAAAGTCCATAGATCCCGAACCTATACCTCCTAGCTTTTTTTTCTCATAAACACCATTTCCCTCGGGACCAATGCCTATCAATGCAATGGAAAGGATCCCTCTTCTCTCCCATTCCCGTATCTTGAAATGTTTGATGAAAATACACCTTCAATTAATGACATTCAATGTTAAGACGATGAGTCCATCCTCACCTACCTTGGTGTAGAAGAATCTTATATTCACCGGTCATTACCCTCCGAGACACAAACCATGTTGAATGAATCGACCATCAAAATCAACATTAATACCCAAGACAACCCTTAGATTCTAAAGATTGGCCAATATTTAGATGGTACTAAACAAGAAGCCTTCACCTCTTTCCTTCGGGACCACAACGACGCATTTTCTTGGTCCTATGCTTTGATATGCCGATATTGATCCTAAAATTGTGGTTCACAATATCGTAACCATTCCCGATGCCAAACCTATCAAAAAAAGTTATGGAAAATGTATCCTCACATTGCTCTTCTCGTTCAAAGAGGATCTTCAATGCGTCTCTCTTATTTTCCTTCATTCTACCCATTGATTACCCCCAATGCATTTCTAACATCGTTCCTATCAAGAAAGTGACATGGGGACTCTACATTTTCATAGATTTCGTGACCTCAACCTCGCCTATCTCCCAAAGATGATTTCACAACTAGGCATTGACCAACTATTTGATCTCACTTTGTTGGCCATGAAATGTTATCCTCATGGATGGTTTCTTGGGATACAATCAAATATTACTAGGGCCCAAGGATCAACATAAGACTACCTTCATCACCCCTTGGGGACTTTTCTTATAGAGTCATGCCCTTTGGCCTAAAAATGTTGGTGCTACATATCGCAAGCCATGACTTACATCTTCCATGACATCATGAATTGCATATTGGAGGATTACGTAAATGATCTGCTTGCCAAATCCAAACATCGAACCAAACACCTACCCATTATTCAAGTCATCTTTGACCGCCTCATCAAATATTGTGTTCATCTTCAACCAAAAATGCGTCTTTATAGTACATTTAGGCAAAATCCTAGGTTTCATCATTTCTTTGTGTGGCATAGAATTTGATCCTACTAAAGTCAAGGAAATCCTTTAAATTCCATCACCCACTAATCTCTGTCAACTTCATGTCCTACAAGGTAAGTTACAATCCATTCATCATTTTATCTCGCAGCTTTCCAACCATTGTCAACCATTTCATCATCTTCTCAAGAAATATGTTTCATTCAAATGGGATGATGAATGTCATAAAGCCTTCGAGGCCTTAAAAATTACCTCCTTCAACCACCGGTGCTCATTCCTCCTAAGGATGACTATCCCTTATACCTATATATTTCCGCCACATCCATCTCTAGGCACCATGCTTGCTCATCGCGATGACCAACACTGGGAGCAAGCAGTTTATTACATAAGTCGTACCCTTATTGACTACAAAACTAGATATGCCCATGCTAAAAACTTTGCCTAGCCCGAGTTTTCATCACCCCCAAACTTCGCCATTACCTACTCAACCACAAAACCTTCATCATTACTAATATGGAGCAATTACACTACATGTATACCAAACCTTGTCAAAATTAATGTTCCACATGTTGGCTTATGCTTCGGGCTGACCTCGACCTTGAGTTAATCCATCAAAAGTCTATCAAGGGCCAAGCTATCACCGACCAATTGGCCAATGCACCTATTTTTGGGATCAACCCTCTAACTTTGAATTTCCGGATGAGTCTATTTCTACCCTTTCCTCGATGAACTAGCTTACCAAATAACACTCTTCTTCGATGCTTCTAAGTGTCGGTTTGGGGGTGGGGATGGTGTTATCCTCATTCCATTGATGGGGAACTATACGTACTCAAAATTGTAACATATTGATCGCCAAAACAACGTGACACGTGCCCCAATGATGATACAGGTCTCCTCGCAAGGTGTTCGGGATCTGGAAAATCTCTCCAAGTGTGTGTTAACATCCCGCATGCCCCGCTTAGCCCCCACATGCTTTATTTTTCCTTTTCCCCTCTTTTCTTAGCCTTTTTCTCTTCAGTGACGAAACCGCCGCCTGCCTGGGCGGCGGTCTCGTGACCGCCACCCTGAACAGGGTGGCGGTCCTTTATGCATTTTCCAGAAAGTTATTTTAACACGACTCACATAAATTCAACATTTTACCAGCTTTCTTTCACCGCCATAAGCTTGCATTTATGATTCTAGTTCCCTAGAATAGTGTTTTGCCATTGTTTATAGTTTAAGAGTTCTATTTGGCTTTTACCTTGGGTAAATGCAAATGCTATAAATAGATGGCTTGTGCTCAAGAAAATGGCCCCTCATTCACTTCTCATCTTCTCATTTTCAGTAATTCAGTCTTTTATTTTGCTTAGGATTCATAGTTTAGTTCGTTACATGCTTAGTTAGCATTGTTTTACTGTTGGTAAGCCACATATCCATCTTGTGCAAGTAGTGTTGTTATTTCATCCAATCCATTGGAGTAGAATAGCTTAGGAAGCCATTAAAGTTGCAGGTTTTGCTCCTCAAATAGGATAGTTTCAGGTTCTGGATGCTTTATGTTGCATGACTCGCAATAGATCCCGCTAGGAATTGCATAAGCCAAGCTCTGTACTCTTGCGCTATCCCTCTCCTACTCGCATTGTATTCGGTGTGTATTCTGAGCTTCCTTTATCCCAATATCTACTTCTGTTGATGCTAGCATTACACACTTTTCTGGATCCATGTGAACATGAAGGAACGAGGAGATCACACTGAGGGGACAAGATCACACACACCATCGGATTCGCCACTGTTCTGCAGAATCCAGGTTCTAGCTTTCAAAGTTCTAGTTAGAATCATATCAAATAGAGTAGTTAATTACTTTATTTCAGTAAATTCTATTCTCGATATTGCCAGGGAAGCTATGGGGATTGATAGTTTCTGAGAAACTATGATTCACTCCTCACTTCTGAGGTAGGATCGAGAATCTTGCAAATAGATTAGATGAGCTATTTTATTGTTTAGAATAGATCTACAAATTACACAGACAAATGGCTACACTCGGTTATTTTGTTTGTTTTAAATTATTATTTTAGTTGTCTTTCTAGATATTTTAAATAGCTATTTTCTTAAATTCATAAAGTTCATCAGAAAAACACAAAAAAATAGAGAAAACATATATGTTATAGATACACTTCACATAGTTAAATTTCATTTTGTTACAGTTAATTTACTTTGTTACTTTTGTATGACAATCACGGGACCTAGAGAGCCCAGGGAATACATATTTGAGCCAATCATGCCCCAGCCCAATCTCATCATGGCAATAACCGATATAGATCAAAATATTAGGATTCAAGTCTTCCGAACAATGGTAAGCTTGCAACAAATCAATTCTCAGTTGAGCGGACTAAACATAGAAGACGACCAAGCACACACATTTTGGTCGAATCAACCGAACTACAGATTACCCTAGGCAAACATTCATATGACTGTAGAAGGGTTCGAAAGAGAACAAACCTTTGTTGTCCCTTTGGTCCCAAATGATACGGGAGACACTCTTCTAGATATAGATACCAGCCTAAGAATCCAGGTTGCACGAACACCTGTAGGGTATTATGAGAAAATCACATAGTTATTGATCCTAAATATAGAAGCTGAGAAAGCATACGATTACTGGATATTAGGGATTAGGACTTGATTTCACGCATGACCATAACAGGTCCACAACGACTAAGAGTCTACGGTTGTGACCCACAAATCCCGCAGCCCAACGAATCCATAGGAGAATTAGACATAGACACTAGCCTACGCACACTAGTATTCCAGTCTACTCCACTTCCACCTATCATCATCGAACAATTATCCTTGCTAGACACAATAGCTAACAAAGCTAGAGAGTTCTGGACTAGGCCAGAGAACCGTCCATAGAATTGACTACATTTACCATCCACCATATGACCCTGTCCTGGAGAAATACACGAAACTATCCCGGGTCATTTTCCATGTATTCCACAACCCATAGATCAAATCACGCTAGAGCTCGATATTGATTGGAGCCTTTGAGCAGTCATCCTTACTGACCGATCTATCACACCAACCCAAGTTAGGAGGGCTTTCTTTGCTTTAGATTTACAAGTTCGTTAGTGCGCATTGAAGACATTAGATTGCCTAACTAGTTTGTCTGTATCTCACACATATTCCATCCCCACCGGCTATCTCGGCATGACCTCGGGAGGTCAGGTACGAGGAAGAGTCACTTGTAGATTCCCACGCTCGCTTGTCACTTTTCCGTCGTACAAAATTGGTGAACCCAACGTGAAACAAACAAAATTAGTGAAGCTGACGTGAAATTCCTACTTTCTAGTTTGGAGTCATAGTATCACATGTTCTTCCAAGTTTAGTATACTTTTCATCATCTCTACCTCATTGGCTTTCACCTTCGCTCCTTCCCATTATTCTGTGGGTATTCATATACCCCCGAAATGTCGAGATTCGATGCATATGGCAAACCCTCTTGGGTGTTGAGGCATACTACACCCAACAATAAACAATCATCACCCTCGCTTTCAGTGTGGGGCAACAACTATTCAACTAATCAGTTGTCAACACAAACTCCAAGGATTAGATATAGCTCACCCTTCCAAATAGAGGAGTTGGAACAACTCACTCAAATGTAACAAACAGAGCCTTCAGGCTCGAACAATATGACGTTCACTAAAGAATCTGGTTCATCTCCTCAGGTACTACTTAGACCAAAAATTAGTAGACAATCAGACTCATACCGAGGTTTAGACGATGAACATTTGGTATATTATGCCAGGAATGAACAACACTCTCGAAGTATGTATCCACCTGTAGGAGGTTTACAAACACAACCCGAGGTCTCTTTTCAAGAAAATACCTCTATGCCACTGCATATAGGAAATACCCGGAGAAACTTGGCAAGATAGCGATCAGTTCATAACAGGATATCACATGCCTATACAACACCATAATATACAACAAACGCCACTACGGAAAAACATCGTGACTTCACCAAATGAAGTCATTTCAACTCTAATAGAAAAGGTTAGAGGGTTAGAACTTGCCCAAGCAAGTCAAAATTCACAATTCATGCAAGCAGGGAGTTCCAATCCTCCACACCATCCTAGCCAAGTGGATCTCCTCACAGGAGTAGGCACGTTAGGCATGACTCCTCAGTATTCACAACAAATGCCAACTAGACCCACCATCTCTAGCACTGTTCCTCCCGGTCTAGTACAGAACAATCCATTCCTGGATAGTACCCCGTCATACTTAAACATATACTCCAAATCACCACAAGGGGATATGTTCTCCTCTCCTGGCATTTTTCTCAAACACAGGGGCTTCCTTATGCCCCTGCCAACGCATACGCTGCACCATATCAACAACCCATCCCACCACCGCTCCCTCAACAGGCGCCATCAATGGTCGAAACATATGCGATAGGGACTTACTCAGAATATTTGAAAGAACCCTTGGATTTCACCATACGAAGCATCATGCTTCCAAGACCTCTTCCTAATTTTCCCAAATACAAAGGAGAGGGAGATCCAAATGTGCATATCAAAGCTTACGCTACAGCCATTCGAGAACTACTCCCATGGGATGGGGTTGTTGCTAAAATATTCCCAAAAACCTTGGAAGGCATCGCTCTCGATTGGTATTATAGAATACCTGAGGCTTCCATCCATTCGTTCAAACAACTCGTTTCAGAGTTCATCAAGGCCTTCGACATGAACAAACTATTAAGAATAGGAATCAGGGAGTTCTTACACATCAAACAAGAACACAACGAATCTGTCGCCCATTTCATCCAAAGGTGGCGTACAGTCCTTTATTCCTCGGCAAGTGCTCCAAACATGGATCAAATGGAACTATGTGATTTATTCCTTCATTCACTTAGCAGAGAAGTGAAGGAAGAAGTCCAGAAGTTCCCATTATGAACTTACGATGAAGTACTAGAGAGTGCTCTTCGAATAGATCAAGCAAGCAATTGATAGTGGTCGCAAAACATATGGAGCAAACGGGAGGTTAATCGCCCCAATCAGAACACTACAACTTATCCCACTACCATGAACATCAATCAAGGACCTAAAATCCTTAACAAAAATTGGGGTGTAACAACAGATGGAGTAACCGACCAACCTAAAAAGGTAAATATTGTCAATACTCCATCACAAATAAACAACCAACGAAACAACAACTTTACCCCAATAGTCAATGCAGTGGATTTTAATCATCCAACAACAACAACAACAACAACAACAACAACGGTGAAATCCCATACAGGGTCCAAGCCAAAATTCAACTAGGTACCAAAACCAGAATTCAAACCAAAGACAACAAATGCAAAATTTTAATAGACAACGGTTTGATCAAAATTTTGGGCCACAATACACATCAAATCAACAAACTAGGAATTACAATCCTAATTCGTACTGTGGTTTCCACAAAATTTGGGGCCATGACACTAGAACGTGCCATGACTACAATAAATTCATGCAACGCTTGCCAGATGAACAAAAACAACTTTTTATGGATATGTTCTTAGCAGATCCTACGTCACCAACGTCAAATACCTTTTCAAGGGTAGTTTCCCCTCAAAACACACCCCTGAAGATCTTTAATGATCCACTCCCAAATCATGATAACAACAGGCTAAATCCAACTGGGATGAACAAGGGTGCAAATGAGGAAACAATGATCGTGAAGCCTCAACCTTGCTAAATCCATTAGTTACGCCGCAACTAGGAAGTCAACCATGACCTAAGGTAGTCGGTTTAGTAGAGTTAGACGCTGAGCTACCCATCGAAGCTATAACAAGGATGCGAGAGTATTTCTCTCAGCCAAGTCCAAGCCACCTGCCTGAGGTAGATGACATCCAACAAATCATAGTAAAACCTGTGGGAGCCTATGATTTGATTAACGACCTAACAAAAACCTTCTCGCACATTTCATTCTTAGACTTACTAAAGAACTCTCCTGCCCACAGGGCTACTCTTTTAGAAGCATTAGGTTTAGGTCATCTAATTAACATCACTCCACCACCTGAAACACAGGTAAATCATGTGGACTTTGATGTTCATCCTCCAGGGTAGGCAGATAGGGATGTCGAATTCATATTCGAGATAAACAAAATGCCGACAGATGCTGAGATCACACGCCGAGGTGATCCAACCTTACATTTGCAAGTATGGGTTTATAACAACTATGTAAAGCATGCAATGGTTGACGATGGGGCGGTAGTTAACATAGTCCCCTTCTCTTTCCTCCAAAAGCTAGGGTATGGAGAAACCAATTGCTCCACAACTCGAAATACACTAAGGGGCTATGATAGTCTTAAAGCCACCTCGGTTGGAACTATAATATTACCGGTCACCTTAGGACCCAAAACCATCTTGACTGAGTTTTATATTATAGATCAGAAACTAACTATAATATGATCCTCGGCCTGACCTTGGATACACCGCATGAAGGCAATCCCTTCTACACTATTTCAAGAAGTAAGGTTTTTACATTTAGGAAAGGTATTCGTGGCCAAAGGTGATCCAAAACCATTTGATGTACACCTAGCTGACTTAAAGAAAAGACCAGGCATACACTCGGAGTTTGAACTCCCAACAAATCAACTTAATAAACCTACCGACGCAAAAACAAATGAAAAGTTGGTACCTACGACAGATCTTGAAGCTATGAGCCTAGCCAAAGTAACCCCAACCCCTAAAGATGAGGCTAACACTGTAGAAGTAGTATCATTAAGAACTACTGCAAAAATCATTGAACTGCTAGAAAATGATCTACCAATATTCTTACCATTCGATTCAGTAGGCATAGGATATCCCCTAGGCATTGGCTCTCTTCCAGCAGAGGATCTCTGTATGGTGGAAGTAGAATATGCAAACACAACAGATATCCCAGCGTCCATATTCCCAGTCAAATATTGGACACTCCATTTTGATGGAGCTAGATGCCGATACGGAGCGGGGGCAGGTGTAATCTTCACTTCCCCTGAAGGAAAAGTCTTACCTTTTTCCTTTAAACTAAATTTTGAGTGCACAAACAATGGCGCTGAGTACGAAGCCCTCCTCCTTGGCCTCATCTTAGCTAAAAGAATTGGTGTTGATAACATCAGAGTCTTAGGAGACTCACAATTGGTAGCAAACCAAGTCTCAGAGATATATGAAACCAAAGCCGAGCATTTACAGCTTTACAAAAAAGTTGTATTAGATTTAAGCAAGGAATTTGACTTCATATCAATTGAAGCAATCGCGAGAGGAAAATCTTCTCGCTGATTCAATAGAAACTTCCACATCATGTTTTACTCCAAGCAATAAGTTAGAGGATACCCGTTTCATGGTATCCCTTCGTGATGAACCATTGATAAAGACAATGACAAATTCTCTTTTAAACAGAAATGAATCTACTATCCTAGACCATGTTGATAGTGATATGGCCACTTTGGATTACTTAAACACCTATGCGGCACTACATCTCTCCTATCATATGATAGATTTGTCCTTAATCCCACATTCATCTTCCTACTTCGGAAATCCCATGGTGGATCTTCCCTCACAAATGGAACCTAGCATATGCACAGTAGAAAATGGGGATGATTTGGATTTACCTCCAGCGCCACCTGAGTTTGAAGAGGGTAACGCCTCTTTGATTGAAGAAACAATTGATATTAACATCGGAATGGAAGACGAACCAAGGATATTGAAATTAGGGTCCTCGTTAACCTTCAGAGGAAGTAGAAATACACACTCGGATCCTCAAAGAACATCAGAAGGCGTTTACATTTAATTATAAGGAAATGACAGGGGTTGCACCCCACATCGCGGTGCACAACCTCATCACTAAATCTGATGCAAAGCCAGTTAAACAAAAATCGAGACCCATGAAACCCAAGGTAGCTCTCATGGTAAAAGAGGAGGTAATAAAACTCCTCCAAGTAGGATTTATCAAGCCAGTCGATTACTCCCAATGGGTGTCTAACATCGTTCCCGTTCTCAAGAAGAATGGAAAGATACACATCTGCATAGATTTCGAGACATCAACAAAGCGTGTCCTAAAGATGACTTCCCATTTCCATCCATTGATGTCATTGTTGATGCAACAGCTGGGTTTGAACTTTTGTCTCTCATGGATGGATTCTCGGGATACAATCAAATTAAAATATCTGAACAAGATCAAGCTAAAACCACATTTATAACTCCTGGGAACTTATTGCTATGTTGTCATGCCATTTGGTCTCAAGAATGCTGGTGCTACATACCAGTGAGCTATGACATATATATTTCATGATTTAATTCATAAAATTGTGGAATCCTACGTAGATGACTTGTTGGCTAAGGCCAAGAAGCATTGTGACCATCCGGAAGTACTCCGCATCATTCTCTCACGTCTGATAGAATATGGAGTCACGCTAAATCTAGAAAAATGCATCTTTGGTGTAACAGGAGGGAAGCTCCTAGGTTACATCATATCGTTACGAGGGATAGATGTTGACCCAACCAAAATTTGGGCTGTCCTCGAAATGGTTCCACCTTCGGATGAATCTGGAATCAGGTCATTTCTCGGAAAGCTGGGTGCAATCCAAAGATTCATCCCGGACTTAAGTTTCGCCATTCATCCAATCAACAATTTACTCAAGAAAGATTATAGCATTGATTGGACTGAAGAATGCAATGAAGCTTTTGATGCAGTTAAGTGTTTCCTGTTATCACCACCTACGCTAATGCCACCTAAGCTAGATCGCCCGTTAATTTTATATTCACGAGCAACTAATGTCTCGCTAGCCTGCATGCTGGCTCAAGAAGACGATGACAAGAGAGAACGCGTGATTTATTTCATTAGCCGAACATTGCTCGACTATGAAACACATTATACCCAAGCAGAATGAGAATGCCTCGCCATAGTTTTTGCAACCAAATGCCTAAGACATTATATGCTAAATCAAGAAACAAGGGTCATGGTAAAAACAGACCATTTACGAACTTTCCTCACACAAGGGTCCTTGTCTAAAAAGGTTGGATGTTTTATAACCTTAATGGGGGAATTCGAATTAACATTTGTAAATCAGAAGTCGGTTAAAGGACAAATCATCACAGATTGGTTAGCTGATAACCCATTAGATGGAGGTGATCTAGTAGATTTAGATTTTCCAGATGAGTGCGTATACTACATCGAAACCCAACCCTCTATCTCTGAGTGTCCCTGGTACGCTGATATCATTAATTATATCATGGACCATACGTATCCAGAAGGAGCTACACCGTAACAAAGAAGGTGGTTACGTATTATCGTAGCTAAATACATCATTATAGAGCAAGTGCTCTATCAGAAAGTTTGATGGAATGCTCCTAAGATGTGTCGACACAGAAGAATCCAAGAAGATTCTCCATGAATCCCACAGTGGAATGTGTGGAGGCCACTTCGGTGGTCATGCCACCGCTCGTAAAATACATCGAATGGGCTATTTCTGGCCTACTCTAGAACACGACGCAGTAGAGTTCGTACGCAGGTGTCATAAGTGCCAAGAATTCTCCCATGAGATCCATATGCCGGCACAAGCTCTGCAACCAATCGCTACTCCATGGCCCTTTTCTACATGGGGCCTAGATTTAATAGGGAAATTCTCTCCCTCATCCATAGACGGCCATAATTTTATAATCACGGCCACCGAATATTTTACCAAATGGGTAGAGGCTATGCCTCTTACTACTGTACCTAGTTCTGTAATCGCCAAGTTCATTTTAAACCAAATCATTTAGGTGGTACGGTATCCCACAAATCATTATCTCCGATAATGGAACTTCTTTTAAGAATGAAGAGGTTCACGAGCTATGCAATAAATTTAAAATAAGCCATCATACGGCTTCCTTGTATTACCCTCAAGCCAATGGACAGGCTGAAGCGACGAATAAAACACTAAAAGCCATTCTCCTTAAAACGGTGAAAGAAAACAAATGAGATTGGCACTTGAAGTTATATCCGGCCTTATGGGCCCACCGAACCTCAATAAAAACACCAACGGGAGCAACTCCTTTTTCACTAGTATTCGGGGCAGAGGCAGTTCTCCCACTCGAGGTTGAAATACCCAGTCTCCACATTTCATTACAAGGGATTCTGGATGAAGACGCTTACAGAGAAGCACGTCTTTCCCAACTAGAAAGCCTAGATGAAACTAGGTTAGATGTTGAACAATGACATAGAGTCTATGCTGACTGGATGTGCCAGCAATATAACAAGAAAGTCTATGAGCGCGACATATATGAAGGTGATCTCGTTCTAAGACTAGACAGCCGGATCGACAAGAAGACCGGCGAAGGAAGGAAATTCCGGCCTAAATGGTTAGGTCCATACCGAGTCATGAAAGACTATGGGAATGGTGCATACCTCTTATGTACGCTAGAAGGTGAGGAATTTGGCGAAACAGTCAATTCCCTACACCTCAAGCGTTTTTACGCGTAAGCAGCTAGCACTACTTATATATATATCTACATTGCATCTTCATATAGATTAGGATCATGTTGTCCGCTTGTTCATACACAAATGGTGATTAAGGAATCTATTCTCAAAGCAATTCATTACAAACTCATGATGTTGTTGGCATAAACACTTTAATCATACTTCTCCATTTTCATGATATCATCAAATTATCTCGAGAATCATTTTATCAAATAAAGCTAGACATGGCAAAGTCTTAACGGTAACCATACCAAGATCTGCAAGTTTATTCTCACTTTTGATTTCTTCTTAGGGTAGGTGTCTTGCCTATGGTCTATTCTAGAAGCTTCATGGTGTCACATCTATCCCATATGTATATCTCTTTGGAAATAAACACATACTGACATTTTACTCAAATAAACAAGTCAAACATTGATCAAACAGAAAATTTTAATTTTACACATTTCCTTGCCCCACCAACCTTTGGTGATGAGCTTGCGTCTCTTACTAGTGACGTAGGGTTGGGAAAGGATGGGAATGCCCTTACTCGCCTATACTTTTCCCACGGTGATAAACCCACGCTTCTTACTAGTAGCATGGGGCAAAGTGTAGGGGGTCCTCTTGACAAATAAATGTAAAAAGTCATACACAAACAATTCAAACTTTGAAACTTTGAGTCAAAAACAAATGAATCAGATGTTCAAAGTCCCAAGAGAGTTAAAATCCTAAAAACCTAGATTTTGTCTACTATGTGGCCATCTACGGGTCTAAGTCTGGATAAACCGCAAAGCAAGTTGCATCCAAAACTATGAAGTCACTCGAGTAGAGTAGACTTGTGGTGTCCTAATTTGGTTCCACCAAAGCTTTGTCTATCTTTCATCACTATCATTTCACTACACCTCATAACTTGTGCCCTTCCCAACTCTTGGTGATAAGCCCTCACATCTTACTAGTTGCGTGGAGTTGGGGGTAGGGGCAGGTTTATCTGTTCATCATACCGGTTTGTTTTCATCACCTTGCCAAAACAAACATGAAGTATCCAAAATTGCTTACAGAAACTAAGATTCAAAATCACATTATATCTACATCATCATATATCAGCATCATGAAACAAAAAGGAAAGTAAAACACTTGCATCATTTGTTCACCATTGCATATATTCTAAAAGAAACATATAAACGTACATCATAGCATACATGAGGAAACTGGAAATAGAAAGAAAGCCATGAATGCCAAGATTTTGATCCAGAACGAATGCATATATATAAATAATCAATGTTTATATACAATGCCATCATGCACTAAGCATGGTCAAAATGCTCAAAGAGCCCGGGATATACAAAAGAATATATAGTACAAAATCTACGAGAGCCAAGTGGCTTCTCAATCCCTACGAGGACCCCTCTGAAGGTGCACGCCCACGCCTAGGACTCCGGCTATACCCCACGCTTTGAATGCACGGAGGGCTCAGGATCCCGAGGGGCAGCCGTAGTCTCACCATGAGAATGGCTCCTCATCAAGCGCTCAGCCATCCTGTACCCCGCTAGCTCGGTGCGAAGGGTCGATACCATCCTGGCCACATGCCAGACAGGAGCAAAGATGTCGGTATGTCTGCCGGCTCCTGAAGGCTCCCCAGCGATCCATGGACAGCTCTGCGTGGGTCCTCTCCATGGGGATCATCAGGGTATCAGTACATACCCTGCGGATCAAGTCCCGCCACTCATCGGCGGTCTCTGCAAACCAAGGAGAAAACAAATTAGAAACCAAACAAGAAATTAAAAGATACAAGATAGCAACTAAAATGATCTTAAGTTAAACAAACACTAGAGAGGGGAGAAGGTAACTTACTCGGATCACCAGGCCTCCATGATGGGTCTATGGGATCAGCGCCTGCCACGGATGCTGCTACCGACTGAGGGGCTACTCCTGTGGCTGGAGCAACGTAACGCCCGCAACAGACTCATCCTCCCCATGGCCCTGGGAGAGTGGCTCCTCTGAAACTAGAGTCACCCTCTCTGCACTCTGCTCGGCCCTCTCCGCCTGCATGATATCCTGGGTATCATGCCACTCAGGATCACTGTCCTCGGTCTCCTCCTCTATCTCCCCATAAACTCCTCAGACTCGGAGTCTACCTCAATGGGGTCATCGTTGCTGTGGGCAGGACCCATGCAATCTAAAGTAAAGGCCTAAGGCGCACCGGCTCTCCCTCTGGCACGAACTATCCTCCTGGCTGTAATAGGAACGCCAGGAGTAACCACTGTCCAACCCCGGCCTCTAGGCCCCCCTCTGGCCTCTCGGACTGATCTATATACTGGCGCACTGGGGGAAGCATACCCATGTATGGTAGGCCAAACTGCTGAGGAACTCGGCCAAAGGGGTGCATCTCCACTCGCCCCACTCTGTCAATAAGCTGCCCTATCGTGGAGCAGGAGATCAAGGTAAGAGCCTCCTCGCCCCATATGCCTGCCATAGTCTGGTATGGTGTGGCCTCCATGTCGGTAGTAGTTAGGGAGGCAACTGGCTGATGAGGTGCTCTAAGCACCAACATGTCTGTCCATCTGGCTGCCCTCACAGCTCAGGATCTGCCACCTCCACACCCCTGCCATAAGGGATGAAATGCTCATAGACCCAACTCATGACTAGAGTCGGGTGGCTCAATGACTGCCCCTGTAAACGGACCACCCTGTATAAGTCGTGGTAGGTGGTCCCAAGAATGTCTACTCCCCAGGCATATATCCGACCATGCCCCTCTATCTGTGCAATAATGGGGGACCAGCAGTATAATAATGTATCTCCTCCCTTGTCCCCGATCAGTCTCGAGGCAAGGATCCCCATGATGGCCTGGCGAAGTAGGGGGATGGGCAAAGAAGGAATAGATCAAACTCTCACCCCCTTCTTCGACCCCGTGGAGATGACTGCATCTCCCATATATGTGGCCCACTGTGCAATCTGTGCCCGTGAGCCTGCTGTCTCTAGGGTGAGTCGTCTCCCGATGATCGGGACCCCCAGAATGCGATAGACGTCCTCCAGTGTAATAGTCCACTCACCGTGGACCCCTGGCAATCGGAAGGTGTTCCGATCTGCATCCCAGTATGAGAACAAGTCACAAAGGATGTGACTAGATGGTGTAACGTGGGGCACACGTGAAATGCGTAGTATCCCAGCCCAGCTGAAGAGTGTCCTCCTCATCCTGTGAGAGGGCATCTAGTACCCCTGGGAGCCAATCACACTCCCTCTCTCGACTCCACTGGATATACTCCTCTCTCACTGCATACACCCAAAAACACACAAAACAAAGCAAGTTAGCATCCAAGTAATACTAGAAAAATCATGAAAGCACGTAGAAATGCTAAAAATACAAACACAATCTCAAAAAGAGGTTCCTTTTGCATTCTGTGCAAAACCGCCGCCCTGAGCAGGGGGGGTTTTGTAACCGCCACCTTAAGGGGTGGCGGTCAGTGTAAACCGCCTGAACAGGCGGTGGTCATGTAACCACCTGCCAAGGCGCAGGCGGTGGTCGTGGTCCAAAAACCCACGCGGGTTTTTAAATTTAAAAATCCTAAAAAACGTAAAAAATGACCATTTTACCTAAAAACAAAGCCTACCCAGTAGGCGCCCCCTAGGTGGACCTTTCAACACTGACATTTTCAAAAATTACCCCCCCATGACAAAGTATTTAGCATTTCAAATTTAAGGTGGTAAAAAGGATAAACTGAAGAAAACTAACCTGTGATCTCATGGGTCGATGTTCCGCACGTGGAGGCATGATCGCTATCTCGTCGTGGATGTTTTGACTCTACTCACGTAAGAAACCGTCACCGTGGGTCCCAGAGCTCAAAATCAATCAAATCGACTCGTGCAAATGAATAGGAAAATGGGCCCACTTTCATATATATAGCACTCTGATTCGTTTTAAAATGAATTTTTCACAGGTTTGGAGCGCTGATGGAGGTAAGTTCCTATCCCCGCACAAATGGTACGTTCTCATTCCCTGTTATTTTAGCATTTATTTTTCAAACTATTGTGTCTATCTGCACTTGAGTTCTCTTTTCATTTTGCAGGTAACATGGGAATTTTGGATGGCGTCATTTCAACACACGGATGTATCAGGTATAACTTCTAACTTCCCATTTCGGGACCGCCATACTCGGACCCACCGTTTTACGCCTCTTCATGGCTAAAATGCTTCTCCGAGGGGGCAATATGTACGTACCCAAAATTGTAAGGTATTGTACTGCCAGAACAACGTGACACGTGCCCCAATGATGATACAGGTCTCCTCGTAAGGTGTTCGAGATCCGAAAATCTCTCCAAGTGTGCGTTAACATCCCACATGCCCCGCTTAGCCCCACATGCTTTATTTTTCCTTTTCCCCTCTTTTCTTAGCCTTTTTCTCTTGATGAAACGCGCCGCCCGCTGGCGGTGGTCTCGTGACCGCCGCCACCCCGAACAGGCGGCGGTCTATAACCGCCCTGCCTGGGCGGCGGTCCTTTATGCATTTTCCAGAAAGCTCTTTTAACACGACTCACGTAAATTCAACGTTTTACCAGCTTTCTTTCACCGCCATAAGCTTGCATTTATGATTCTGGTTCCCTGGAATAGTGTTTTGCCATTGTTTATAGTTTAAGAGTTCTATTTGGCTTTTACCTTGGGTAAATGCAAATGCTATAAATGGTTGGCTTGTGCTCAAGAAAATGGCCCCTCATTCACTTCTCATCTTCTCATTTTAGTAATTCAGTCTTTTATTTTTCTTAGGATTCATAGTTTAGTTCGTTACATGCTTAGTTAGCATTGTTTTACTGTTGGTAAGCCACATATCCATCTTGTGCAAGCAGTGTTGTTATTTCATCCAATCCATTGGAGTAGAATAGCTTAGGAAGCCATTAAAGTTGTAGGTTTTGCTCCTCAAACAGGATAGTTTCAGGTTCTGGATGCTTTATGTTGCATGACTCGCAATAGATCCCGCTAGGAATTGCATAAGCCAAGCTCGTACTCTTGCGCTATCCCTCTCCTACTCATTGTATTCGGTGTGTATTCTCGAGCTGTGACTTTATCCCAATATCTACTTATTGATGCTAGCATTACATGCTTTTCGGATCCACGTGAACACGAAGGAACGAGGAGATCACACGAGGGGACAAGATCACACACACCATCGGATTCGCCACTTTCTGCTCAAGAATCCAGGTTCTAGCTTTCAAAGTTCTAGTTAGAATCATATCAAATAGAGTAGTTAATTGCTTTATTTCAGTAAATTCTATTCTCGATATTGCTAGGGAAGCTGTGGGGATTGATAGTTTCTGAGAAACTATGATTCACTCCTCACTTCTGAGGTAGGATCGAGAATCTTGCAAATAGATTAGATGAGCTATTTTATTGTTTAGAATAGATCTACAAATTACATGAAAAATAGCTACACTCGGTTATTTTGTTTGTTTTAAATTATTATTTTAGTTGTCTTTCTAGATATTTTAAATAGTTGTTTTCTTAAATTCGTAAAGTTCATCAGAAAAACACAAAAAATAGAGAAAACATATATGCTATAGATACACTTCACATAGTTAAATTTCATTTTGTTACAGTTAATTTACTTTGTTACTTTTGTATGACAATCACGGGACCTAGAGAGCCCAGGGAATACATATTCGAGCCAATCATGCCCCAACCCAATCTCATCACGGCAATAACCGATATAGATCAAAATCTTAGGATTCAAGTCTTCCGAACAATGGTAAGCTTGCAACAAATCAATTCTCGAATCAGTTGAGCGGACTAAACATAGAAGAGCGACCAAGCACACACGTTTTGGTCGAATCAACCAGAACTACTGACTTACCTAGGTAAAAATTCATATGATCACATAGTTATTGATTGTAGAAGGGTTTGAAAGAGAACAAACCTTTGGTTGTGACGCATGACCCCACAATGACTAAACCCGCATGACCCCAACGAATCCGCTAGGAGAATTAGACATAGACACGGCACACACACTAGTATTCCGTCTACTCCACTTCCACCTATCATCATCGAACAATTATCCTTTTAGACACAACAGCTAACAAAGCTAGAGAGTTTAGACTAGGCCAGAGAATCGTCCATAGAATTGACTACATTTACCATCCACCATATGACCCTGTCCGAAGAAATACACGAAACTATCCGGGTCATTTTCCACGTATTCCACAACCCATAGATCGAATCATGCCAGAGCTCGATATTGATTGGAGCCTTCGAGCAGTCATCCTTGCTGACCGATCTATCACACCAGCCCAAGTTAGGAGGGCTTTCTTTGCTTTAGATTCGCAAGTTCCGTTAGTGCGCATTGAAGACATTAGATTGCCTAACTAGTTTGTCTGTATCTCACACATATTCCATCCCCACCAGGTTGTCTCGGCATGACCTCGGGAGGTCGGGTGCGAGGAAGAGTCACTTGTAGATTCCCACGCTCGCTTGTCACTTTTCTCGTCAGTATAATGAACTTGGTAAATTGCCTCCTATTAATAACATTATTTGAGTCACTCCTATGGCATCATACTTTGAGGATCTTTCCAACCTCTACCATATTTTATCAACAAGGTTAAAATCATGCACAAGCTCAATTTTATGAAATCTTGTTGCACGTTCAAGAAGCAAATCCTCTCATTAATTATTGGGAGAGCCTCAAGTCATGAAAAATACACACTTTTCAAAAGAAGAGATTCATATTTTCAAATCTATGCCCCATTTATTTACTAGAAATGAGCTTGTTATTTATGCTTAAAATGAAAATGCACATGTTACCAAACACGGTGATTCTAGAGAAGAAGACAATGACCAACTCCAACGTAAAATACTTATTTGAACACAAAAAAATGTATTCTTATTACTAATTTATGGGTTCAAACTGGGCTTGTCAATAGTGCAATTTGCATAGTTATGAACATCATCTACAACAACTCCACCTCTCTGCGAAAGCTTCCACTATTTTTTGTGGTCAAATTTAAAAGGTACATTGGACCTCGTTGGGATAAAATAATTCATTTCATGCTTCAATTCCTATGATTGCAAGAAGGTCACGCATGAAATCGCCCATGAGAATGGCCTAGGATTTGAAAATTCATAAATCACAAGGGCTTACTTTTGTAAGTGACAATTGACATTAACACATCAGCAAGACATGGCCTTACTTTCAAAACTATCTCTAGGGTTACTTCCTTGAATACATTAAAATCTGCCTCCTTTCTCTTGACCAGTTCTCCAAAATGTCACTTGGACCTCATGTAAAAATAAGAAATGATGAACATGCCTGAATCACTGCTCTACCCAATTTTCCTTTTCTGTAAGTTACTCTTCTTGATATTTCTCATACATTTCTTTCTTTATTTACATTTTGCTGCAAATATATTTAGACCATTTCCCTAAATTTCCTCTACGAGGTTATTTATAAAAAATAATGATCACAAACTTGTTTCTCTACCCATCTCTCCTTTTTCACAAATTTTTATTTCTGCATGTTCTCTTACATTTTATTATATTCAAACATTGTTCTCTTATGTTTTCTCTATCTACATGGTTGGAATTTTTTACGTTTCCTTTTCATGATGTTTATCTATAGAATTGTGATTTAATATAAGCTCATTTTAACTCATATTTCTCAAGTATTTATGACTTTATGTATGTTCAAGGTTGTCATTTTTTTAATTCGCTAAACAAAAAGTATTGTCTTACTTGCCACACCTTCCCATTCCCATCCATAAAATGATCAAAAAAATTGAAATGAAATTTTACAACTCTTAATGAGATGGTTAAAAGGATATTTGAAAACTTTCTTATCTCATTTCTTATTTCCATCCATCTATCCCAAATTGCATGTTCTCTCTATCAAATGCATGTATTTAATTTCTCACCTTTTAATTTCCAACATCCTTTTCATGTTTACATATTACCTATCAAATTGAATGTTGTCAATTGAAAACCATGATGAAAGAAATAAAACAATAATACATCTTGATTAACAAATAAAATATACCTTTCTCTTCATGTTCGATTGCAGAGGAGCTCAATTGTTAATGGGTGTTTTTACAACACTATTTTCCTTCATAAATGTAAGGGATGAAATTAAATACAACTATTCATTTTGACAATATTTTTTGTCTAATCCTTGTGTTCTCCATATATCTTCACCAACATTTCCCTCATTTGAAAAGTTTATAATTCAAGTATTGCGGGGACATCGAAATCATATCTCATTAATGCAATAAGGTCAACACTCTCACCCAAAAATAAGGAAAGAAAACCACCCCTTATATTGCTAGCACCAACTATTGTTGCATCATTCAAAATTTCCACATTGACCATACATGCTTCTTTACACATATTGATCAAAGAAATAAAACCATTGGATGGCCAAGATTTTTCAAACTTTCAAGATTCCATGCAATATATTGAATATATACTCTTTGATGAGATGAGATTCATTGGCCCCAAATTATTTGTTATGGTAGACTATCACCTCCGTGAAGCTTTTCCTCATTTCAAAACATCCCTATTTGGTAATAGATGTATCTTTCTTGTTGATGAAATTGGTGAATTGCCTCCTATCAATGATATTCATGCTTTGGAGGAACTTTCCCAACTCTATCATATCATATTTCATCAAGAGAGTTGAAATCATGCCCAAGCTCAATTTCGTGAAATCTTGCTACACGATCGAGATGCAAATCCTCTCATTGAAGATTGACATGAGCCTTATGTCATAAGAAGAGCTTCATATTTTCGAATCTGTGCCCCATTTATTTACTAGGAATGAGCTTGTTGATCAACACAACCTCCATAAGCTTCGATTAGTGAATATTTTGATGGCATGATAAATTACACAAATTACTAGACACAACGACTCTAGAGAAGAAGACAATGATAAACTCCAACATAAAATGATTCTTTGTAAACAAAAAAAAGTATGCTTATGGCTAATTTATGGGTTCGACTAGCCTTGTTAAGAGTGTAATTTACACACTTATCAACATTGTGTAGAACAACTCCACCTCTCTACCAAAGCTTCCAATATTTGTTGTGGTCAAATTTGAAAGGTACATTGGACCTTGTTGGGATAAAAATAATTCGGTGCATGTACCAATTCCTTTGATTGCAAGAGGGTCATGCATGAAACTTCCCATGAGAATGGCCTAGGCTTTGACAATCCACAAATCGCAAGGGTTTACTTTGCACAAAGTGACAATTGACATTGGCACATCAACACGACATGGCCTTACTTTCACAACTATCTCTAGGGTTCCCTCCCTTCAAGAACTTTAAATCTCACCTACTTTCTCTTTTGACTAGTTCTCCAAAATGTCACTTGAACCTCATGTAAAAATAAGAAAATATGAAGAGGCCTGAATCGCTACTCTACCCAGTTTTCCTTTTCTGTAAGTTACTCTTCTTGATATTTCTCATACATTTATGTCTTTATTTACATTTTTCTGCAAATATATTTATAATGTTTCCCTGAATTGCCTCTAGGAGGTCATGTATAAAAAAAAGACCACAAACTTGTTGTTCTACCCAACTCTCCTTTTTCACAAATTTTTATTTCCTACTTGTTCTCTTACATTTTATTTTTTATTATTAAAAAATAGTTCTCTTATGTTTCCTCTATCTACATGGTTGTAATTTTTTTACGTTTCATTTTCATGATGTTTATCTACATAATTTTGATTTAATATACACTCTTTTAAACTCATATTTCTCAAGTATTTATGATTTTATGTATGTTCAAGGTTGTAAAAAAAAATTAATTTGCTAAAAACATTGTTTTATTGGCCATACCTTCCCATTCCCATTCATAAAACGATCAAAAAAATTGAAAATAAATTTTACAACTCTTAACGAGAAGGCTGAAAAGGATATTTTAAAAATTCCCTATCTCATTTTTGTTTCCATCCACCTATCCTCAGCTCCATGTTCTCCTCTATCAAATGCAAGTATTTAATTTCTCACCATTTAATTTCCAACATCCCTTTCATGTTTACATCTTACCTATCAAATTGAATGTTGTCCAATCGAAAACATTGATGCCATGAAATAAAATAATAGTAAATATTGATTAACAGATAAAATATATCTTTCTCTTCTATGTTTGATTGCTAGAGGAGCTCAATTGTTAATGGTTGTTTGCAAACCACCCATTTTCCTTCGTAAATGTAAGGGATGAAATTAAAAACAATTATTCATTTCGACAATATTTTTTTGTTTAATCGTTGTGTTATGAAAATATCTTCACCATCACTTCCCTTGCTGAAATACTCACCACACATTTTATCCTTCACAGACATGACATTAATGTCTTGTGCTTGTTGGAGGGGAGAGTTTCACATGGGTTCCCCATTCCACTTTCCTCACCCTTGAGTTCTCCACCTTCAAAGATTTTTCTCTTCACCCCTCTTCCTCTCCCTCCAATTTTAAATCTTCAAAATATTCCCTTTGGCGTTTCCATCGTATATTTCAAGTGTGATTGCTAGTAATAATATCCTCTTGTGCTAGTTTTCATTCACTAGAGAGTGTAGTGTGCATTACACAAAAGGAAAGAAACTCAACGTAGTGAGAAAGAGAGATACAAAGAGCACATTTCTCATTGTTGGTAACAAATGGCCACAATTTAAATATAATATTGTGTTGGGTTTGGAAAAAAATTAAAAAAATGTCTCAAATTATATTATATACTCTAGAGTACAATTTTCAATTGAATTTTTTAAGTAAAAGGAAAAAAATTATGATAGTGAAAGTGACACCAAATTTACACTTGAAATTTCTATGTTAGAGTGAAATGGATATCAAATTTAAAGTTGGTATTGTCATGTGATAATCAAATAAACATCAAATTTAAAATCATAATCATATATATGTATTTAAGAAAATTGTGCCTTCTTATTTTTATTGAAAATTGTTAATCTTTGCTTATAATTGCTTAAATGTGATAAATTTTGTTCATAGTCATACCACTTTTGTCTCATAGATTATTTTTTATCCATACTTCAAAGAGCATATTGTTTAAGATTTGATTTCACTATATTTATAGTGAATTCTATAAAAAAATCCAAGTTATTAAAAATGTAAGGAATTTTTGTTCACTTTTAATGACTCTAGCTAGTTTAAACTTGTTATGGACCACATCATAATTTTCATAAAACACCCTTTTGGTGGCAACATCTTAATCCCAAGTTTTCTTAAATTATGAGACAAAGTGTTATTAAGCATTTGTTTAAATTGAATCTTTTTCATTCTTTTTCTAAATTTTTACGGACTAATGATATAATTCATTTTAAATAAACAAGGTAAACTTATAAATGTTGATGCCATGTTCTCAATAGTTGTCAAAGCTGAGAGGAGAACTCGATTTTTGGGTGGTGGAAAGAAATTAGGGCTCGGACGAAGTTAGCACCGGTCGTGGTTAGGGTTCTAGCAGAGGCTGTGGAGGTTTGCGGGGCCCCGTTTGTCCATGGAAATTCCTTCAACCTTCTCCTCTATGCTTATGATGGTGGACGTGCGGCCCATGGATTTTTTTAGGGTAAATTGTTTTTTGCTGGTTGCAGGGCAAAGTTCTCGAGGATTCAAAATGTTTTAGGGATGCCTTACTAATGGATAAATTTGAGGACACTCCAGTGGTTAATCTCTCTATGTCAGAGGTAGCTAACTCTATTTATGTCCTCAAATCTATTGCTCTTATTTGTAGATTTAATGGATTTTGGCCTCAAACAGAAGCTCTCCACAACTGGGTTCACTCCACTTGGTCAAGTGCTGTGAAATTCAACTTTGTGCAAAAGGGTTTTTTATTCTCTAGTTCTATTCTCCTTTTGATTATCAATGAGTGCTTACCGATGGCCCGTGGTTTTGGGGTAGGGCTGACCTCTTTCTCACTCGTGGTTTGAGGATTTCGATCCTTCAACTATGGTAGTCTCAAAATATTAGTTTGGGTTTGTCTCCCTAATCTTCCTCTCCCCTTTTGGCATCATGTTGTTTTTGAAGCTATTGGTAACTCTATTGGTTGTTTCGAAAGACGGATGATGAACGGTCCAAACATGTGTTATTCACTTACGCTTGTATTTGCATTGAGGTGGACCTTAACAAGGGTCTTCCTAATAAGTTGGATTTGCTTCATGAGGATTTAAGATGGATTCAAATTATAGATTATGATAATGTCACCTTAGGGGAAGATTATGTCACCAGATGGGTCACCCGACAAAATATTGCTGCTTCTATAAGACTCAAAAAAAGAACAAAGTGGCCGATAAAGGTTGACAACCATTTATAACACATGGTGCGAAGAGAACCCTCTCCCTGATAGTTCAAAGTCCATGAGTGAGGAGACTCCCCCTTATGGTGTTAAAAGAATGCATGTGACTGATTCCTCTGACTCTGACCCAGAGCAGGATCGTCCTCGCCTTGATTCTTAGTTAGCTTTTCCTTCCCCATCGAGAATTAGACTATGGTCATGAGATCCAAGGAGAAGAAAGGGCGCTTTGTGCCTCCTACTACTCGACCTATTACTCGATCGATGATGGCTTCGACAGATCCTATTTATTTTGGCTCCGAGGCTCCTTCTGTTACAGTTTCAACCTCTCCATTTGTATTTGGCTCCGTGGCTCCTTCTAGGCCCAGGCCTGTTTAGTTCATGTTGCCCTATGGGCATCTTTACATTGCCTTTGTGGCATTTTCTATTGACCTTGCAACGTTTTGTGGAACCGTGAGTTGTCTAGTGACCCCTTGCTATGTAACTCTATTTTATTTTAATAATATAAAGGGTAGTTCAATATAAATGTTGATGTAAACATATCACACAATTTTATTTAAATTTGATTTCCTTATTTTATAGAGTGAAAACATTAGATCATTAAAAAAATTAATGATGCCTTAAAAGATCTATTTTGTAAATATATTTAGCCAAAAATTAATGATTCTATTTTATATATAAATTGGGGACAAAAGGTTTTCTCAAAACTTATTACAAAGTAACTCCCCTAACATGTTTTTATGTTTCTAATTTTATACATTAAAATTTGTGATTTTTCCTATCGAGGATCAAGGCGGCGGTTCCATGCGGGGTAAGCGCAATGAAAGTTTAGAGTCGAGTGGTCCCATGTAAATTTAATAATCCACTCACCACATAAAACATAATATTCCCTTGAAAACATGGAGCAACAACCGCATAAAAGAGTTTATTTCGGTGTGACAAAAATGGGTGGGGCTGTAATATTTTGTTTTGCATTCCACTCTTTTCGCCACTGTCAACAAAGCATTCTTGAAGAGTATTTTCCATTCAAAATATGCTTCCCTCAAAAATTGTTTCTACCCAAATTACATGCAGGAAATATATTTGCATACTTTTATTTATTTTGATAGCAATAAGGATTTATTGTTGCACATCAATAGCTCACCGAAAATTTTGGATTACATCTCCCTGGGATAAAGATTGTAAAATCGGGAACCCTATTTTATAAACATTGATATATGATTAACAAATTAATTTAAGTTATTTGACATGCTTATCCAAATCTAGATGTGACAATGTTATACGATTTGTAACAATTACATTTTACAAGAATATGTTCTCACGTTAAGAGTTGTTTATGCATTATAATGGCATTTATGTTTCATAGGGTATATATTTTAGTCAAGGATATGTAATTGGTTGTTGTATAGACTTGGAGCATTTAATTTGCAAGCTTGTTAAGGGTTATATTTATAAGTTATTTACATCTGCATGTAAATTCAATGGCATATGAAACAATCAATATGAAACAATACAAGCTACAACAATATTTTTAACTTCAAGAAATTTGTAACTAAATTTAGATCCTCAATTTTTTATTTATCTTTTGTTTTTCATTTTACTAAAGCTTGTTGCTTTCTCTTGAGTTTATGGTTAAAAATATGCTATGAAAATTTGAGTTTATTTTTATTGCAGGGATTAAAAACATATCCATGGATAAACATGTGTATCACCCAACTCCTATGAAGCCTGGATTTATAAGATATACAACATTACTTTCAAACAATGATATACAAGATGATGATTTTTACTTCAATAATTCATCTATCCCTGATTTTGTTCCAAGTACACAATGCAAAAGTTGTTTGTCCTCCTAGAGGCAATATTTTTAGTGATGGGATCAATTATCCAGAGCATTCTACAACATGTGTTGATGATTCCCATTTACCTCAAGGGATATGGCTTCCAAACAGGCAGAGATATTAAAAAACCAATCAAATGTCCTTCCCCACAAAAGGGTAGAACCCATTGGAGCACTACAAACACTCTTGTTCTAATTGAAGCTAAACGTAATGAGAGAGACACTCTCTTCAATGGTGGTCCAAGGAGTAAAGCCATATCATCTACAAAAAAATGGAAAATTGTGTAAAATTATTGTGTTAGTCATGGTGTTGTTCGCACACTCAACCAATGTCATGATCGATGGGAACATCTTAACCTGATTATAAAAGGATTAGAGATTATGAAAAAAAAATTCCATCTGGCCATAATAGTTACTGGACTATGACAACCCAAGAAAGAACTGAGAAGAAGCTTCCTACAAAATTCTCTGAAGAACTTTTTGATGCAATGGAGCTTAACTTTGGACATGATCGAGGTATCAATCCTAGGAATATTACCATTGACACTTCCAACACAAACCATGCAAATTATGATGATTCTTCTGCTCCAAATGAAAATGATCCATCCAATGAATCTGAAACACCCAAAGCAACATGTGGAAGTCAATCCACAGGAAAAAGAAAAAGAAAAACATCACATAAAACAACAAATATCAAAGACACTATTGTTGAAAACAATAGGTTGGTTATTTCTACTCTACAAATAGTTGAGGAGGGGCGAATGAAGTGTCATGAAAAATATTGTGCTCTGGTTGAACAACGACATGCAAAAGATTGTACTCTCATTGAACAACGCATGCAAAGGGATGATTTGAATGAGGAGAAGATGATCAAAATTGAAGAGCAAAAGATAAATGTCCAATTGAGTTTGGTTTCAGCTCTAAATACTATTGGGCAGGCCATGTTGAAGATTAACGAATCATTTAGTAATGATAAATGATTTGTATAATGTAGTACTTAGGTTAGGTATAATGTATAATGTAGTCTTCCTTGATTGGTCAGGTTATGTAGCCAATCAAATATTTTTGTAGAACATATATTCCTTGGGGGTTGTTAAGTTTATAGTTGGATAACATGAATATTGTGTTTTTGGTTTCTTTGTATGACATTTTGTATTAAAATAAAGGTCATTATATTTCTCATTTATCTTTGCAAATTTAATCTTAATTCTCCTTACAAAGTTATCCATTATTGTTCTCTTGACAATTGAAAACACTCTTATTATGTATGCTTTTTATATAAAACAAAATCTTGACATTGATACTAATCTAGCATTTGATTGTGGCCCTGTGTTTTCTTTTGTAGGGAGCACTTTACATTTCATATATTCCAGATCTTCCAAAAATTATATCTTATAATGAATAATAATTCAAGAGAAGCAATAAAATTCCTCTTAGCATGTGCATCTACAATTGTCCAATTAGCATTGCAAATTTGGGTTGATCTACAAGATTCAACTAGTATGTGGCATGTATCAAAGAAGCATAAAATATGTTCATCTAAAAGTGTAGAGTGTTCAAATGTTGAAATTGAGGATGACATGAATGTAGAGCTCCATGCCATCACTTCTCAACAAGAAAACATGATCCTTGAAACAGAAAATTATCAAATTTGCAATGGGGAGTGAGGAATCAAGGTGAATGGTATGTCAAACCACATTCATTGCATTGGTGGAACCACTACATTTTTAAAGTTAGATATGATGATGAACATTTTCACAACATTTTTAGGTTGCCATATGCATTATTTGAATCTTTGTGTGACTCCTTGCATGAAGACCTTAGTTTGTTGGGGTGATAATGTCAAGTGGGATCAGCCACTTGGGCATGCCCCAACATTATTAAAGTTTGTTTAATCAAACTTTAATGTGTGAAGTCTTTCACACTCAAAGAGTGAAGTGTTCGAATGATTCACCCACCCACATTCATTGGGTGATCCCTCTTGGGATTGAGCTTTGAGAAATGACTAGATAGTACAAACTGTCACTGTGTGCAGACTGGATCTAGCTTAAGATCAACACAAAGCAATCTATAAAAGAGAAGAGAAGTTGTCAAAAGAAAAAAAGGACCGAGATGAAAGAGTATTGCATTGTATTGTATCAAATGAACAAGAAACAGAGCTCTGCAGTCATTGTGAAAAAGCTATGGAGCTAAGTGGAAGTGTTGGGTTAAACTCTTGTATTAAATTCTTTTTAAAAGACAGTGATTTTACAGTTGAGTTTTTCCTTTGGTTTCTCCACTTAAATTTGGTGCAATGTGTCTTTGTTCTTGTATATTGTTTGCTTTCAACTCTTTCTCATTATTTACTCATTTAAGCTTTTTATTCACTATCTATTTTAGCTATTTTATATAGATTGGAATGCATGCCATAATCTATAATCTTTGCAACATAATGGATCGTGATATGTGGACTACATTTGACCTACTAAATCTAACATGGTATCAGTGTCATGATTGTGCGTGTGCAGGATCGATCTAGAATTTTTTTGACTTGAAAAGGTAAAGAAACTTTAAGTTTATTGATGGATCTGCAAGACCCAAAAGTTCCATAGTTGTGTTCGAGCTAACCAAGTTTAAACTTCCAACGTTCCCACCTAATATTGTTTAAAATATTGGTTAAAAATGGGCTAAATGGCTGTTTAGATCGTGTTTAAGATTTTAAATGCTTAGATCTTTGCGTTTGTGTCTGGTTTAGTCATTTATGGCTTGAATCCATCATCTATGAGCTATTTTTCTATTTTTCCACTATAAATAGTCGTTATAGTCATTTTTTGAATGTGGATCTAAAATATCTATTTAGATCCGTTTGTTTGGGCTTTTAAGTCCATTTTAATGGTAAAAATATTCATTTTCACCATTTTTATTTTGTGAAGCCACTACCAATCATTTTGTGCCATTTGGCTTTGTATTTTTAGTCATTTTCAATTTTGCAAAGCTTGGACCAATAATATTGCTCCACATAGCTTCCTTGTTATTTTTCATGTTTGTGAAACCATACCCACTCTTAGAGTGCCAAGTGGCTTTGATCTGACATCTTTCTAACTTTGCGAAGCTTGGTCCAATTGTTTTGTGTCATCTGGCTTAACCATGATAGACTTATTTGACTTCTTTTGACTGCGAAGCCCAAGCCAATCATATTACTCCATCTAGTGTCACATTTTTCAGTTTTTAAGCCCGAGCCAATAAAAACTCCATCTTGCTTCAAGGTGTCAGAATATTGTTTATCTGATTGTCAGTTGAAATCCACAAGACAATAAGGGCTTTACATGTCTTTGCATTGTCAAACTTAGATTAGCTATTTATGACATTTGTGAAACTTGAGCCAATAATATTGCTCCAAGTGGCTCCATTTTCGCTTTATTCGGTATTCTTTAACTTTTTTTGATATTACGAAGGGCATACCAATAAAATTTCTCCAAGTGTCTTTTCCATTGCATTTGTTAGATTTGAGAAATGTGATCCAATTAAAATTAGCCACCTTGTCGCATTTGTTAGATTTGCGAAATGCGAGCCATTTAAAAGGCTCCACATATCTTGGTTGACTTAGTCTTTTTTTGCATTGCGAAGTGCAATCCAATAGCATTTGGACACGTATATATCTATCAGTTTTTGGCAGAGTGCGAGCTAATAGAAAAGTGACACTTGTCTTAGTATTTTTCGTGGTGTCAAGTTCTTTGTTTGAGGGTTTGTTAACTTTCCTTTGTACCACAGAATCTCTAATTTTTCTTCATTCCACGGGAAGCTATGAAGTCTAAGCTAATTAAAAATTGACATGTAGTTTGCTTTTCACACTTTTTAGACTTTGTCATACTTGAAATGCGATCTAATTGTTTTTGACATGTATTCTAATTGTGTCAGGGTGTCAGTCTTTACTTTGACTCTGCTAATAAAATTGTGACACTGTCTTATTTTTTTTGGACCGAATTTTATTTCAAGTTTGGTTTATAAATTGTTTAAAGCCATTAATTTTTCAACAAGTGGCTTGTTTGACTTTGAATTTGCTATCGCATTATGTTAAAATGTGAAATGCGATCCAATTAATTTAAGACACATGTATACGGTTCTGTTTTTAATTAATTATCAGTTTGTCTTATTAGTTACATTTATGAAATGTGAGCTAATTGAAAAGTGACACGTGTATTTGTTGTCAGACTTGTTATAGTCTTTTGACGTGTGTCTATTTGTCTTTTGTCGTGGTTTCTTGAATCGATTTCGGACCCAAAAGAGGCTTTAACTTTATTTTTTAAATTTTCGCATCTGCCTAAGGATCTATTTTTAAGCCAACACATGCCTCACTTTGTATTATTGATTTGTGCCACGTGTCGACCCCGTATGAGCTTTTATTTAACTTATTTTATTTGTTAATTTGTTGAGTTTTCTTTGTCTTGTGGGTTTTCTAATTTGTCTTTGTACAACGACTTCCAAAGTTTCTTTGTCTCGTGGATTCCACATTGGACCCCGACTCATCTCATTTTTAGCTTGTCCAACTCATCCTTTAGCTCGCCAAGCCAAGTTGCTAAAGAACTCGTCGAGCTCTTATAACTCGACCCCGACTTTGTTCTATAAATTTGATCTTAAATCAACCAATTTAAGCTTTTTTTAGACCAAATCTAGCTATTTTTTGAGATTTAATGAACTGTGTTATGATCTTAAGCTCATAATTAATTAATTTACTAATTTATCTATTAAAACGGTATGTAGTTGAAACATGACCTAGCTTTGTTAAATTGATCCATAACTTGACCAATTCAAGCTATTTTTGATCAAATTCGGGTTGTTTGTTGTCATATGACAAATTAAAAGATTTGTAGCTTGTTTTTTGTCTCTATTTGGCTTCCTTGAGTTGTTGTTTTTAGCTATATCTGTCTCCATTTGCCATCTGAGCACTAAAATGGCTAGTTCTACCTGTTTTTTCAATAGATAAGTCTCAGCTCTTAATGAAATTAATTATAGCATTTGGAAAGTCCATTTAAAAGCTTGTTTTATGGCTAAAAACCTATAGGATCTCAATCCATGCAAGATATGCTAATTCATAATGAATTTCAGTAGTTGCATGATAATAATCAGACATCATGAACTCCTATAAAGACTAATTAAGAACATTAAAGCTCATTTGGATGATTGGAATTGTGAACAAATTTCTTGTCAACAAAGAACATGTCAAGTGCATTTATACATCATGAAATATGTACCTAGAAGGTTACAAAGAACATGTGCATATTCTTGGGAAACTAAAATTGATCGCAAAATTTTGATTTTGGATATAATGGATGTAGGCGTTTGGGTTTTAGAAGGTCCCCCAACCTTGTACAAAAAATCCCATTAGGCTAGATATAGCATTTAATATCATAAAGAGAAGATACCCTAAGGAGATTCCAAAAAAGGGAGTGAAACGACAGAAAAAAGATAATTACAAAGAGAACATTATATGAGCTTTTTAAGCTCAGTTACAACATTTTTTGCACTAGGACAACCAGAATCATCAGCGAGTTTTTCAGCCAGAGTAATGAGCTCTGCACAATCCGTGGCAATGGCTTTCCTGGTGATATCGTGAAGTCCTCCCATGCCTTTAGAGTGGTGAAGGCTCTCTGCAGCTTGCTCAGGATAGATGAAACCAATTCCACTCTGCGCTCATCCCTCGCAGAGTCAGCAACCACAGGCTCAGCAGGGTTCAAATCCTGGTTTGGAGGTGAAAGTGGAGAGTTAGTCGAGGAGAACTGTTAGCTGAATCCAAATCATCCCCAACATTATGGATGGTAGTGTCAACAAAGGGCTGCGTTGTTTCCATCTGCACAGAATCAGGGGAGTCGGGGTAAAGTTGGGCAAGGCCAGAATGTCCTCAGCATGGGAAACATTGGGGCTGGAGATCGGAGAGGGCACTTTGGTGGTAGCGTCCTCCAAGAGAAGGTAGGATTGGATATGAGGATGGGGGGGAACAGGGGGAGCGGAAGGGGTGGCAGCATCATGAGAGGAGCCGAGGATGGTGACGTCGGGAATCGGAGTCGAGAAGAAATGTGAAGGTGATGGCGGCGGTGGATGGAGCGAGAGAGAGATAGGAGAGGGGGTGGGGAAGGGGGGAGAGCGGCGGCGCGCCCCGACACTAGGGGAAAGTGGACAAGCTCGGTATGGGGGGCAGCAGTAGAAAATACTAGATACAACAAACCTTGATGCAGAATGGCCCCGTCCCCATCACGCGCCAAATGCACAGAATGTTCCAGAGACTGATAGAGGAAAGCGGCCAAGTTTATTTTCTTGCCCCAATGCAAGTGAGAGAGAATGAACAGATGGGGCCCGAAGATCAGACGGTATCTACCGTCAATCATGAAATACCTCATTATGACTTCCGCGATACGGTCCCACGGGGGAGGGAGTGACTCTCGTGTGTAACCAGAGAGATTCTTCACCAGTCTTTCCCCAGGGGTAGTGAAATCTTGGACCTCTCCTGCTGTGAGCGTTTGGAGTAGATGTCACCGGTGGATGGTGGAAGACCGATTCTGTGCAGTGATGGCGTTCGTTGAAATGTGGAAAACCGTGTTACCAATCTGCACTCTCCCCCTTGCCCAGGTCGCCATCACTGCATATGAAACTAGGGTAGAATGTCAGCCATTCTTTCGAGGAAGGTGGAAATCCCATTGTCCATGAGGATATTCCACACTTCTTCGTCTTCCCTGATCGAGCTGCATGAGGCGGGTTCAATACGCTTCAATTGACCACCCATTTGATT
This sequence comes from Taxus wallichiana var. yunnanensis, assembly GCA_018340775.1. NCBI lineage: Eukaryota > Viridiplantae > Streptophyta > Pinopsida > Cupressales > Taxaceae > Taxus > Taxus wallichiana. The sequence goes on from CM031241.1 coordinate 127,859,117, forward strand.
GCGAGAGTGGAGCTGCGTGAGAAGGAGGGGACGTAGGAAGGACTTAAATAGCCCTCTACGTAACAATCTCATCAACATAATTGCTCTTCCGCTCGTACCTGGGGAGTTTATTGGGATGCATGGTGCCAAGCATGCGAGAATCAGTGGAATCATGACGCATCTCGCCCTTTAAAAGCTTGTGTGCCAGGGTCTTTTCATATGAAATGAGGAGTTATTACCGCCGCCATAATGGAGGTCCAAAGAGATGTTGCTGACACCCAAGTCAGCTTTTCCCGCAAACCCGCTGACATTAGGAGGTGAGATCATTTTGAGTAATTTGGAGGAGGTCAGCCGTAGGAAGTTATCATGCCAATTTTGAGTATTTTTGAGAAGGACCCGATGTTAGCCAAGTGGTCCACCGCTTTGTTTCCCTCCCGAAGAATATGCTGAAACTAAATTTGTTGGAATCCCCTTTGCAAAATGTGAATATCCGCAACAATATTATGGATCGACCATTGACTTGAGTCACCAATTGAAGGAGCTTGATCATATTGAGGGAGTCACTTTCCACTTGGATAGGCTCGCTGCCAAGTTTGAGAGCCATCTCAAGGCCTTTGAGGATGGCCATGGCCTCCACTTGATGATTTGTACCGACATTAAGATTGTGGGCCGAGGTAGCAAGGATAGAGCCGGAGGAGTTACGAAGGATGGCTCCACCACCCGATTTTCCAGGGTTGCCTTTCGATGCCCCATCAGTGTTAAGTTTTTCTCAGCCGGGAGGGGGGGAGCCATCGAACATCATCACGATTCGTAGAAGAGGCTTTCTTGGTGGGGAGATTAACCAGTAACAGCTGCCACTACTGAGAGTTACAAATTTGAATCTTTTGCTGATATTTTATCTAGTAGTGAGAGTTGAAATTATCCTGGAAAGAAATAGCGATCTGGCTAGCCAAAAGATCAGATTCAAGACTTTGATTCTTAAAAATTCTTTTGTTCCTTTCCTTCCAGATTCCCCAGATGCCATGCGGAAGGAGGAGCTTCCAAGCCAAAGCCAAGGCTGGATGGGAGAAGGGGGAGCACCACTGAATGAGGACATCCTGAATGGACTCTGGAAAGATCCAATAGACCTCCATCCTAGATAACAACCATTGCCAGATAGCTTGTGAGAAGGGACAGTGGATCAAAAGATGGGAAGAAGATTCTGTTGCCTTTTCACAGAGGACACATCGGGTGGGAAGAGAGAAACCTCTTCTTTTCAGATTTTCTCTGGAGAGGAAGGCGTTCTTTGAAGAGAGCCAGGAGAAGAAACCTATTTTGGGGATAGTAGCCTTCGGCCAGAAACTGGCGAGGAGGGCTAGAGCTAGTCCGAGGCATGGAGAGGTAAGCCGCTTTGACCGAAAAGGAACCGAAGGAGAGAGTGGCCAGATAAGCTCATCCTCAGGCCGAGAAAAGGGGATATATATTGAAGAGAGTTCCTTCCTAAGCTTACACAAAAGCTGCCTCTTGTTCCCTAATTCCGTCCACTCAGGATAGTCCATGTAGGTATAGTGTTCACCTCAGTCCAGTAGCCAGAGACCATCCTGCCAAGTCTATGGATGAGAATTATTTTAATAGGGTCCCAAGAGGAGATGTTGTTCATGGTTTTCTCCCATCCAGTGATCATGCTAGAAGTCGATAAGCCTCCCATTTCCAAATTTCCATTTGGTGCCAGCTCGGATAGTGGGGAGGGAGCTAATGACTGAATTCCAGATGGCTGAACCTCTGATCGGAGTTGAGGAGATTAAATTTTCATTGGGAGCAAGGTACTTAGCTCTAAGGAGTTGGGCCCAGTTTGAGTTCCCTTTAGCGACTTCCCAGCCAATTTTTGCAAGGAGAGCCGCATTCATATCAGCCATCCTTCTTAGACCAAGACCCCCCTGAAAGGTTGGTTTACAAACTTCATTCCATGAGACCAGATGGATCCTCTTTTTTTCTTCTGCCCCTGACCAAAGGAAGTTCTTTTGGATTCTTTCCATGGTCTCCTTTACCGAAGTGGGTAATTTGAGAAGTGACATGAAGTAGGTAGGTAGGCTCTGGAGAGTAGCTTTCACCAATTGCAGTTTGCCAGCCTGACTGAGCAGGGCCCCTTTCCAGGATGCTAACTTTTTCTGATATCTCTCAATAATAGGATTCAGAGATTTTTGTTTGTCTCCCTTTAAAGAGGGGAACGCCAAGGTATGAGGCCGGGAGGTCCACAATTTTGCAGCCAAAGATATCAGTGATTTTCCTTTGAAGCCTGGGAGCAGAGTTTATGAATGAGATGCTACTTTTGTTGAAGTTAATGGTTTGCTGAGAAGCGGCTTGATAGAGGTTAAGGATTTCCATGAGCGCTCGAGCTTCAATCACAGAGGCAACACTCAACAACAAGGTGTCATCTACAAATTGGCTATGAGTGGCCGAAGGCAAGCTGGAGGTGATTTTCGAGACCCGAAATGACTGAATGTCTTTTAGCGAGCCAAGCTCTGCTTGAGGAGTCCACCATCAGAACGAAGAGGAAGGGGATAGGGGGTCTCCTTGCCTGATTCCTCTGCTACTTTTAAAGAAGCAACAGGAATACCATTCATGAGAATGGAGAAACAAGGTGTCGCAATACAAGAGTAAACCCAGCTACACCATCTTTTATCAAAACCATATTTTTCCAGGATCCTAATCAGGAAAGGCCAGCTGACTCTGTCGAAGGATTTTTGCATATCAAGCTTTAGGATCATTCCAGGAGACTTTGAAAGATACGTCGAGTGAATAGCTTCATGGACCGTGATAATGCCACCTTGGATGAGCTGCCCACTGATAAAGTCATTCTGATTTTGAGATATGAGGCTATTCATAAGGGGTTTAATCCTGGAGGCCATCATCTTGGTGATGATTTTGTAGGTAGTGTTAGAGGCTGATCGACCTGAAATTGGAGACAACCTTTGATCCCTGATCTTTAGGAGCCAGAGCTAAGAAGGTGGTGTTCCATTCTTTAAGAAGCTTGTTACTTTTCTGGAATTTGTTAACCACTTTGAAGAGATCCTGCTTGATTGTTTCCCAGAAGACTTGAAAGAAAGTAGTGGGAAGCCATCGGGCCGGAGCTTTGTCTCTTTTCATGGAAAAAATGGCTTTGTGGATTTCTTCCATAGCGAAAGCTTTGGTAAGATTCTCATTCATCTCAGCTGACACAAGCTGGGGAATGTGTTGAATCATAGCTGACATTGATTGCTCCGTAGGAGGTTGATCTACCTGAAGGAGATTAGAATAGAAGGAGACAAGCTCATGAGATATATCAGAGTCAGAGGTTAATAAGGTACCTGAGGTTGTCACCAGTTCTCAAATCTTGTCTCTGCTTTTATGCTTGGAGGTAGTGGTGTGGAAAAATTTGGTGTTGCGGTCTCCCTGTTCAAGCCAGAGGGCTCGCGAACGCTGCCTCAATAGGTCTCCTCCTCTTGAAGAGTATTATGATAATCACTAAGGAGAGAGATTTCTTGTTGGTGAAGGTGGTCTAATCTCCCTTCGATTTCCATTTGAGTAGATATTTTGGCAATATCTTGTTTGACTTTACTGCTTGCGGAGCTTGATCTCTGCGAAAACCATGGTCTTCTAGATTTTGAGCTATTTTTAATTTCTTTGAGTTTTTGGAAAATTTAAACATATGGAGCCCTCAACATTGAAATCCCACCATTTGTCAACCAGAGGGTTTAGATGGTTATTCTCAAGCCAGGCCAGCTCGAACCTGAAGGGGGGATTCTTGATATTCAGATTATGATTAGCACTAAGCAGCAGAGGGCTATGGTCGGAAGCCGCCCTAGGCAGGGAACAAAGATAGAAGTCGGGAAAGAGAGATCCATTCGAGAGATCCCAGAGCTCTATCTAATCTGCTTTGAATGTGATTTCTGCCCAATCTGTGATTTGACCAAGTAAAAGAGGAGCCATGAAGATCCATGTCAAGAAGGGTATTGTCCTTGATGAAGTCAGCCAAAGCTTCCATGCTTTGGAAGGATTAGCGGAGTTCCTCCTTGTTTTTCCGAAGGGAAAAGGGTGCAGTTGAGGTCACCCATTATTAAAATGGGGATGTTGTTGCAATTACTGATGAAATCAGATATGTCTTTCCATAGTTTTCCCCATGGGATTCCAAGTTGGGGGTGTAGACATTGATGGCAATCCAGGTGGAGACAGAGCCCACTTCTTGGAAGAGCATGCACAAGAAGTTGGGGTGTTTGAGCAGAGACAATCACCTTTGAAGTTTTGGGATCCCAAAGGGTGCATAAACCACCAGAATTTCAGCCAGAGGATGAGATTCATAAAGTAGATAGCAGCCAGATTTTCAGAAGGCGATCATCTTTTTAAGTTTAGTTTCCTGCAACATTATGATATCAGGGGAATTCTGAAACTTTATATCTTTGATGACTCTCTGTTTCTGGAGAGAGTTGAGACCTCTTATATTCCAAGAAATGATCTTCATTTCTTAGATTTCGATTTGTTCCCTACTACCATGTTGATTGTGCTCTGTGTACCTTGAGCGACATTAAGAGCTACTTCTTGTTGCAACTTGACATTACTCGGAGTTCTTCCCTGGGTTTTTCAATACCAATATCAGGCTTCTTGCTGCTGCTTCTTGTCCATCGGGGATTGAAACTGTCATCAGAGGAAAGGGCCGAAGGGGAGATGGAGGAGTCCACATGGGGAGGGAAAAGGGGGACCGAGGGGGAGATTCAAGGAAGGGGATCAAAGCAACAAGGGGGGAAGGGAGGAGGAGGGGGCGGGGAGAGGGAAAAAGGGAAGGAGGGGAGGAGGGGCAGCAGGAGAGAGGAAACCTCTGCGAGAGGAGGAGGAGAGGAGTAGTGGGGGTTAACGAAGGGATGGGAGACTTGGGGGAGGATGGGGGATCGGTGGGTGCAGCCATTTGAGAGTCAGCATTAATTTCCCCTTCTTCAAGGAGAGCAAAAGAGTTAGAAATGGGTATGCTCGGTATCTCTTCAGAAGATGATTTTGGGATATAGGTTTTCTTGATTTTGGGGTTGGGAGTTTGGGGTTTAGGTTTTGGCTGAGGCTTGGAAGGGCATCCAGCTGCTCTGTGGCCAATGCTTTTATAGAAGGAGCAGGCTTGGGGGATGTATTCATAATCAATATTTTGCTTCCAGTTCCCTAGATCTGAAAGTAGCTCAATCTCTTTAGGGAGAGGGCAGCTGACATCAACATTAACATAGAAAGCGGGCATGGATGAATCTAGTTTTAGCCTTAGTAGCTTGATCTATAGCTATTAAAGAGCCTATGGTGAGAGCAATACCTTCTATAACAACAGGATGCCAGAACTCCAGGGGAAGACCGGGAGGCGAACCCATATTGGAGCTTGGGTCATGGATTCCGTGTGGGGATTGAAGCCGGAGACCATTTCCTTATGTAGAAGCCCCGTCTGCCAAAAAACCAAGGGCCTCCAAGAAGAGCTCTTGCGAAATCCTCTTTCATGCTGAAGGAGAATAGAATGAAACCATTTGGCATTCATTTTTTTGTTATTTCAGCGCTCTAAAAGTGAAAATATTTATGATTTTTATGCTACTTTGATATTTCAGATGGACGTTTAAAAGAGTAGTTGGATTTGTCAAGATGGATATACCAAGGGTGCCATTTTGACCGTGCCCATTTTTAATGTTAACTTTAAGGTGGAGGGTCGGGGTGATAATGTTAAGTGGGATCAACCACTTGGGCATGCCCCAACATTATTAAAGTTTGTTTAATGAAACTTTAATGTGTGAAGTATTTCACACTCAAAGAGTGAAGTTGTCTGACTGATTCACCCACCCACACTCATTGGGTGGTCCCTCTTGGGATTGAGCTTTGAGAAATGACTAGATAGTACATATTGTTAGTTGTGTGCAAACTGGATCTAGTTTAAGATCAACGTAACAATATATAAAAGAGAAGAGAAGTTGTTAAAAGAAAAAAAGGACCGAGCTGAAAGAGTATTGCATTATATTGTATCAAATGAACAAGAAACAAAGCTCTGTAGTCATTGTGAAAAATCTATGGAGCTAAGTGGAAGTGTTGGGTTAAACTCTTGTATTAAATTCTTAATAAAAAGATAGTTCTTTTACAATGGAGTTTTTCCTTCGGGTTTCTCCACTTAAATCTGGTGTAATGTGTCTTTGTTCTTGTCTATTGTTTGCTTTCAGCTCTTGCTCATTATTTACTCATTTAAGCTATGTTATTCACTATCTATTTTAGCTATTTTATATAGATTAGACTACATGCCATAATCTATAATCTTCGGACAACATTAATGGTGGATTTGTGGATTACATTTCACTTACTAAATCTAACATAGTCAAGGTGATATACCATTTTCATTGGCAACTTCAATAAAGGGTAGGGTGTTTCCAGTGGAGAAACAAGTGGCCATCATAGTTTTACGATTATCTTCTGGGATGGAAATGATTAACATTAGTGAAATTTTTGGTTGTGGAAAGTCAACAGTGGTGAGAGTTGTAAATAAGTTTATTAATGCCATGCATATTCGTTTTCGTAGTCATGTCCAATGGCCAAAGGATAATTTTGAAATTGAGCATGTAAAAGAAGGTTTTCACTAGAAACGAGGCTTTCCAAATTGTTGTGGGGCTATAGATGTAACACATATTGAATTTCAACTTCCATCTAATGAGTGCTCTTCAGATTGGTATGACAGAGATCACAACTATAACATGTCTGTACAAGTCATTGTTGACAATAATATGCATTTCATGGATGTATTCGCTGGGTGGCCTGGTTCTGTTAATGATTCCAGATTGTTGCGGAATTCTTCTTTTTACAAACTATGTGAAGGTGGGGAGAGGTTAAATGGTCGCTCAGTTTCCCTTGGTTTGACACCCATGAGAGAGTATATTATTGGTGATGGAGGCTACCCACTATTACCATGGTTAATCACACCATTTTTAGGTGCTCTAACAAATGAGAAAAGAGAATTTAACTTCAAGTTGTCCTCAACATGTATTGTTGTTGAGTGTGCATTTGGAAGGCTAAAGAGTACATGGAAAATTTTGCATTCCATGATATGTCAACCTAATCTGAAAATGCTACCAAAAACTATTCTTGTATGTTGCATTTTACATAATATGTTGTTGGCATTTGATGAGGGTTGCATTGATGCAATTGACATCAATGAGAATGAATACAATATTCCAAACATTGAAGAGGTTATAGGTGATCCTACTGCAACACAAGCTCGATTGGCTTTAATTGAATTTGTCAATGGAAGGAATGACATAACTGAATCAGATGCATAGTTGATGTGTCCATAACTCATCTATGTTAGTGTTAGTAATAGTATGTTAGTTGTAGCATGTTAGAAGAGAAACTTCATATATATTTTAGTAGTAAATTAAATTTTTGTTGTGTAGTTCTAATTGGCACTATTATAAAGCTTTGTCACAATTTCATTTTGTAGCGAAAATCAACATTGTTGTGTTTGAATAAGTTATGAACCATTTTTGCATCAATGATAGAAAAATGTTTACAGGATTAACTTCATAATTTGTTAAATGGGTTTATTCATTGCTGAAAGTATGTGAATTTGATTGTTATATTGTTTCTTTGGAGCGAGAGTTCTTCACAACCAGTCATATGTACATGTCTTTCGTAATCACCTTTACATAATAGATTAAGCATCTTGGTTACAACATATTAAATAATAACACTCAATCTTGATGGAAGTGTCTTGGCAACAAAAAGATCTCTATTGTATTCCCCAGATATATAATTCATAGTGATAGGGTTAATGCTCATTTGTTGGTTTGAATGGTAATCTCAGTTTACAACATGTTTCATTGATTTCTCATTAAATGAAAGTGAGGATGATCTTTAGGATGCATTGTTGAAAATACCTCAATTGTGTTTTCAGAGGGATTTTTTTATCTACTTATGTTGTTAAATAACTCGCCATTTGGGCTTTCAAAGCAATATTTATTAATTATATGATGGCATTGGATTTTCTAGCCATCAACCTTGCTATGAGTATTTTTTAACTCACATGGTAACATGACTGCAAACATTGATTGCAATCTACAAAAATATCTTTAATGTTTTTCATCGCCTACACATGTAAATCAAAGTCCTATTGATTTATAAATTGAAATTTTTGTTGATGTAGTAACACCTCTAAAACATTGTGTGTAGCAGAGAATCGATCCGAGTAGTTCGAGAGAATAGTAGAGGAAGAAGAGATTAAAAAAATAGAGAACATAGTGCTTCAAAAAATTCATAACTCTACAAAACAAATGGCGGTTGTAATAACTTTTTCAACAATCTGCACTTTATTCATTCATCCACAATTGATTTAAATATATATTCTCCAAAGTGTTTGCAGAAAAAATAGAAGACTATGGAATTTGTAGAGGTAATAATTTCTACGAAAAAAATTTATGCGGGACTTGCTAACAAGTTATGCATCCACAGGACCACATGGTTAATAATTTTTGCTAAAAAGTTTATCGGCACCTACTAAAAAGTTATTGCAATGCCCTTGCATGAGACCACAACATAAGTCAAAATCTAACCCAACCCTCTAAATTGTAATGAATGTTGGACATTTATCATTAAAAAATTCCTTTCAAACATCCTAATTAAATATTAAAAATTATGTGAAAACAATATCCAACCATATCCTCTTTATGTGATAAAATCAATTCCAACTTCTCATGGAATAAGATGATTAAAGTTTAAAGACGCGGGTTTTATCAAAATGCATCGAAACTCTTACACTAAAATGAAACAAATAAATGTTAAACCCAATAGCTTCACCTTTTATAACATCTTCCTAACTTGTGCCTCAATGGAAGCTCTAAAACCGGGTACAAAAATCCATAGAACAATAATTAATAACACTTATGAGAGGCGTAGAATGTGGAAGAATGCATCAAGCATGTGAACTTTTGAAAATATATCTCAATGAAATTCAGTCTTTTAGGATGCAATCTTTTGTAGATATGTACAAAAGTACATTCTTGATGAGGTTCTAAGTATTTAGAAAAAATTATAATGTCCCCTTTCCTACGCCAAAGGTCTAAGGGCCAATTCGAGTCCAAGCCTTGGTCATACTCAAGGGGTTTGTGGACTTTGGGAGCTATTGGGTATGAATATCTAGTCTAATTTGTTAAATTCTTCATTGACATATGCAAAAGGGTGTGTTGGAAGGACTAGATGTTACGTTTTGTCGGTAGGAAGGGGCCACATGGTACTAATATTCTAATTTTGCGTTTGGGGTCACTTTTGGACCATGACAACTTAAAAAGGGAAAAGTAACTTAAGTTACTTTTATTTTATTAGCCCTTCCAAGGGAAAATGTGACTAGGGTTTATTGAGGCTCTTTTGCCTTGGAGTAGTTATATAAGGAGCTGGGGGAGAAAGGAAAAGGACTTTTTGGCATACATAATTATTTTCCTTCATGTGCAACTTTTGTTTGCAAATCTATAGCTTGTGGAGTGAAATCCCACAGGAACCCTAACTTCGGTGGTGAGAGATCCATCCCTAGCTAGTAGGGCATTCTTCGGTAGTGAGAGATCTACCCTAGCTTGTCATTTTGGAGTTGTTTTCAGGGTTGTTTTACAGAGATATTTTCAGAGGTTTCAGAGGAAGGGTTTTAGGGTTTTAGAGACATTTGAGGAAGATAATCAGAGGGTCTTCATATCAGATTTATGGAAGCCATCTGGGCGGGGTTTAACATCACTTTGAAGGCATTTTCATCAATTTCCACCCCTTTTCCAAGCTAGGTGACTTGTTTGGAATATTGTAACCTTTATTTGGAGGGTTTCTAGTGAGTACGAACTTAGATCGAAGGTTGGAGTATCATCTCCTATATTTGTAAATGTTATTTCCAAAGTTCCATAATTTTTGCACTTGTATCTCGAGAGTTACGAATTTTAGAAGTTTTCCAGCTGTCTAAGGCATGCTGTAATTTTCTGGCAGCATTTTATTATCGAAAAATTCCAAAAATAGTTTCCTTGTGTTCTTTATAATTTTAGCAAGCTCTCTTTAAATTTTCAAGTGATTTGAGTGGGTAATTTGGGTGATATTAATTTTCTTTAGTTCGCTGCCCTAAGCTTGTAAAATCTAAAAAATCGAGTATTTTATTTGGATGCAACTTTTTAATATTTTTGCATTTTTAAGTGGTATCCCACAAGGGATATTTCAAGTGGTATCGAGTAGTTGTTTCTCAGCTTTATTGGAATTGAAAGATGGGAGAAGAGATAGTGAGGATATAGGTGTAGATTTGATGAAATAATTGTTCACCAACATGGTAAAACAACAAAGGAGACTACCAATCTCTATTTGAGCCAACTCATTGAGAGATTAGCACGGGAAAGATTGATGCTCATGCGGAAAGAAGAAAATAGAAATAGGGGACAACATGGTCAAAGAGGTGAGGGTGGACATTCGGGGCAGCGGTCTCCCCATTCTTCCACCGAGGCCTTTGGGGTTTCACGAACCTTCTTTCTTGAAGGATCCGGAAGTTTCAGATAATATGTCAGGACCGGTGGATATTGTAGATGAGGAGTCTTGTTGGGAAAGGTACGGACCTTAAGTGATGGCTTTTTGTGACAACATGCCATTTAGGAATATTTAAAAATGAAGATTTTGCGGTAGGCCTGAATTACTTGAATTTTTGATTATTGAGAGTGCAGAGATCATCAGTGCGAATGACGAGGAGATGCTTTGAAAGGAGATTGGGATGATTTCTTTTCCACACTTGATGGTTCTAAGAAGTGTATCATGTCTTGGGTTCAAAATTTGAAGACATACTTCAACTTAAATCCTATGTGTGAGGAAGATGCGATTAAGTTTGTAATCTTACATCTTGAGGGAGACACTCATGATTGGTGGCATCATGGGTTGATTACGAGGACACATGTACATCATGACTTATGCATAGTTAGTTAGTTCACAAAGAGGCTAGTGAGTAGATTTGATAGGAGGGACCCTGAAAGGTATTTTAGAGAGTTGACTCATTTGAGGTAGATCGGTTCCTTGGATCAGTATATCAAATTTTCAGAGACTATCGGTCATGGTACTTGATGTTACAGAGATGAGGTTGATTTCCCTATTCACCGCGAGTTTTGGACTCTCATTTGGATTTGTGAATACATTTGAGCCTTCTTCTTTGCATGAGGCTATTATCGACCTATGTCAGAGCTCATGACTTGGAGTTATCCACTCCTAAGTCAAGGTTTCCACCTCGAGTGTAACTAAGGGTTTCCCTCTAGAACCCGATGGTTCGAAACCAAAGGTACCTCCACCTAGGCAAGATACAGACTAGAGACCATTCGGATATAGAGAGGATAGAGAGGAATTGAGGTGAAAGAAACTATGTTTCGATTGCCACACACCTTAGGTTCAGGACATGATTGCAGGGTAGTGGGAGGCCCGATTCATAGAGGTCCTTTGAGGAGAGTGATGGTGACGAGGAGTTGGACACACATGGATAAGAGGATGATGATGATGAGGCATTAGATAGTGCGGATGTTGGGAAGGATAGTGAGACCTTTCCCGAGGAGACTATCGCCACTTTTCTAGTACCTAACGAGGTCTGAGGCATTGAGTTAGGGGAGTTTTGGAGGCAAGGGATGATGAGTAATGGTACTCATTGATAGTGGGGGAAACCCACAACTTTATTGATGCCTCATTGGTTGAGAGGTGAGGTTATGAGGACGAGAGGAGTTTGAGGGCTTCAACGTGGTTGTAGCCAATGGAGATTCTATGAGATGCACACGATGGGTTCCCAATTGAGCATCGCGATGGGTAACAGTGACATATATTACCGATGATTTCTATATTTTTGGTATTGGAGAGACCAAAATAGTGCTTAAATCATGAGTGGCTCCATTCCCTTGGTGAGTTTCGGACTAATTTCCAGTGATGAAGCTAAAGTTTAAAAAATGAAGGGAGGAATGTGATCTTGAGGGTTTATCTTGAGGCAAAGAGTTGTTACGCCCAAGAGGATTGAGAGGATTTATAGGCCAACGGGGTGGATTGGGAATGTACATTGTTTGGTTTTGACCAAGAAATTTGAGGATGGACAACATGAGTATCATGTGGATATCAGGCTTATTGGACATACATAGTGCAATTTTTGGTGACATACCTCCAAGGCATACCTCTAGATATTTGGGGGATTTGACCATGTGATTGAGCTCGAGGATCTAGTTCGATGGTTACTTCTCATTCTTGTCATCCCAAATCGTTTAAGGATGAGATCGAGAAGACTATACATGAGCTCATTGATATAGGACATATTAGACCAAGTTCTAGCCCTTTCGCTTCTTCGAATGGTATTGGTGAAGAAGAAGGATGGGACCATATGAGATGTGTATGGACTATGTACCTTGAATAAGAAGATAATAAAGAACAAGTATCCCGTCACACATTGATGAGTTCTTGACAAGCTACATGGTGCAATCTATTTTTGAAAATAGATTTGCGATCCTGGATATCATCGAGATCAAAGTCAAGGAGCAAGATGTGCATAAGATAGCTTTCATATGCCATTTTGACCACTTTGAGTTCTTGATGATGCCCTTTGATCTAATGCTCAGCTACATTTCTTGCATGAATCATGTGTTCAACCGCCACTTACGGAAGTTTGTATTGGTTTTCTTTGATGATATTTTAGTCTATAACTTAGGACTTGGGAGGACCATATCGGGCACTTGGTGAGATATTGGGGATATTATAAGCTAATTCGTTATATCTTAAAGCTTCTAAGTGTGAGTTTGGCATGATCGAACTTCTATACTTGGGATATGTGATTGGTGGGGAGTACGGTGAAGGTGGATAGAGAGAAGATACGAGCTTTGCGGATTGGCCGGTACCTAGGACATTAACACATTTGAGAGGATTCATGTGGTTGTGTACATATATCAAGGGGTTCGCGAATAATTTCTCTCGGTTTGCTCCATTGATCGATTTGATGAAGAAGGCGGATTTTTCTTAGTGAGGTAGACAACGGGGTTTTTATCACCTCAAGGAGGTGATGAGTTTGCATTAGCCCATTCTCGGATTGAAACATTTCTCTCGTACATTCATTCTAGAGTGTGATGATCAAGAGAGGGTGTTGGAGTAGTTCTCATGCGGGATAGGAATCCCATTGCCTATGAGAGTTGAAAATTAAAGCTGTGGAGAGAGAGGGTATTCCATTTATGACAAGGAGATGTTGGCCATTATGCATGCTTTAGAAAAATTTAGGTTGCTTATAAACTAGAGTTACCTTGTGGGAAGAAAATTCATGGTTACGTATGGATCATTGGACAATTTGAGGTTCTTCCGGGAGAGGAGCTCAACGATCACCGATGAAGATGGGTGAAAAAGTTATAAACATATAACCGACATAGAGTACACTAGAGGTAAGAATAATAATTGAGGTGAGAACTAGAGCTTTATTAGGAGGCCCTACCTCACTTGTAATGAAATTACTTGTATAATTCAAATTAAGACAACGATAGAGCACCAAATAACACTGATGTTTTAGAATAATGATCTCGATATGAAATTAGAATAGCTTCGCCACTTGAGGGCAACCTCAAACCATATAACAAGACTCAAATGCTCGAATGATAATGAAATACTACCTATAATCCCCTATATATATTTATTCTTTATCTATGGCCATTACCAAGGCCGACCTATTAAGCATGAGAAAGTATAAATGATATAATAAAATGATATGGTAAGCCACAAGTCGGCTACTCATATCCTAATACAAGCAATAGGTTAAGGGCGTAGCATGCCCTTCCCCCTTGAAGCCAATGTTGTCCTCTAATGTTGAATAATCTGGATGTTCATTATGAAAACCTTCATCCTCCCGGTGGCGTCTTCTATGCTCGGATTCTTCCCTTGATCATATATTCCTTAATGTCTCTAGTTCTCGGCCTCTTAGTATGTGTTTGCGAGAATCAATAGGTTAAGGGCATAGCATGCCCTTCCCCTTCAAACCAATGTTGTCCTCGATGTTGAATAATCTGGATGTTCTTGTGAAAACCTTCATCCTCCCAGGTGGCGTCTTCTATGCTCGATTCTTCCACTTGATCGAGATATTCCTTAATGTCTCTAGTTCTCGACCTCTTAGTACGTGTTTGAGAATCTTCTACGGCTCCCAAAATGATTCTTCCTTCCTCGTCAAGTTCTGGTAACTCTATTTGGGCTTCAAATTTCTGTCCAATAACCTTCTTCAGGCATGAAACATGGAATACTGGGTGTATGTGTGAAGATGGAGGCAACTCTAGTTTATAAGCAACACTACCAATTTTTTGTAGAACTTGATAAGGGCCATAATATTTAGGAGCAAGTTTGTTTTCCTTTTTTGTTGCTTTAGGGACATCTGTTTGTAAGGTTGGAGACATACAAAAACCTAGTCACCAATTTCAAAATGTCTTTCACTACGGTGTTGATCTTGCTTGTTGTTTCATCTGTTTTGTGCTAATGCTAAATTCTCCTTCAAACTAGCAAAACTGTTGTTGTTGATGTTGAATGTGTTCCTCAACATCTCGACCTTAGTTGCACCCTCGAGGAGGAAGTGATAGAAGGTGGATGGTAACCATATAATGCTAAAAATGGGGTCATTTGAGAAGAGGTATGAAAAGATGTGTTATACCACCATTACGCGGTGGTAGCCATTTAATCCACCTTTCTTTGCTTATCGATACAAAACAACGTAAATACCCCTCTAAGCATTTGTTGACCACTTTGTTTGCCCATCGGTTTGAGGATGATAAGATGAACTATGAGCTATTTGAGTACCCAAACATGAAAATAATTCCGTCAAAAATTACTTGTGAAAATAGGATCACGATCACTCACAATTATCTTTGGGGTTCCATGTAGCCTTTGAATTGTCTCCAAAAAAAAATAGTTTGCGGTATCTTGGCTACGAAATGGATGTGATAGGGCACAAAAATGGGCATATTTTGTGAGCCTATCCACAATCATGAAAATAACATTCTTACCCTACGACAAGGCAATCCGGTGATGAAATCCATGGAGACCTCCTCCCATCTCTGCATTTAGGAATTGGTAAGGGTTGCTGACAGACACAGTGTCTTAATTGTTTCCCCTTTGTTCTATTGGCACACTAAACACTATGATACAAACTTTTGTACATCCCCCTTGAGTCCTTCCCAAAATAATTCTCTTTTTATTCTATGATATGTCTTGAAAACCTAGAGTGTCCTCCAGCCAGGTGAGGCATGTAGCTCTGCAAGAATCTTATGCTTGACTTAGAATCTTTACTCAAGTATAACCTATCCTTGTACCATAGGGCATTACCTTTCCACTCAAATTTGTTAGATGTCATAGATCCTTGCTTGATATTTTTATTAGAGATTGTGTATCCTTATCTTGATTCCATTCCAATCTTGCTTCCTCCACCCAATCGGCCGTCAACATGGACATTCCACATAGTAAGGCATCTGCGGATGTATCCCTTCTAGACAACACATCAGCTACTACATTTTCTTTACCCTTTTTGTATATGATTTCAAAATCATAACCCAACATTTTTGTTACCCACTTTTGTTGTTCCTCAGATGATAACCTTTGCTCCAAAAAGTATTTGAGACTATCGTGATCAGTTTTTACCTTGAAGTGTCTACCCATGAGATAGGGCCTCCATTGCTTGATTGCATGAAGAATAGCCATCATTTCTTTCTCATAGATAAGTTTGAGTAGATATTTTCCTTTGAATTGATGACTCTCAAATGCAATTGGTCTTCCTTCTACATTAGAACTGCTCCCAATCGATCTGAGCGTCACATTCAACAATGAAGGTTTTGAGAAGTTAGGAGTAGCCAAAACTAGGGTCTTGCACATGGCTTCCTTGACTGCTCAAAGGATTTAGTGGCTACACCTGTCGATGGAAGGCATCCTTCTTTAGCAATGATAGTGAGTGGGGTTCTTTATTCTACCATATCCCCACACAAATCTTACGTAGTACCTGTTAGTCTAGGAACCCATGAAGATTTTGAGATTTTGGGCCTTGGCCATTCCACCATAGCTTTGATCTTGAGGATCAACTTTGACACCTTCATGGGATACAATATGACCCAAATACTCTACCTCTTGTACACCAAAAGAACATTTGGATGGCTTTGCATACATGAGTATGTTTCTCCAAAACTTCAACACGTTATTTACATGTTGTAAGTGTTCTTCCCATGTCTTCTTGTAAATCAATATGTCATCAAAGAAAACTAATACAAATTTCCTTAAAAAGGCCTAAAATAGTGTTCATCAAGCTTTGAAAGGTTGAGGGCGCATTTGTAAGACCAAAAGGCATTAAAAAACTCATAATGGCCCTCATGAGTCTAAAAGCCGTTTTATGAACATCTTCCTCTTTTATCCTAATTTGATGGTACCTTGAGCGAAGATCTAATTTTGTGAAATAAATAACACCATGCAATTCATCAAGTAAATCATCAATTCTGGAATAGGAAACTTATCTTTGATGGTGTACTTGTTGAGTTCTCGGTAATCTGGACACATCCTCCATGTTTCATCCTTTTACGTACCATGACCCTTTGGTGAAGAATATGCACTCTGTTTATGCACGATGATACTGCCTTCAACATTTCCTCCACCATTTTCTCGATCTCACTTTTTTGGGAATATGGGTATCTGTATGTATGGTAGTCGATGTTAGGTGTTTGGCTCCTGGAATCAAGCCCGAATGGCATGATCATGATCCCTAACTGGTGGTAGTCCCTTTGGAATTGCATCAAAAATAGATGAGTGAGCATCCACAATCTTATGAAGATCGGGTGGCATTGAAGACTCTGTATTTTGTACTTTATGGAAAATAGCTTTCTTTATAAAGCCATCCACTCCTTTTCTAAGAACCATACGCATCGATGAGAGCTAATAATCTGTGGAGACTTAGCTACCATCCCATTCAATTGTATTGTCCTTCCATCTGAATGAAATCGCATGAACAATTCTTGGAAATTCATCTCAATAGTACCTAAGGTTGTGAGCCATTGGACCCCAAAACAATATCTGCCCCTCCCATAGAAATATCAAACATAGGTGAGTCTAACATGTAGTCTCCCATGGAAAGCTTGATCTTATGGCACTTTCTGTGCACTTATTGTCCCACCATATGCATGATCATAACTTGCATTTATGGAAGTGGGTAAATAAAACAATTGAGGCGGGGAGCTAACTTAATTTATGAAGTTATGAGTACTCCCCAAGTCAATCAACACCGTCACCTTCTATTTTTGAGATAGCCCGATAACCTTGAGTGTTTGAGGAGTACTAATACACGAATGATGCATGCAAGAAATTGTAGGTTGGTGATCCTCTACTTCATCTTCTCTTGGTTCCTCGGCCTCTCCTATAATTTCAGCTTCCTCATCATCCTCATTACCTCCGTCAATATAGAACAACTTCTTCTCGGCACATTTATGTCCGGTCCATATTTGCTATCATAGTTAAAACATAATCCTTTTCTCTCTTTTCTTCCATTTGTTGAGGAGTCAGTCTAATTGGCCTAGCAAATGAAGGGGAAGAGATACTACGGTCTTTGGTGTTAATGAAAGGTGGCCTCCTACTACAAAGAATTTTTCCTCTGCATGACGTGCCATGATAATAGAATTAGCTTGATTGGATTAAACATCCGTACCTCATGCTCGATGTGGTCCTTAAGACCCCAAGAAACAAGTCATTGATTCTCTTACGGAATATTCTCCACCCTTAAGGATAGGTTTTGGAATTGATGCACATAATCTTTGATTGATCTGTTTCTTGTAACTTTGCTAATTGACTAAAGTAGTTCTCGAAACACTTTGGAACTATAGTGCAATTGCAACTCCTCGGTAAAAAGCTGTCCAAGTGACACCTAGACCATTCTTTTTCCTCTGAGCACATAACCAGCGATACCAAACAAATTGGCGGGTTCAAGATATAGGGATGCCAATGTCACCTTTTGTCTGATGGTGTTTGATGTAACTCAAAGAAGTTCTCCATTTGATTTATCGATTAGGGATCCTTACCATCAAATTTGCATATCCACTTTCGGCATCATGTTAAAGTGGTTGCGGATAAGTTTGATTCGATGGGATTTGGAAAAGTGATCCAATATGGTTAGTTTGTCCATGATTTTGAACTGAAGGTCCTCCTTGGTTGATATGGGCCAAATTTGGGCCATCTTGGTTACCCTTTACATGTTGCGTGATATCATCAACCGATGATTGATTTGGGCTATGTCTCCTTTAGAAGCCATCTCAGATTGTACAATTTGACTCATACTCAAGTTGGAAAACCTTATGATCAACTGAGGTAAACCTAGTCTTTGAGGAATATGTATTTACCCCTTCGACTCCATCTCTTCAATCACTACCCCATCTTTATGGGGTTTTACGGAGAATGCTGGATTCTTTTTGCTCTTGTGGAAGGCCCCGCCATGTGATGTCAAATCTTAGGGTTTAGGGTTTGATACAATTTCGGCAGAACAGGAAAAAACAGAGAAGATACTAATACTATTTTTTAAGAGATTTCGAAAATGTAAAGAACTTGAAATTTTTCACAATTTGCACCCTAGGGAGCGATTTTATGAAAAACCTAAATTTGTAATAACTTTTTCAAAATAAATAAAAAAGTCTGAAATTTTAGGGAACCTTACTTGAAATTCTTCACAACTCTGGTAAAAATATATCCACCAATTAGCTCTGGTTCACAATATGTTGGTGGAAACAAAAATTAGGGTTTTTGCCTAATTTCGGCCTAGATCGCGACTACGATACCACTTGTAATGAAATTACTTGTATAATTCAGATTAAGAAACAGTAGAGCACCAAATAACACAATATTTTAGAATAATGATCTCAATATGAAATTAGAATAGCTTTGCCACTTCGAGGGCAACCTCAAACCATATAACAAGACTCAAATGCTCAAATGATAATGAAATACTACCTATAATCCCTATATATACTATTCATATGCTATGGTCATACCAAGGCCGACCTATTAAGCATGAGAAAGTATAAATGATATAATAAAATGATATGGTAAGCCACAATTGGCTACTCATATCCTAATACAAGCAATAGGTTAAGGCGTAGCATCATTTCTATGCTTAGTTCTATGTGTGAGATTTCGGTGGATTGGAAGGTGATATACTTGTTGAGTATTCAAAACCGATTTGCATGTGAGAATGGATGGTATTATACTGGGATGAGGTGATACAAATTAGTGGATGATCTCATTTTCTACAAGGATAGGATTTTCCTTGTACCAGATCCAAAATGAAGGAGAAGATCCTTGAAGCGGTACATGATACACCACATGGGCATCATGGGTATTTCAAAACATATAGGTTTATCGGGAGATATTTACATGGAAGGGATGAAGGACGATGTCGTTAATCATGTCATAGAGCATGTGGTTTGCTAGCAAACCAAATCCAGCGATCTTTTCAAGTAGGATTACTTGGACCTCTCCCCATTCACGAGCGAGAAATGGGAAGCATATCTATGGAATTTATCATAGGGCTTAGTGGATGGGAATAATTTGCATTTATGTTGTAGTTGATCGGTTAACTAAGTATGCTCATTTATTTTCCCTACCCAAGGACACGAGGCAATGGATGTGGCCGGATCTTCTATACAAGTATTTTTAGGCTATATGGGTTGGCTAAAAATATTGTCGATGGTGATGAGGACAAGATCTTCATGAGAACCTTTTGGCGGAGATATCTTGACTAAGAAGCGAGTGCACGGAGTTGACTCAAAGCACTAGCTACCATGCCACGCATGATGTGCGAGATGGAGATAGTCAATAAGGATAGAGGATACTTGCAGAGTAATGTGGCGGGACATCGCAAGATGGCATGGATTAGATGGTTACACATGGGTGAGTATCATTCACAATACCACCTACTAGATGAGCATAGGTATGACTCCTTTACGAGCCTTGTATGGGTACGATGCTATGACATTTGTGGATTTGGTATTAACAGAGATAGCTAAGCTCCCAAGCTCGAGATATGGGTTACAGGAGAACCGAGATATTTTGAAGGCTCTCGAGAGAGAACCTCCAGAAGGCACAAAATTAATAGAAGGTATATGCATATTAGTAGAGGATAGAGAGGTCTTTTGAGGTTGGGGATCTATTATTCCTACGTTTGTAGCCATATAGGTAGTCCTCACTCAAGCAGAAGGGTGCGAGAGAAATTGAAACCACCATTTTATGGACTGTCATAGTATAGTTCGTCGAGTTAGGGTAGTTGCATATGAGCTAGAGCTACTCGGAGCACGAGTAAGATACATAATGTCTTCCATGTTTCATGCCTTAAGAAGGCACTTGGACAACATATTGTACCATATACGAGTTGCTGCCTTTAGATGAGGAGGAAGTTGGTGTTAGAAACAATCCATTATTGAATAGAGGACGAGAGGGCTTAGGAGCAGAGTGATCACTTTGAGTATTTGGTGCGATGGAAGGATTGCCACTTGAGGATGCTACTTGGGAGGAGAGCAGATTTTGCAAAGCATCCTAATTTGCATTTATTTGAGGACAAGAAAAATTTGGGAAGGGAGGACTGTAATGTCCCCTTTCTATGCCAAAGGCCTAAGGGCCAATTCGAGTCCAAGCCTTGGTCATACCCAAGGGGTTATGGATCTTTGGGAGCTATTGGGTATGAATAGCTAGTCCAATTTGTTATAATTCTTCATTGACATATGCAAAAGGGTGTGTTGGAAGGACTAGATGTTACGTTTTGTCGGTAGGAAGGGGCCACATGGTACTAATATTCTAATTGTATGTTTTGGGGTCACTTTTGGACCATGGCGACTTAAAATGGGAAAATTAACTTAAGTTAGTTTTATTTTATTGGCCCTTCCAAGGGAAAATGCGACTAGGGTTTATTGGGGCTCTTTTGCCTTGGAGTAGTTATATAAGGAGCTGGGGAGAAAGGAAAAGGATTTTTGGCATACATAATTATTTTCCTTCATGTTCAACTTTTTTTGCAAATCTACAACTTGTGGAGTGAAATCCCCACGAACCCTAACTTCGGTGGTGAGAGATCCATCCCTAGCTAGCAAGAGGCATTCTTCGGTAGTGAGAGATCTACCCTAGCTTGTCATTTTGGAGCTGTTTTCGTGGTTGTTTTATAGAGATATTTTCAGAGGTTTTAGAGGAAGGGTTTTTAGGGTTTTAGAGACATTTGAGGAAGATAATCGGAGGGTCTTCGTATCAGATTTACGGTAGCCATGCGGGCGAGGGGTTTAGCATCACTTTGAAGGCATTTTCATCAATTTCCACCCCTTTTCCAAGCTAGGCAACTTGTTTGGAATATTGCAACCTTTATTTCTGGGGTTTCTAGTGGTACAAACTCAGATATGAAGGTTGGAGTATCATCTCATATATTTGTAAATGTTATTTCCAAAGTTCCATAATTTTTGCACCTGTATCTCGAGAGTTACAAATTTTAGAAGTTTTCCAGCTATCTAAGGCACGCTGTAATTTTTTGGCATCATTTTACTATCCAAAAAATTCCAAAAATAGTTTCCTTGTGTTCTTTATAATTTTATCAAGCTCTCTTTAAATTTTCAAGTGATTTGAGTGGGTAATTTGGGTGATATTAATTTTCTTTAGTTCGCTGCCCTAGCTAATTAAAATATGCAAAAATCAGTATTTTATTTGGTTGTAACTTTTCAATATTTTGTGCATTTTTAAGTGGTATCCCACAAGGGATATTTCAGAAATGCTTGAGTAGTGAAATGTCATGGCATGGAATGGTGTACAATAAATTTTAGTGTAGCACAATTTGAAGACAATATTTGATTTTGAGCTAGCGAGGCTCATGGCTCAAATTCTAACCTACACCACGTTCTAACTTCATGTGCCTTAGGAGCAAAATGTAAATCTATAGCAATAAACCAAAATATACATAATTAATTGAAGGTATGTTGATCCCATTTTCGTGGTGGTTATGCCTATACTGATGGAAATCACTCCAATATGACAAATAATAAAAAATCTTTCATCTCACTTCTCCACTTACTATTTACATCCTAATTAAATTTATGTTATGGAAACTACAATACAATAAAGATAATGTAAGGGTTTGTAATAGAGTATTATTATGATTTAATTAATTCACCATTAGCCATTCATAACCAAAATAACACATTAACACTTGCAATGATTGATAAAACAATAAGTAATGCTTAAATACGCATGAGGACAAAGAGACTTAGTTGTATGTAAGTTCGAACAAAGAGGATGTGGATGCGCAGATAGGTGGAAAAGGAAAATCAAAGACTGGGAGTGCTTTAGTGCAAGTTCAAGAACTAGAAAGCGTGCAGGGACATAATCATACTATTGTATTGTCCAGACTAGAATTGTATGGTCTTGACTGGATTGTATGGCCTTGGACCCTTCGATGGTTTCGTCTAAAACATCACATGTGTTTCACTTGCCTAGAAATGACCTTCGTTGTATGTTTCTCTTTCTCGCACAACCTAGGAAGCGACATGTAATAACTTACAAAAATGTCTAAAAACCGTAGACACTTGCAAAACCCTTCATCAAATAATAAGCAAACCAAAAAGAGAAAACATGTGTGTGGTGAGGCTAGACTACATTTGGTGGTCAACCCCAACTCTTGAACCAATCTAAGTGTTGCACTACATGCCCTCGTTACGGGATCAAGCCTCATGTAGTTCTCTTATACATGTTTGTATGAGTGCAAACCAACCAACCCCTTAGGGGTGCCCTCGTGTCTCTTGACACCAAGATAGTAGACTAGTTGTATAGTATAGAATGTACTAGTATGGTAGTAGTGTGATGTGGTGTCCCTCAGCTATGTGACATAACCTTTTGTTCCTAGAAACCCTTCAACAATGTTTGGAGTGATTTTGTTCTTTGCTTAAGACATGGCTCTATGAATTTTTCATTCTTGGAAATGAAGGAAGCTAGTCTTGTTGACCTAATTGAGTGCTTCATACCGTAATAAGGACTACTCTAATTGATGTGTAGTTGATTTCGGTAGATTTAGGAAACTCTCGAGTGTTTTGAACAATGTTTGAAATAGGAGCTTGTAAGAGGTGTCAAAGAATTATAATGTGACATTGACTTGGTTATATAGTCTTCTACATGGGAAATATTCTAATAAGACCAACACTAAGAAGATATAATGACCCAATAAAGATATAAACATCGAAAACAAAGTCATAGAATGTAAAGGGGTAGGATCGTATAGATCGGTCAAGACTAGAATCCACATCTTGACTTTTGTACGGTCCTAGACATGAAAGATGTGAAGTGAAACAGAAAGTTGTGGCATGAAGTATAGATAATAGTTTTTGTTTTGATTTGATAATATTCCTTGAATTCACAACACAATAGAGTGTAAAGATAAACAAAAATGGAAAAGTTAGAGAGATATATTAGATTCCAAATGTAGACATTTACCTTAGCAAAGGAACATGATCAAACTTAACATTACAAAAGACAGATTATCAAATTTTAATGTCAAGCGTTTCAACTATAATCATTTTGGAAATAAAAGAAATAAAACACAACTCAATTCAAACGTCTTTTCCAAAATTTTAAGTTGTTTCAAAAGTTTGTGCATACCTACTGGAAGTCATCACTCACTACGATGATTGATCAAAATATGTGAAAGTGAGGATTCTTCACAAAAGAAAAAAAAATGTACAGAGTTTTTATTTAGAAGCCCGTTTCACAACAACTCACAGATTTTGGAAGAGCTCAAAATCTTTAATTCTGAACATTGATTAGCTTCTTTTTCTTTCATGTACAGAGGTACAGGCTGCGAGGAAAAATTTGTGAAGATTGATTTGGGTAGAGCTGCACTGGAGGAGGATGAGGCTTTACATTTCCATGCCGGATGATTGGAGCATGGAGTTCTGCGGGCATTTCTTGCCACCCAACGGACATCCCCAAACATCTTTCCTATGAATTTATAAAGGTTTACTGTTCATCTCGACTTAGAAATGAAAGAAGACAATTCATAGTTTTCTCTACCTTGGCAGCGAAAAAAATCATGAAAGCTTTCAGTCAGCCCCAGATATAGTCCAGTAATTTTATCAAGCGCTATAGAAAAATCCAAACACAAAATGACAGGTTGTTGAATCTAAACAAGCTTATCCAAGCAGTCCTCACAAACTTGCTTGAAAAAGGCCAAACCCCTTTTATGGGACCACATCCTCCCTATAATAATGTGTGTGGTCTCAAAAGAAATAGATTCATTTTGTTAGGTTTTTGTGGGACAACATCCTCACTATAATAACGTTCATGGTCTAAAAAAATATAGATTCATTTTGTTAGGTTTCTTACTCACTTATTAAATTAAGTTAACAACTTGATAAAGCAACTGTTGATATTGGTGTCTGTGAAATGTTTATATCTAATGTGTATCAATTAACAAAACTAGCACTTGTACCAAAAGCACATGTAAGGAAATCACTAATAAGAAATAAGATAAATAAAGAATTTACTGTAATTTTTTGAATAAAAAAGTGAAATGAGAATATATTTTCACTTTTTGTTATGTTGTTAAATTAGCAATATGAAATTTTATGTATCAAGTTTTGTTATATAAGTAAAAGGGGATGCAAGTACAATGCCAATTGCAAACATCATATATAAATATTTGTGCCCCAACATTGTTTGTCTTAGCAATTTTATTTGTTGTTTTTATGCATTAAAATATGTTTTTAATATGTAAATGGGGTTAACGGGTCCCTCTCCTAATTATATTAATATTCCAAAAAGATTTTACATTAAAGTTCATACAATTTGAGTTGTTGGCCCTAACATTAAGAATAAGTTCATCGTAGCCAAAATTATATCTAAACTACTAACCCTAGTAGGAGGACTAATAAACAATCATTTGTGAAAACATAACCTATATTATACCTCTAGAGCGGAAGGAATGAAATTCCTCTAGAATTATATGACAAAAATCAAGTGCTACCACTTTTCGGTTATTTTAAGTACAAAGTCATCTGGACCGTTTAGGAACATATAAAAGTACGACCAAGTATGAGAATAGTACACTTTCCAATATACTTAACATTTTCATAATCATCACATAAAACAATAATTAACATTTCTATTTATAACAATTTTGCTGATAGATTGTATACAAGTACATTATTTTCAAGATAACATGTTATTTGATTTAAGAAAAATAGATTTATGTTAAACCTTAATTATAAAGTAACCGAATGTAAACTATGATGTACAATGCTAATCTTACAATTTGACACAAGCAATAAACTTATAAAATATTAAACCCTAAGCATGCAGAGAGAGAGAGAGAGAGAAAGGACTTAGTTGATTCACGCTTTTCCTGGAACTGATCTGGACTGGAAAACTGATGAACAGGAAGATAATAGTGTAAATCGTTGCTCGAGATAAAATTATGTGATGCCGGATAAGGTCGAGACTAGGGCGCCTAGATCGGGTCGGGCGTAAGCGCTAGAGTTTTCTTTTGGGCACCCATGATTGCACGCAGGTGATCGAAATTTGATTTTTTTGTGTTGGACAAGTGTCACTAATAGTTACATTTGTGTCACACCTTGATTGCAAGATGTACCTATAACTTGTAAAATAAAGATTCACCTGTAAAACCCACAAAACCACATCAAATCCAAAAAAAGAAAGATGCAATATGGGGAGTCGGACTGACCCCGGTGGTCACCGACTAAGTGAACTTACGATCGAGAGCATTGCACTACATCTCAGACTCCATGTAGTTCTTGTGAGTGTGTGAAAGAATTGTGCCCTAGGATTCCCTTGTACAAGTGTACTTGATAACGAGTTGTAGCTAGATGTAAATGTAAATAGATGTGTGGATGGAATAATGAACTTCCCCTTCCTATGTAGTGTATGCAGAAAATGCAATCCCTTATCCCTTGAATGGATGCTAGATGGATGCCTTTAGTGCTCTTAGATGCCTTTGGATGCAAGCTTAGGTGATGATAATAGATGCTTAGAACTTGGTCCTTTATTTTGGTCATGTAGCTTTCTATTTGTATGATTCCCTTGGTTAAATTTTGTAATTGACAACTAGAAATTTGACCCATAAGAAAATAAGATGCCCTAAAGATAAAAGAGACCCAAAAGAAGAGAGTAAGATAGAAAAGGGTCAGGGGTGCCCAGAGAGGACAAGGGCCGGGAATCGAAGGCGTCTGGTGGCGTTGGTGTCGAGGTCATGAAAGATAAGAAAGTTAAAGTATCGACTAGGTTGTAAGGTGTAAAAGACCAAGAAAGAAGACCAAAAACAAAGGAAAGATGCCAAAGATAATTTCAATTACTAGTTTTCTTGCTTATGAATCATGTAAATGCTAGTATGCTTTTAGGACCTAGAAATATACCCAAGTGTGTGATTTTGTGTCTACATTTTCTCAACTTTATGTTGTTGAGTGAATACTCGATAACATAAAGTAGTTAGAAGATGTGTACCTTTTGTTCCTGTAGAGTGTGATGGCGATAGCATGCCGAAGAGACAAGTGAAAGCGTGAAGTGATAAAAATGAAGCATGGAAACTAAGAAAGAGGAAGTGACCCTAGGGGTGAAGCATATCATGTTATACCTTTTTGTACCTATTGTTGTGTTTGATGTATGGCTACTTCTTGTTGTAACCTTCTTCTTAATATGTTATCGAATTGACTTGAATTTTTTTTCACCATTAACACCATTCACATTATGAAGTTCATATTATTCATTTTGATGACCCTTACCATTTTTATAATTCTAGTTCAGATTTATTATAAATAGAAAGTGAGCTATGGAGGTCGAATTGAAAAAATCACTTCCACCGGCTTAGGAATTTAACATTGAGTTGTTTTGCAAAGTTTCAATTGATTTGGCTCAAGGAATGGATGGGAAATCAAAAGTAAAATGGAGGTTGGTGTAGGTTGTAAATGGCTTCTACAATTGATTCAGGGCATCAATGGAGCTGATTTTTGTTTCATTCTTTTAGTTTCTTATGACAAAAGAGGTTGTGCAAGTTTAGGTGCAAAAATGGAGGTTTGTTGTAGGTTATCATTTTTTTGGTCTTCTCCAATGGTGGATGCTACAAATTTTGACAACATAACAAGAACGTAGCATGTGAGGGGAGTTTAAAATGACAAAAATTATTGAAAATTGGCTAGGACAACCTTTATACCATCCCCCCTTCATTTCCCCTCTTAAAACCTAGTTAACTCTCCCTAAACCCAACCCCGGTCAACCCAACCCAAGTGCAACCACACACTCAGTTTGTCCCCCTAAAAAATAGGGGGAAATGGAGATGAAGACACTATCTCCTCTAAATGTGCCATGGGTAGGAGGATCATGAAGAAGGGGCCAATGGTGACATCATTCGTGAGGTTGAAAACACTTACCTAACACTCCATGTTGCAACTTAAGTGACGAAAATATTCCTCTCCATGTGGTGGTGCATTCTAGTGTCCCCCATGTCCCTTAGCAAAGGGAAACGAACATCAAGGCCTCCCAAGTGTGTTGAACGTCTACATGCCACGAGGAAGGAGCCACTGACTTAAAGTGAGTTGGAAAGACCTTTCTAACACCTTAAGTTGTGTTTTAAGTGACACAACCTTCTCCTCTTGAATGTGGTGGCACATTATAGTATTTTCCCCATGTCCCATTTGAATTTTTTCAAATGGAAAAATGGACATCAGGGTCTCTAAGAATGCATTTTCTCTAAGTCATGCATTGCTGAGTGCCTTCAAGAGGATGTTAACTCCCTTGGAGGATGTCAACCCCATGTCTAGAAAGATAGCAATAAATGATGAACAATAGATATCATGCAGAAATAATGAAATACAAAATGACAAGTAACTAAAATGATGAGGGGACTTAGCTTGTGCTCTGATATGGAGATGAAATGGGCATCAGGATGGCAAGATGATGAACAATGGAAAATATTTCTCCCTCAAAACTTCCTCACCTCTAACTTCTAAAATGGAAAAAAATTTCTTGACCTCAAACTTGAAAAATTCTTCACTTTCTTCTTCCTCTCTAAGGTCTTCTTTAAGAAGATTTCTAGATCCTTCTTAGGTCCTTTCAGTTCTAGGTTCTCTCCTTCCAGTCCTTTTGAAAGAGGGGAAAACCCATATTTATAACTTGGAGGTGAGGTTAGATTGGGTTAACGAATAACCGGGGTTTGGTAAAGTAACCTGGGTTAAGAGACATGATGTGATCACGTGGGGCCCATGGTTTGACTTATTAGATGGAGTGGGGAGCATGATTGACATGGTAGGTGAGATAATAGATTCCATTTTTGAAATTAAGAAAGGGGTGTCGGATGGGTATATTATTACCCATGAATTGAATAATTTGATATGGGAGATAATGCCAAAATTTTAATTATCAAATGGGTCCACATGGAGCCCATTTGATAATTAATTAAATTAAAGGTGAGTAAATAGATGGAATTTATTCAAATTTAGGAAAAAGAAAAGTGAGAGGGAAGGTTGAATGAATGAATGAAGGGATGAACGAGAGGGGTTACACCAAAAATTGGTGTCTACATTTTGCCCCTTTTTATTGAGTGGTTTGTGATAGCAAGCCACGAGACAAAAATAAAAAGGATTGGATGAAATATGTGTCGAGGATGGATGAAGACATGACCAAAGGAAAGATGCCCCAAGCGAAAAAGGATCACAATATCAATGAAAAATATGGTGGTGACTCAATATCACATCGGTAGAGGACAATTACGGTCTCACGGAGAGACATGCATGACAATGTTCTACTGAGAGACCGGTGAGTGGGTGAAGACCACTATAGTATGGATGTAAACCATGATGACCAATGGGTCATAGGAAAACATCAAAATATGTGCAACTGAATGTGAAAAGGTATGTGAAATCCTTTGTATGTGAGGAATCGAGTGAAAAATCATGCATCCACAAAAGGGACGAGGATGAAATAATGATGCCCCAACACAAGGCACGAGAAGGAAAAAAGTGAGTTATATGTGTCGACAAGTACAAGGATGAAAAGGTGCCCCAACATAGGACATGAAAATGACATAATGGGAGATGGATGTTGAAATAAAATATCCCGGGGGAATAAATATGGCCATGAATGTGGATATGAAGAACAGATGGATAAAATGCCCCAAGAGGGTGTTAAATAGGATGTTGAATACATGTTTCTTAAGAAGGTTTATAGTTGAAGCGTTAGATGAATAATGGGGTGAAAAAGAAAAAAAGTCCCGCATTTTTTGATAAATAGGAAAAGGAGTCAAGCTACTTTTTAAAAAAGTAGAACAAACATTCATGGAAGAGAACAAGATCAGATAGGTGATGGTCATTATGGTATCCTCCAAGACAAAAATGTCAAAGGAAGATGGGAAGAGATTCTTAGAAATGGATATGATGATGCCCCTACGAGAGGACTGATGAAGATAAAAGATGTGACAAGGGTTCTCAAAAAGAGAAGAGGTCAATGTTGTAGAGAGAAGAATGAGAATGAACAATAATGAAATGGATCGATGGTGGTACATAAATGGAGAAACATTGGCATTGATTGTGAATGCTAGGTGTGAGGGATGTGGTGAAGGATGTAATGAGAAAGAGAAAAGGGAATGGAAAGGAGGAGTGGTTGATTATGAGAAGAGCAAGAAAGGTCGAAGGTGAAGGTGACAGGGGTATGGAATAGAGGGATGGAGATGGAGGAGGAGAAAAGAAGGAATGAAAGGGGAGGAAGAAGATAACAAAGAAGGATTATAGAGGAAGGGGAAATGATGAAGGAAAAAAAAGAAGAAAGAAAATGATAGAGCAGAGGGTGAAATTATGAAAAAGGGAGAGAGTTATTTAAAATAAAAGGCATGAAGGAGGGTGAAGTAGAGGAAGGTAGAGAAGTAATGGAAAATGAAAGAGATGATAGAGAAAAGAAAATTGAAGGAACCAGATCATAGTGAAGAAATCCAAGGAAAAGAATATGGAACTGACCGCATGGAAATGCATGTGGATGGTGGGATGATAAAAAAGATGGGACAACATTGAAGAGTCAGGTTATCGATGGGGAAGTAAGAAGGAAGTGTGAGGTAAAATGGGGAAGAAGATGATAGAGGAAGTGAAATAAGATGAGGATCAGAAAGGAGGAGAGGACAAGAGAAATTATATGCGAAGGAAGGGAACCAAGAGAATGGAAGATATTGATAAAGAGTGAGAAGCATAAGGAACATAAAGAGAAGCTGGAGGGGAGGAATGACACAGATTGGAAAAGATGCAGAGATGCGTGAGATGAGGATAAGTTGATGATGAGAAAATAGAGAGAGGGTGTATGATGAAGACAAGTGAAGAAATTGGAAAGGAAGAATGAAAGATGGAGAGGTGGTGAAGAAAAAGAGAGGAAGGGATAGAGGCGCCAGTGAATGGATGTTAGGAGAAATCCACGATAATGATCAGTAGGAAGGATGGGACAAAAGGTGAGAAGAGGGGGAAAGTAAATGAGGAATGGAAGGGGGAATGCCAATGAAGGGATGTTAGGAGAAGTCCCCTGATAATGATCAGAGGACACAGAGGAAGGAAGGAATGAAGATAGAATGGGGAAGATCAAAGAGAAGGATCCAGGTTGTGTAGAATGGGGATGAGTGATTTTTAGGAGAAGTCCACCGATAATTATTAGCATGGAAATAGAAGATGATGATGAAATAATGTTAGGAGATGATCAATGACAATGATGGGTAAGTATGGGGGTAGATATGTGGGAGAACTCTAGAAGATGGAGTGGAAAGAGTAAAGAAAGGAGGGATAATGATGTGTGTGAAGATGAAGGCGAGGAGAGGACGTAGTGGATGAGAATGAATGAGAGAAAAATGAAGAAACAAGACATGAAATGAATGGGGAAGAAATGGTTAAGTAAGATTACCAAGTGAGGGATGATGGAGATGAAAAGGGGGCAAGTAGGAAGTGGTGTTTGTGAGAATGGAAGAGGAGGTGAGAGGATGTGATGATGGGGAATGATGAGAAAATGTAGATGGTGAGAATGTGGAGTGGTGGGCGAGTGCAGGATGACAGATCATGCTTAAGAGGGACTCTTAAGTAAGATCGCCATGCCACAGGAGGAGTTAAGTAAGATCACCAAACCGAGCAGTGATGATATGGAAGGAGAAAGACAACATTGTATTGGATAGGTGTGGAATGGTTGGTTGGAGTGGATGAGTATGATGAGAGGTGGGAGACAAGAAGATGAGGAAGATATGATGGGAGGTGGAAGGGTCAGATGGAAAACCATTCTTAAGAGGGACTCTTAAGTAAGATTTTCATGTGATGGGGATGGTTAAGTAGGATCGCCAAGTGAAGAAGAAGAAGAAGAATGATGAAAAGATTAAGTGTATACCAAAATGGAACAAGAGATGAAAGGAGGTGATATCAAGGTGATAACAAGGAAACAAAGGAGTGTGACATGAGTGGATGGAGGAACATATGTAGTGTAGATGGAGAGTGTAAGGGAAATCCTTAATTGGGATGCCCACGTGGTGGGAGTGATGATGTAAGAGTGTCAAGTGAAAAGGAGGAGCGGAAAGATGTTTGTGGTGGTGATTTGTCTTTGAAAAGAGGAAATGGTGGAGAAGCTTCTACAGTGGGAGGATCCAAGGAAGAAGATATACCTTAACTAAGATTCTCTGGTTGTATGGATGGTTAAGTAAGATTGTCAAACTGAAAGTGGAAGAGTGAAAGGGAAACTCAAGAGGAAAGACAAGTAGGATATCTGGCGTGGTGAAAGGGGACAAAAAGGTGAGAAGGATGATGTGGAGACAAATGGTGATGAGTGGAAATGGGAGTGAAGAGAAATGGATCAAAGACATTGTTGAACATGTTGGGGGATAAGAAGCTGTAGGATAATGAACTTTCCTTGAGAAGGATCCTCAAGTAGGATTCACAAACTGCAATGATGATCAAGTAGAATTCACAAACTGAAAAGTGTATTTGAGTGCATTCATGGATATTATGGATAGATATAGAATTCATAGTGTGAAATTTGATGTGATTTTGATAAAAGATGACCTTGATGAGATGAATGAAACATAGTTGTAGTAAGGGCATATAGGAAACTATGCTTTGAACTAGATTGGAGATAAACAAGAAAGGTTACCACTCAAGGCATTGCACTTGCAGCCAATAGCAGGTGTTAACACATAACCAATGATAGTTAGTTATACCAAAAGACCGTGAGGGAAATATGGATGAAAGATGCTCGTAATCCTAATGTTGACATGAAAAGGGATTGGAGATGTAACTTGTATGGGAAGAAGGATCTCCATAGATGGTGTTCCTTAAGTCTATGCCCCAACTCTGGGAAAGGGAAAGAACAATAGAAGAAAGTTGATCAATGCGAGAAGCTTTCTGAAAATGTTGATAAAAGGAAGGTTGATCAAATGGGAAACCTTCCAAATGCCATAATAAAAGAGTAGCCATCCTTGAGGGTATGGTCTACTATATACATAATATGGATGGCAAGAATAATATATATGATAGCCATCCTTGAGGGATCGGTCTATTTCTTTTGATTTTTTTGATTTTGATTTTGATTTGTATGCTTTTCTTTTTCTTTTTTTTTTTTTTTTTGCATGAACAATTGTCCTTTGAGGGATCAATCTATTTTTGATAACTTTGATTTTCCTTTTGCATACATGAATTTTAGCTTTACATGGGGGAGAGCTGGGAATAGCTAAGTAGACCACTTAGGAGGGGATAATGAATGTACAAGAGACACCCTGGACCCTTTGCATGGCTGCAATAGGAGAATGAGAAGGTGATGGATGTAATGGTTATGGGGTCATATCAAAGTAGTGAAGGCAGACCACATAATTCATATCATTACAATGAAAAAAAAAGGGGCTAAGGATGGAGGAATGATCTAAGGATATAACTAAGTGCTCATTGGTAGATATGCTAATAGTAGATTAGTCATAAGTGTAATGCATTAAGAGGTTATGTTTCTAGTTTACCACCAAGAGAGGGAAGACATTAAGTTGATAATGAGATGAGATGATAGATGATGATAGAAAGTAAGAAATAAAACTATGTCATAAGAAATGAAAAAAATATGACCAAGACGGTGGATTTGGATGAAAATGGATGAAAATAAATGATGCCCAAGAGAGACACAAATATGGAAGGAAAAAATGGCCACAAATGTGGACTTGATGAAATAGATGGTGCCCAAAAGAGACACAAATATGGCCACAATGGTGGACTTTGAAAAAAGAAAAAATCAATGGAAGGAAAACATGGCCTCAAAGGAGGACTTCGATGAAAATAAATGGTCCCAATGGAAGGAAAAATATGGCCTCAAAGGAGGACTTTGATGAAATAGATGGTGCCCCAAAAGAGGATAAACATGGCCACAATGGTGGACTTTGATAAGAAAATAACAAAAATGGTCCCTCACAGAAGGACAAAAATGGCCACAATGGTGGACTTAGAATGAGATGAGGATTTGGATAAAATTAGTTTAGATTGGATGAATGTGAAGAAGGTAAACAAAACAATGTCAATGAGTGAAGTCCCCTAGTGACAAGGGAGTTATATGATGATATACTCAAGGGAGAGGAAGGTTTTTCCCTAATGAATTAAATGTGAAGGAGTTAAAGGATGTCGAAAGAGTTTAGATGAGATTGTTTTAGATTTGGATGGGATAAACGATTGGAGACCACAAGTGTGCTTGGAAAGATAAGTGGTATTGATGAACAATGGAGGACCTTCCTTAGGAGGAATGTCATGTGTGCAGGAGGGATGTTAAGGGATGATGTGGATGAAGGAATCATGGGAAACTCGATGGATGGGATATGAATTGGATTAAATGTAGATGGAGAAGGAATTTCCCTGAATGAGGAAATCATCTTTCTCAATAAGGTTGTGGATGATTGTCCAAAATGCCTTACAATGTTGATGTCATGGCCCAGGGTATGATGATAAGTGCAACTGCAATTAGGATTGAACCATGATGGCTTTGGACCATAGGGATTAAAGGCTTTAATGGGAGGAAGTGTGATGGTAGATATTCAAGTTAAATGTCGAAGGATATCTGCGTAAGACCCCATTGAAGTGTCATGGGGAAGGTAACTCTTGTGGGTTTTGATAGGATATCTCAGCTTGGAGTTAGGAGAAAAAGTGGATGTAGATTGGATGGGTAAATTATGTGTTTTGGGAGACAAATCAAATTTGGTGGAAGGATTGTATTGTTTGGATTCGGATTTAGGTGAGGATGTACATTGGATGGGTAGATTATATGTCTTAGATGACAAATCAAATTGGATTGGAGGATTGGATTGTTTGGCTATAAATTTATCATTGTGAGATGTCGATAGATGGAGTGAATGATCCTAAAATAGATGTTGTGGCATTGGATTGTTGAGAAGAGGGAAAATATGAATGTTTTTGAGGATGCATAGGGGATTTTATGGGGATGTTTTCCATGAGCCTTAGACTTCACCGAGAAGATTTTACTCTAGCAAGGATGATAATAATCTCAACCGGAGGATTGTGGTGGTGGTGTGGTTATTAATGGAGAAAATGTCCTAAAACAAGATGAGGATGTTAATGGAGAAATAGGTGTTTGTATGATGTGATTAATGAGATCTATGTGAGATGTGGATTGTTTAGGTTTTGGCATGGAAAGATTTAATTTTGTAGAGGGAGAATGTAAACCATCTTTATTTGATTTAGGTGGATGTTTTGTTTTAGTAGATGTTTCAAAGGGTATCTTTGATAAGGTTGTAGATCGAGAGGATTTGGTTTGTTGTGATAGAAAATTAGGTAAAGAGTATTGGGATAGACCAGGTGATGTGGCCATGGGCAAGGATATAGGTAAAGATGTCAAGGTAGAGATAGGTGGATTTTTGATATGATAGATATAGGGGTAGGTGGGATAGATAGGGATGTAGGCATATTTGGAATATTTGGAGATGTGGGTGATGTGATAACCGATGGAGTAGACATTATGGGTAATGCAAAAAATGTAGGAGTATTTTTGGGTGTAGAAGTAGGTGGGACTGGTTGTTTCATAAATGTTTTGAGGGGTAAGAATGATATGTTTCTAATGGGGTTGATGTCGAAGGTGGGGTTGTAAAGGTACATGTAGTAGAAATGAGTTTAGTTGGGATGGTTGTGAGTAATGTAGGTGTAGTAATAGGTGTGTTTGAGGTAGATGTGGGTGAAGGAATAGATGTGAGAGATGTAGGGATATGTGTGGATATGAGATGGGGCTGAAATAGGTGCTAAGGATGAATCTAATGTGGTAGATTGGGGTGTGCTTGAAGTGGAGGAAGTGGATGGTATAGTCAAATTTGATGTGGATGTGATAAGGATAGGAGAAGGTGTAGGTTCAGGACAAGTAGTAAAAGTTGACATAGGTGTGATAGTTGTGGGTGTAACAGGTTCGAATAAGGAGTGGGAATAATGTCTAAGGTAGGAACATGTGGAGTTGGTGATAAGATGAGATCTTGATTGATGGTGTCAATCATATAAGCATTTGATAGTTGAGATGTAAAGGGGTGGCTTGATTTTTTGGTGGTTGATTAGGTAAAGTTTGAGTAGTGGAGCTATCGATTTGGATATCCCCTTGATTTATGAGTTGTTGGACATGATCTTTGAAGGAATGACATTTCTCAATGTTGTGACCTTTGACTTCGATGATATTTACAATAGTGGGCTTTGTGATACCAAATAGGCTTGGCTTGTGAGTTGTCCATAGGTCGTATGGGAGGAAGTTGGATGGAGTTTACGGCCATCAACTTGTCAAATATGGAGCTATAGGATTCTCCCAAGGGGTATAGTTGATTTTGGTTGAGGGACTTGTTGTTGAGGCCATGTGTTGAGATATAGATGCGGATGAGGGTTTAATGACCATAGTGTTGGCCACACCCTTAAATTTGTTTATGTGTGAATGGTTTAGTAGATTCAACTTTAGGTTTGGTTGATCTGAGTTTAAGATGACCTTGCTCAATGGCACGGGTTTTGAGTTTGTGAGCCATTGTGAAAGCTTCATCAAAGGTTTGGAATGATTGGATTTGCAAAGTAGATGATATATGTTTCACACATGAATGTGAGAATAATTTGATGAGTTTGGTTTGTGGAAGAGTGAAGGATAGTTGGTTTATAACACCATGCCATCATGTGATGATGAAGTTGGCGATGGGCTCGTCTTCAAATTGTCGAATGGTGTATAGGTCAGTGATAGTGGTTTTGCGTGTGATATTGATAGAAAAGTGTTCTAAGAACAATTGCAAGTTGGGTGAAAGAGAATATGGAATGTTGTGGGATATTGTTGTACCAGTCAACATGCGGGACCGAGACAAAGACATGGGGAAAGTGTGAAGAAGTAGATCATGATCATGTAATAAGACAACATGCATGTTTAAATGCGAGGAGATGTTGTTGGGGATCTTCCTTGTTGTTGAAATTAATAAAATTGGGAAGTTTCCAATGAGGAGGGTAGGGTTTGATTGGAACCGATGGATGAATCGGTTCATTACAGATTTGTTCATAGGATAATGTATCCTTGGGTGCCAAGGTAATGGTTTCTAAATTAGCCAACCGATTCATTAAGGCATGAATAGGATCATTTGATGTGATGTTAGGTTGAGATTGGATTGGTTGTGTGGTTTGAAAAGTAGTTTGATAAGGTGAATGATACGTTTGTGGATGTGTGGGTGTTTGGGGAATCATTTGATAAGGTGGTTGATAAACTTGTGGGTGGGATGTTTGATAAGATGGTTGATAAACTTGTGGGTGTGTAGGTGTGTGGGAACTATTTGGTAAGGATTAACATGTGTCATGGGTTGAGATTGTTGCATAGGATGACTTTGAACAATAGGGACATGATGTGTTTGTTGAAGTTGGGTAGGTTGTTGTGGTAAATGATAAGTGGGGATATGTGTGTTAAGAGGTTGAGACGGTTGGAGCATACGATGGGTAGGAATGTAAGTGTGAAGAGGTTGAGATGGTTGGACAGGCATATTAGTATGGATGAAATAGAATTGTCAAAATGGGATGTGGGTGGAATGCGATCCACCAATTTAGGAGATTGGGAGGATTGAGAGATTGTGGGAGATTTTTGAAATATGAAATCATATATGGGGTTAGGAGGAGGCCTGAGTGTCTCTAGAGGAGTAGGAGATGGTGATGTGGTTGGTTTAGGAAGATTGGCTTGGTGAGGGATATGAGGATTAGTTTTAAGATAGGGATAATCTTGGATGACATGGTTCTCATGAAGCGAGGCCATGGAGACTGGAGTTGGGTGACTGAAGGTGTGGTTTTGAGTTTAGAATCTTGTTGGGAGAGATCGTTAGAGAAGTAATTTTATTGGGTGGAGGACATTGTTGTTTTGTTTGATTTGAGAGAGAGTGACAATAGGTGTGAAATAGAGAAACATTTGTTTATGTAATTTTGTTGACAAACAAATCAAACATATTTTTATCATCATGATTAATTACGAGATGTGAAAAAAAGTAAAATGGATAATGAAGGTGCCTAAAGAATGGAATTCTAAGGCTGGTTTCAGGTAGTTTTGGCTTAGGGAAATGTCTAAGATGGTTTCTTGTTGGGTGTTCAAGTCCCAATCAGTTAACCAGTGAAGGAATGTTTTGATGTGTTGATTTTGTTCGTGAAGTTTTTAGGTAGTGTGTGATAATGTGAGATGCAGAAGGTTAAACCCTTATTTAGGCTATGTGAGCAAGTAGGATGTAGAAAAGAAAGGTTCTTTTTAACCAAAATGAAATGTGACATTTGATGCAGAAAATCACTCAGAAAAGGGAAATTACAATGCAAAAAAGAGAAAATAGAAAAATGAGTAAAACCTGGAGAAAATGCTTTTCCTGTTATTTGATTGCACGTGATGATGGCGTATTTGGAAAGCAATGATGGTCAATGGCGGGAACGCCTGGGTACCCTAAAATGTACACCATTTATAATTTGGGATGAGGTTCGGTGAAAATGTTTTGTGTGTGTGTTTATTTAAATATTGGTCTTTGACAACGTTATTTTTTGCATAAGTTTGTGGAGTTTGTAGATTTATTTGCAAAAAAGAAAATAAATGTAATTAGTTGATGTGATTAAGAAAAATGATATAAATATAAGTAAATATTTTTGTTTAAAATAATGTCATATAAAAAAAAAAAATAAAAAAAAAAAAATTAATTAATCTAATTAATTATTAAAAAGTAATAAAATTAAAATAGGGTAAAAATAAATAAATAAAATAAATAGGGAAATAAAAATTATGAAATAAATGATGAAATCAAATGAAATAAATTGAAGTGATTAAAAAATGAAAAAAATACAAAAATAATGGAATGATGATATGATAATGAAATTAAAAATTAAAAGATAGTTTTGTTTTGTTTTTTTATTACTGAAGCGATATAAATAAGAATAAAACTATAAAATAATGAAACTTTAAGAATGAAATTCAAAAAGTTGTTAAATGGAGTGGAATTTTGATTTGGAATAATAATAAATGGATTTTGGTTTGGAAATAAAAGAAATTTGATTTGAAAATGATGAAATGAAAGGGAATGGGAGAAAATCGATGGCCATAATGCACATGGCCATGGCTTTTCACATGTACGATGACATAATGAGAATCACAGAAAATCGAAAGGAGAAATATAAAATTGGTTATGGTGATAAAAGTTGTTTCTAGACATGTTGAAAAGATATATAGATGGAATTTGATACTGAAAACCATATGTATGACATATTAATGTACATGTGAAATGGATGGAAATGAGAATAATGAGAAATAGTTATAATCATTAATGAACATAATAAAATTAATTTGATTTTCATCCATGTCTCAGGTAAATCTAAAGTGCCTCTCCTGATTAGCATTGGAAATGTGTGATTTTTACAGAAATGATACAAAATTGTAAAGCATGGATTTATACAAAGAAATTTAGAAAATAGACATTGTATTAATCAAAGATTATGTAATTGTCACCAAATTCGTTATTTATTACCTATAATAGAATGAATCTGAGAAAGACTGAACACCTTGACATGATTTTGTCATTTTACATGGTTTTCAAATGATTATAATATGTGGGATTGAATTTGAATGTGTAGAATGATTATTTAAAATCTAGCTTGGGCTTGTTGTGATAATGATGAACTAGTTTGGAAAAGTGAGGGGAGGGAAGAAATGTTGGCCGAATGGCTGAATGAGGAGTGTTAAATAATGTCGAAGTTATTTGCATGAGATGGGAGATCAAATCAGGTGTGGGAGAGTTGATCATGAACCAGGTAGGTCTTAGGACATTGAGTGTGTAGTGGTGATTGGTGAGTTGGAGGGGACGTGGAAATTATGGAAAAAGGGATAGATGAGTCTTGGATGAAGGATGGTGGAAGGAAGATGGAGTGGATCAGTTAAGAGGAGTTGTGTGGAGTTATGAGTGATTGAAATGTGAGATGTGAATGGGTAAGATGGATGGATGTAGAGAAGCTATGAAGGGGTGGAAAGAGTGAGAGTGGGGAGGTGTGAGGAGTGGGTGAGTGGAGAGGAGTGGTTTGGTCGTGGGGTGAGTGAAGGAAGTGGTATGTTGGAGGGTGGGGTGGGAGAGATATTGGTAGAGAGAGATGTGGGAGATGAGGGAGATTGGTGGGTGGAGATGTTGGAGTGTGGATGGAGAGTGATGAGTGGGAGTGGAGAGATGTTGGCGTTGAGTGGGAGTTGATGTCTGATGGAGATCGAGTGGAGGAGATGAGTGTGAAGGGAGAGGTGAGGATGGATGGGAATGAGTGTTGAGTTGAGTGAGGACTCGAGAATGGGGAGATGGAAATGTGAAGGGAGTGGTGGAGTGGTGTGTAGGTAGGGAATGGGAATGGGGTGGAGTGAGAGGTGGAGTTGGGAGATGAGGTGGAGAGAGTGGAAGGAGAAGGGGAGGAGATGGTGGAGATGGGATGGAGGAGTGGCAGTGGGTGTGAAGATGGGAGTGGGAGTAGAGTAGGGAGATGAGGATGTGAGTGGGAGTTGGTGGGAAGAGATGTAGGGGATGGGCTGTAGGATGGTGGTAGTTTATTAAGGATTTTGTTTTAGATGTAATTGAAATGAATAGTAGTATTTAAAAAAAGAATTATATTTAATTTTAATTAATTTATTTATTAATTTAATAATAATTACATTATTTTCCTAATTAGAAAGTTTAAAAAATAAGTTATATGATTAAAGATAATAAATGAGATTGTATAAAAAATGAAATTAAACAAAATAAAAAAAATATAATATTTATGCAATGGATACAAATTACAAAAAAAAACAAGCCATAAGGTCAATTTCCGGATTTATTAATTAAAATAAAATAATTTAAATTTGAAATTTCATTGGTTTAATAATAATATTATTGACATTTATAAAAATAAAATAAAAATTATAAAATCAAAAAATTGGATTAACAAAGTTGAAAACAAAAAAAACAACCAAATCACTTACCGTAGAGGATATAAACTAATTGCAATTCCCATGTGGGTAGAATTGGTGGAGCCCAAAAAAAAGAAACAAGTTAGTTGAAAAATAAAATATCATGATGATATATCTAAATGAGATAACTATGAATACTAAGATAATTGTGAAACAAGAAAGTTAGACAAGATGAGTAAAAAAAAAAAAAAGACAGATCTAGGATCGGTCCCACCAAGGCATGCCAAAATGTTGTATAGGAAACCTCATTCTCGCGGGTGAATGCCGATATTGGAAGCCACCAAAACTTTGAATGATGGAGGGCTTAGGACCTCAGATGCGGATATGGATCTACAGTGCAAAGAAGATAGATATGTGATAAAAAGAAGATAGATCTGCAAAATAAAAACATATGTGATTAGATAAAAATATGGGGGTTTCTGGACAATCCGGTTCCAAGAGGATGTTAACTCCCTTGGAGGATGTCAACCCCCGTGTCTAGAAAGATAGCAATAAATGATGAACAATAGATATCATGTAAAAATAATGAAATACAAAATGACAAGTAACTGAAATGATGAGGGGACTTAGCTTGTGCTCTGATATGGAGATGAAATGGGCATCAGGATGGCAAGATGATGAACAATGGAAAATATTTCTCCCACACTCCTCACCTCTAACTTCTAACAATGGAAAAGGTTTTCCTTGACCTCAAACTTGTAGAACTTAATTAAGCACTTTCTTCTCTCTCCTAAAAACTTTAGTAAGTAGAGATTTCATATAGATTCTTCCTCCTTTTTCTAGGTCTAGGTCAGGTCTTCAGGTTTCTCTCTAGGTTAGGGTCCTTTGAAAGAGGGGAAAACCCATATTTATAACTTGGAGGTGAGGTTAGATTGGGGTTAATGAATAATCGGGGTTGGGTAAAGTAACTTGGGTTAAGAGACATGATGTGATCATGTGGGGCCCATGGTTTGACTTATTAGATGGAGTGGGGAGCATGATTGACATGGTAGGTGAGATAATAGATTCCATTTTTGAAATTAAGAAAGGGGTGTCGGATGGGTATATT
Source organism: Taxus wallichiana var. yunnanensis (assembly GCA_018340775.1). Taxonomy (NCBI): domain Eukaryota; kingdom Viridiplantae; phylum Streptophyta; class Pinopsida; order Cupressales; family Taxaceae; genus Taxus; species Taxus wallichiana. The sequence goes on from CM031241.1 coordinate 127,900,605, forward strand.
ATTACCCATGAATTGAATAAAATTGATATGGGAGATAATGCCAAAATTTTAATTATCAAATGGGTCCACATGGAGCCCATTTGATAATTAATTAAATTAAGGTGAGTAAATAGATGGAATATGAAGGAATTCCTTGAAGGGTGTCAACTCATTTGATACAATTAAGTAATTTGATAATGATAAGATAAATGATAACAATGATTAATTTAGAATTCTAGAGGAATAGAGATATCTTGTTTAGCGTTATAAGTGGCCCGAGTAAAGGCAATAGCAAGCTCAAAATCCAGGAAATAATCAAACCGGACTTGTTTGGATGCATCCTATATCTCTCATATGATTTCTATCTTATCTTGATATCTTGAATTTTGGTGTAAGTGTGATGGCGCTGGTGAGTTGTGTGAGATGTCGAATTGTTCCCACATGAACGGTTGTTGGAGATGATCGGGAGATCGTATATGCTTAGTGATTGGGTGTGAAGGACCTAGAACAATCATCTACAAACCATACATTTGCAAGCAAATTGTTAGACTAGAATCGAGTTGATTTAAATATGATAATGCTAAAAATTATTAGAATTGATAGGGATCGATTGAAAATCGGGAGAGAATGTTGGCTTTGACAAAAAATCAATAAAACAAGCATTGATTGATGAAAAACAAATTTGAAGGTGTTGGGGTAAACTAGAAGGAGTCCAAAACTTAGGAGATTCCAAAATAGAAATCTATAAGTTTTAGGAAGTTAATGAAATAAACAAGGGTCGAGGACCGATCGACAACGATCATTGTGAAAATTAGATATTGTAAAGTTGGACTAAATGATAAAAACGAGAGATAGAGCTTGAGAAGACTATGAAGGATGGAGTAGACGATATATCATAGACTATAATGAATGTAAAAATAAGTTGATAAAGATGTGAAACACATATACTAACCTTTAGAGATATTCTAAAGATGATAACACTCTTAAAAGGTTGACTGGTGATCCGATGATGGTCCCCAAGGCTTTAGCAATAGAATATTGATGATCCCGAGTGTAGTGATGTTGTTTGTAGGTGCAACAATTCTTCCTCACATCTAGATTCTAACTAACTAGGAAATGGAGGAAGAGGTTGGCTAAATAAAATCGATGGCGACCCCACGATGATCGTTAGTGATCACGGATCATCGTTGATTTGTGTGTAGAGGTTACAAACCAACAAAGTAAAAGATGACAAATGGTTGAAACCAATTGCCATATGAGGTTTTATGTTGTTTGGAAAATGGTGGGAGGTTAGTGATTCATGTAGGAAGATTTTAAGGGGTTGGGATGGGTAGGGTAAATTAAGCTAGGGTGGTTTTGAGTGGTTAGGGTAGGGTAAATGAGATTTATGCATGTATTTAGGATTTACGATGGTAATTTTAAAGTGTACTTAGGATAAGAAAAATAATGATAGTTATGATAATGTGATTAATGTGTGGTAGTCACCTAAGGGTGAAAAAGTAGTGTCTACACTAGGATCAAAGGTTTTGATATGCATTTTCGGACAATATTTGAAAAAAATGATCCTCATAATCCCCTGGAACCTTTTACACAATGAAGTAGACATCCTTATATTTCCAATGAGTATCTGATTGTTTTCCAATTCCTTCCGAGGCTCCTAATATGTCTGGAACAAGTCAACTAGATTTTCACCACTTTCATTTCCTTATACCATGCTACAAATAGTCTGGTATTACATAGCTTATTCCTAAACTTGCTTTTTCTTGGGAACTTTCCTAAAATCCCTCATACGAATGCATATCTCTACCACACACTTATTGGATGCTTTAAATTTTCCCTATACATTCTGGAGGGTGCTCACCAGGTGCAAAAAGGCCAAAAATAGCCCTTTTGGAGCCTCAAGAGCACTTATCTTCTCTTGGGTCCAATATCTTCATGAATCAGATTGAACAAGATCCCATGCACATGAAACACACTCAAAAAAATATTATCACATTCTTCTTGTCCATCACGAGGTAACACAATAAGCGAGTTGGTGGAGGATAGGTTTACATTGATCGGGAGAGGGATTTTCAAATGAGGTTAGGTTGTCATGACAAAAAAATTGAATTTTTATACTAAACATTTAACATGACAACACTAAGGGAATAATATTAGATATATTGCACATGAGGCCGAGTCAAACCATTATGAAGCTAAAGTCGTTACACAAGAAGAAAAGAAAACTTGACTTGCGTGATGGTGCAAGAAAAATCCTCAAGCTCGTTGGGTGAGTTAAGGTGATACTGAAATGTTGATAAGATGGAGCCAAACATATCGGTGGTGAACCACGGGAAGTGGCTATTTGATGGATTTGAGATAGACTCCATCTTGAGCACCGTATATTTGTTAGATAACATCCATAAGATACATCGTAAGTATAAGAGCATCAAGCATTGCAACAAGTCGATGTGAAGAGAGATCCAAGTACTAAATCCAACACGAGATCTAAGTTGCATGTAAACCAAATAGATGACACACATTAAAAAAATGATAAAACATTTTTGAAGGCTATCTTGAGTAAGTACTAAAAACACATTTCAAAATTAAGAAGGAATTTTCCATGATGGTACATTAGAGAACATGTTTGTTTAGAATGAAATTCTTTGTTGAGTAAGCTTAGGACGTTATAAATAATGATTTTATTAATTGAAGAAGAATACACTAAGAAAGGAAATAGTATTTTTATTCTCTTCGAAGACTTTTGGGTGTGTAGGTCAACATCAACAATAATACATTGTAGTAGATTCCTTCATAGCAATATCATTTTGTTATTTTTAAGAGTGAAAATTTTGGGAAGATATTTTGACATATATCTATAAGGTCGATTAAAATATATTTGAAATAACATTGTACTACATTTTTAGCCATATGGACGGGTCACTCAGTCACTATCTTTGATCTAAATGTGGTGCGAGAAAGACCTAACATGGAAAAATGACAACCGAGAAGTAGTCTTTGTGGTCTATCCATTGAGCAAGCACTTAACAACGTGTTTCATCAAGCAATTGGTCAAACGGTGGTGGGTGGTGGTGTTGTCGGGGAATACAAACTAGTGCCGAGCACAAGTAAAGTATGATCCCTAAAAAGTGTGAAAGACTTAAGGGTTGTGGAAGTTCTTGATGATTATTACCATATGGCGAGATAGTTGGAGTTTAAAGTGTGATTTGCACATCATACATGCCCTACAAAAAGGGAACTCTCATTTATTGAGTGTTTAATGGTTGGCTTAGCATTGATATGTTAAATCTCATTATGTTGTGCGATAATAGGACACCCTTGAAACACAATGGTGGGATAAAAAGAGAAACATGTGTGAAAATCTGCAATGGAAAACCAAATCAAACAATTTAGACATGTCGATAATGGAAGCAAAAAGGATTTGCGAGAGAAAGCGGGTTTCATAGAGCTAAAGAATGTCACACTCGAGATGAAGAGATGACAATGAACCAAGATTATTTATGGTGCTTGATGATATTGCCAACTTCAATTCTTTCAAATAAGAACAAGTCTCGCGAGGATTTCTGGAGCAACAATAGCGAGTTGGTAGTGGAGGAGTCTTCTCAAGCTACCATGGATGAGGAGATTTTGATCACATCAATAAAATGTCATAAGACAAGTGTGTAGTGCACATGAATTCATGCCAAGTGACTTTAAATGGTGAGGAAAACTTGATGTAATCACGAGTTGACAACGCAAAATCATTGGTGACACGTTGTTGCAAACAAATCAAGTTGAATTGGAGAGAAACTAAGCTCGTGAATGGTAAAGGTGATGAATTGAGTTGCTTGGATGGGTGAGGCAATGGAAAGAAAATGAAAGAAATGTGATTAAGGTTAAACAATCTTGAAGGGTCTCAACTTGAGTTGCTTGAAAGAAAGAATGGTTGAGGACAATGCAATCAACACAATTTTACCATGGTGATGGTGTCATTGAAAACATTCCATCAACATGATAAAGGCTCGTGATAAAGGTTTGTGCCCTCGTTGTTGATGAAGGCTCGTGATAAAGGTTTGATAAGCAAAATTATGGTGATGAAGATGTGACAACAATGATAAAAGGTATAACGTGTCATATGTTTAGCATTCGTTATTTGAAACATGTTGTACATTTTACATAGTGTTAAAGCTAGGAGATAGATTTATTTGATGCATGTGAATCTCACCCAAATCGCCTTGTTTCTTTTTATTTCAAGAATTGATCCGAACTTGGCGGAGACTTGTGTGGAGATTGATGATAAGTTTTTTAGGTGACCTAAAGGCAATCAAGGAGTACTTGAGCAATTGGAATAAGCTTGTAGATATTATAGTTGAGGCAAAGTCAAAATTATGAAGCCAAAGCCTTTACACAAGAAGGAAAGAAAACTCAACTTGTATAATAGTGCTAAAAAAGCCTCAATCTCGTTAAGCGAGTTAATGTGGTCTTGAAATGTAGATAAGATGAAGCCAAACACACCAATGGAGAGCCACAAGAAGTGGTTATTTGATGGATTTGAGATAGACCGAGATCCACAAGCGGAGCGTAAGTATAAAGAGCACCAAACATTGCGAAGAAGGGCGAACCAAATCATGAATCCTTTAGTAGATATGAGTTGCATGCAAACCAATAGATATCACCCACTTAAAAAATTATAAAACAATTTTAAAGGCTTCGAATTGGCATTGAAACGTTAAATATGAGTGTAACACATTTGTTTGCCATGCCTAAGCAAGGAAAATTAAATATATTTGCTATGAAATTCTTTAAGTATACTTTAGACATGATTAATCATAATATTATTAATTGAAAAATAATACACAAAGCAAAGATAAATTTAATTTAATTTTCTTCTAAGCTTGACATCATTATTATTATTTCTTAAATTCGAGAAGTGACAAATTTGACAAGTGCACTAAATATTTATAGCATAGTTATTTTATTTAAAATTGTTGGCCCCTCTACACAAGTGTAAAGGAGGCTCCTAAAATAGTCGTATGCCGCTTTTAGTGGCCCACACACGGTATTCTTTAGTAAAAGGCGAAAGAATAGTTCGCTATGTGTTGACCACGCGGCTCCGTAAATTTGACGAAACACTGGCATTATTATTTATAGTGCATCTTGCTAGCGAACAACTGCTTCGCCATCTATGTGGGATTAAAATTAATAATAATATCCTGCTGTTTTCTTTTCATTCAGTGCAGCGGAGAGAGAGATGGAGCAGACAAAAATTTCATGGACGGAGATTTACTAAATTTTATGTGGCGGCGTTGTTGAGAAAATGCTGGGGATTTCTGAATTCTGGGAATTTTCAATTCTTTATTTTGGATAACATTGTTCTCAAAAAAGAAAATTGGGTTTCTATTTCATTAGAAAACAATCCTTTTATTTATATTGTTTCAATTTCATAAGCCCGTTACCTAGCCCAAACCTCTTTTCTCATACGGTAGTCTTAGCTTTTTGTGTTTTGCTGCAAAAAAAAATATAAAATTACATACATTTTAGTAGATTTCATAACTCTTCAAGTGACATTTATTATGGAGGCTGAAGTCGTTTCTTTCACTGGGAAAGGCCTCCAGGCTCCGAGTCTCTGACAAGTGGAGACCACCTACACGTTTATGTCACCACCTGACTCATGGAAGTCGTCGAGGCATGTCTCCTAGTTTGTGAGGGCCGCACTAAGCCATATCTAAGCGTCTGTGACCTCGCTCTTACTGTGTAGGAATTTTTCATTCATGCCAGCAATCTTGGCCAGCAAAAGCTTGAGATGATGGATTGAATCTTGTAGAAGCTCCATACAATCTTCCATCGCCCTGCCTTCTTGAGAGGTCACTCGTTTTTGACGGGCTACACCGAAATATAGAGTCATGGCCTAACCTCGTTAGAGTGCATCCATGGTCGCATTGAGAGCAATATGAGCAAACTTGCTGGGATTTGATGTCAGATATGCTAGTAAAGTAGAAACACGACTTGCAGGGTACAATGTTGTGTTGCAGACCAAATGAATGAGCATGGAATAGGGAGGAGCAGGAGCAGGAGCAGGAGCACGACCATGACCCCTGCGGGAAATTACAATCCCCACCGACACAACACCAACACTAGACAGAATTAATACCACTATCAATTCAATAGGTATTCTTATAACAACCAAAAAATTTAAAAAAGAACATACATATGTAGTAATACATTTCTCAAAAATTTCGTGGATGGTGCGAGAAACTCAAATTTTACCAAATCTTCATTGAAAAGATTAAAAAAATTATAAAGGTATTAAATCTTCATTAAAAAGATTAAAAAAATTATAGAGGTATTAAATATTTCATATACCCCAATTCAGATGAAGTAAAACAGACAAATTCAATTTAGTTCTACATTACTGAACCCTATGAACATCCTGCAATTGTTTGGGAAGAAAAACAAATGTGAAACCAATGAAACAATGAGGCTCCTCTGTAACCCTAATTACATAGCCCCATTTTTCTATTCATCCAACAAGCACATACAGAGCGTAGATAATCCTCGGAATCCAGCTCAGAACAGTTAACAACAAATCTATCCAGAATTCCATCTGCAAAGCAGCCACCCAAAACTTTTAAAAATAATATTTTGAAAACATCTAAAGCTATTACAACATTAGGAACAAAAAAACGTAGAAAGAGGTCTATAAGAAAAATTATACATACCCCACAACCATATCTGAGAAAAACTCCAAGTGGTGGCAAAAATATTGAGAGCAACACTTCGATAAATGTTTCAGATCCCATTCTTGCCTTTGCCTTCTGTAACTATATGACCTTTGGTTATGTCAAAATTTTCTCCTCCACATAAAAGGAATGGCGAGAATGAAGATAGACGGAAATATGTATAGACAAAGCTCAAATGGACACGTTGTGGAAACTGCATTGAAATGTGGCATCTTTTTGACACGTTGCATTGTTCCTAGGGTCTGTTTTATTAACCGATAGGTTACTTATTATGATGAAAGGCGTTTCTTACAATGGGAAAGGCAATCGGGGCTATGACAGGGGACAGGTAGATTGGTGGTCCACAGTTTAATGTACTTTAACATCCTCCATAATGCCACCTCCAACCGTTGATTTGCATACACTGTAGCGTTTGATTTTTTCTTCATCTTGTTTGCATTTGTGTTTATTTCATTTCCATATGTGTTTCAAAAGGTTACGGTTTCGAACCCCAATGGAGCTTTAATAATATGTGGTCAAGCATTTTCCATTGCTTCAATCTCTACTTTATTTTATTTTAATGGCAAATGAAGTAGGGTCTGGTTTTTTTGTAAACATTCTAGCCGAGATTTTTATTTCCACCGAAGTTTCCTCTACTTTAAACTTTCTGCACAATGTTAAGTCGGATCATATCGTTATTGTGATCTTAAGCCTCAAAATATTCTATTTGACAAAAAATTATGTAACTAAAATTGACGATTTCGACCTCATTTGAGCTCTTCTAGAACTAGATTTGCACTCAGAATTGGAGTTAAGAGGCAATTTTCTTACATTGGTTTGGACTATCTAGGTAGTAGTGAAGTCTCTACAAAATATGATGTTTACAGTGTGGGAGTGGTCATTCTTTAGCTTCTCACCGGGAAACCAGTGATTGGACTCATGAGATAGATGGAGCGTGCTATGGATAGTGGAAAATTGTAGGATATTTTTATCCTTGTGCTAGTGAATGACCATACGCAAATTACTCGTGCAGGTAATTTTGCTTTACATTACATGAAAACCCATACAAATACAAGGGTCGACCTTAAACCATATGTTATGAAATTTTAAGGCGAGCTTGACATCATCGAAACCCGACACGTCCATTCAACAAGGCCATAAGTCGGTGCGAAATACTCAAGAAAGTCATGATCTGAGCTTCTTCCTCTGTCAAATTTTCAAGGCAAGCCACATTTAACAAGTTTTTTTCATACATTTAACTAACTTCATTGTCAAGGGTCAGAAATGAAGATTTGATTATGATTTGGAAATTTAGATTTTGATCAAATGAATATATAATTTGTAGGAGGTAATAGACAATCCTTTCATTGCAGTCAAATGACTTTACATATGAAAAGGAACAACACAACTATATGGTGTTGATTGACTTATAATGGCTTGTCGCAGATGCAGGCGCATCGAGTTTCATACTCGCGACCATATGTCGAAGTGGTATTTGTTTTCACAAGTTAAGCTTTCTTATTGACTCTTTTTTGTTTGGGTGAAGCAAAGTAATTTATTTAAATATCATTGTTTATCCGTGTATAATATATTATATATACTAATTATTAAAAACATATTAAACGTTAACTCTAAGTATTCTACAAGTAGAAATGACATTTTTGTTAGAGTAGGTGTTTACTTTAGCTCATGTTCACCTAGGTACTTTATTTACCTTTATTTTATTTATCCTCACCCACTTATGTGTGTGGATATTTATTTTATCTTATTTATATATTAAGAGATATTATCTAGTTGTTAGGTATAGTTCTTTCCTTGATCTATGGTATTGACTAGATCCTTAATGTCTAGTTCGCTCATAAATCTATGGACTTGACTAGTTCTTTGATGACTAGTTCTTTCCATGATTTATGGCTTGATGTATGACCTTGACTAGTTCTTAGATTGTTATTCCTTGCCTATTTAAGTACGGCCCATTCTCAATGTATTGCATTGAGTTCCATAATAATATATGATATTGATTCTCATTTATTTCGCAAAGGTTTTATGTAAAGTTATTCTAGAAAATTGCATTCATCTTATTGATTGTGGTATTTGATTAGCATCTGTGTTCGTGGCTTGAGTACGATCGGTTATCGTTCCTTTCATGGTATCGAGAGCGGGGAGATTCTTTGTTGACATCCATCTGTAAGTTTTATTTTACAAATAAAATCTGTGTATTCATATATTTGGGATTTGGTCGTATTTTGTTGCGGGCCTTTTTATGCAAAACAGAGGCTTGATTAGATCCAGAAGATGTGAAAACCCTAAGATCATTTTGTAAACTCGGCCATTTTTGGGGCGACCATTTTTGTGGTTTTTGAACCCATTAAAATCCTTAGCCCTTGGTCATATGAGGGCTTAAAGCTTGTGATTCCTACTAGTAGGTGCTTAGCTTTAGGCCCCTTTAATTTAATTTTTGTGGTGAAGGCAACAACAATTTATTTTGTTTTAGTGGTAACTAAAATAAATAACATAGCAAAATATTAAAAAGCTTGTAACTTTTGATTGGTAACTCGGTTTTGAGTGCCGTTTTTTGCAAAAGTGCTTATTTTTTTGTGCTCTTTCCATTGGAAATATTTATTTTGAGACTTGCACTATAATTATAAAGTGTCAAATATGGAGGAGTGTTGTAATCAATTGTGGATGCAATTTCGGCTGAGCCCGACGTCCTAAATTTTTGGGAGTTGTAGTTTGTACCTATCATGGATTCTGAGAATGATATGTTTTTCTCTGAAGTATGTGGACTTCAAGAGGATATTGTAAAATTTGTGGAAGAAAATAGATCGCTCAAGAAGTGAAATTCTCTTCTACAATCACTCATTCACGATAAGGATACAATAATACACTTCCTGCAGAACAAACTTGCTAGCCTACAGCATCACCATCATATTGTGGACAACCATATCCATGCTTCTAGTCCACTTGTAGCTATTTCTCCTAAACCCACTGACATTGATCTGTCAATCTTTGAGTTTGTTCCTGCTCTTGATGCTCATACACCTATGAAGCTTGTTATTGCATGCTCTTCCACATATGTGCCTATTACAATACCACATGTTGTGTATCCTATTTCTACTCAGTTACATGGATTTTTGAGAAGCATACCACTGCATTCAGTTCTCGCATGCTCCGTTCTATGGGTCTCACTAGTGGAGTCATTGGCAGACATTCATAGGGTATTGTTTCCTCTATTCCACATGTTAAGTGGAATTCTCGTCATGACATTGGTTTTTGAGCAGATACTTCATTGGGATCACACATTGACAGAGCTCCTCTTTTTGTTCGCTTGACTCTTTTTGAGGATCATGAGCAACACATGAGTTTGCACCTTCACTCAGGCTTGAGAAACCTGAGATTTCAGCTATTAGACATGATCAACCTGACACACATTCAAATGTTCCTTTGCATGCACCCATTGTGCATTTTACACCAAGTCATATGCAGGCATCTTCTTCATCCATTCGTGTTGATTTGGGGTGGATATTTGATCACTCGTGGCGGTGACATAGGCATTCGTTGAGAGGACTCTATAGGCATGGCTCCTCAACCATTCGGCCTTTTGCTCCACTTTCTATACCTTATGCATTGTGATGCTTCTTGTTTTGAGCATTTTTTTTAGTAGGTGTAGTGTATCTCTCTTGTTTGTTGAGAGCTTTTATATCTGTATTTTCGACACTTTTGGCATGTTGACAGATATCTCTTGTGGGGGATCTATTACGGTGAAGTCCGGTGTTATTTTATCGGTGTTAGTAGTTGATTTTTGGCAACTCATACAAATTTTTAAGCGTCACTCCACCCATTGGTAGTATGGGAGGGTGTGGTGTTGATCTTACTTCTTTGGGTTTCATGTCATTACCTTGTTGCTTTGGTTATTGTTCTTGGATCGTGGCACACCTATTGCAGCAGTATCTCTTATGGTGGAGCTATTGCGGTGAGCCCGGTGTCGATTATTTTGGAGTTTTGTGATCGAGCGGTGGACTTAGACACACGGTGCACACCAAACTTCTTTAGCATTGTCACGAGTTTTTTTGAGCCGAGCTTCTTGGGATGCCTTGAGCGGATCTTTACTCTCTTTACTTTTTGTTCTTGGTTTTGGGTACCTGCGGTGTCCCTTTTTTTCCTAGTTATTGTACATGAGTACCTCATCGAGCCTAGTTGCGGGACTCATCTTTGTGGACATGCCACTTCTATTTTGGCCCCTAGCTTCACTTGAGGGGGTGTTAGAGTAGGTATTTACCTTAGCTCATGTTCACCTAGGTACTTTATTTACCTTTATTATATTTATCCTCACCCACTTATGTGTGTGGATATTTCTTTTATCTTATTTAGATATTAGGAGATATTATCTAGTTGTTAGGTATAGTTCTTTCCTTGATCTATGGTATTGACTAGATCCTTAATGTCTAGTTCTCTCATAAATCTATGGACTTGACTAGTTCTTTAATGACTAGTTCTTTCCGTGATTTATGGCTTGATCTACGACCTTGATTGGTTCTTAGATTGTTATTCCTTGCCTATTTAAGCAAGGCCCATTCTCAATGTATTGCATTGAGTTCCATAATAATATATGATATTGCTTCTCATTTATTTGCAAAGGTTTTATGTAAAGTTATTATGGCGAATTGCTTTCATCTTATTGATCGTGGTGTTTGATTAGCATCTCGTATTCTTGGCTTGAGTACAATTTGGTTATCGTTCCTTTCAATTTTTCATATTATATTTAATTAATATTTTTGAACTAAAGCATTAAGTAAGATTAGATGTACTAGATGTTGCTTTTTGATTGGAAAATAATCAAATAAAGTTTTATTTATTTGAAATGTCACAAAACATCTATTTGATTGCATGTGACCCTGTAACAAAGTCAAAACCATGCATTTCTTAATATTAAATGTTGTTTTCTGATTATTAGGAAATTGCTAGGGGAAATTATTTAAAATAAAAATAGTTATGAAATCAACCCATTTGTGCCAAAATACATATGAAGTTCAAGCATGAGAATATATTTACACAACAACACAATCTTGTAATGTTTTATAGGGCACATATTCACATTGAGGAAATAAATGATTGGGGTTACGTGTCATTATGTCCTCCCACAAGGTGTGTGTGGTTGGTGAGTGAGGCGTCTCACTCAAACATAATTGTGAGCGCACTTAAAAGAGTGAAGGATTGAAGACACCATACTTTGAAGGGACAAGTGAAAAATAATGACATCTCATTACATTGAAAGGTGTGTTTATAGGTAGAAATCTTGGGGCTCTCTCGACAACGTCTTGTGATTGTCACCATCCATATTTATGTCATATCAACGACCCTAAAATTAATTTGCCTCCTTCATGCTCACCGGTCACATCCACGTCCACATCAACAACATTGTGTAGACAAGATGGAATGTAAGAACAACATCGTCTTCAATTCTTCAGTTTGTAATAGAAATCTCATATGAGCATGATCTTTTAAAGAACGTTGTGTAGCCAAGTATGAGAAGATTGACCTTGTCAAACAAGGGTTAAATTTGATAGTCGTTTATATGTTTTTCGTGATTTGAGTTGTAAAATACTTGCAAATATTTGAAATAAATGTCACACGTGATTTGTACATTTGAAATGTGATCACCATTTTTAATGATTTGTTTGTAAATTATAATATATACAAAAATAATAAAATAAATATAAAATAGTTAGTATAAATAACAAAAATATGTAGCTTTGAAAGGAAATATTGAAATATTATCGTCACCCAAAAATTGTTTGACCGACATAGGCGTCCAAAGTCAAATTTAACCCTCGTCGAGGATTGTGACCTGTGAGGGACTTATATGGGCATGAAATCCATACAACATCCAAGGTAACATGAAACTACGTGGATGGATTGGAATTCTTTATATCCACCCGGTGTGTGGCCCTCGTGGGATGAATTGTCATGTATGAGATCGGTTTGTCAAAAGACATTGTCGAGATCGGATGTAGTGATCATCAAAGATTGCACATTCTTTGTGACTAGTTTGTTAAATAACTTACCACAATGATTTTTGATGAAAAATTGTGAGAAATAAAATAATCATTCTAGATCTACATTAAATATATATAACTTTGATCTTATATATCATTTCCTTTCCATTTAGTTTGATTTGTAAATGTTGCTTATTCGCTTTGTAATTCCAAATTTATATGACGTCATTAAAATCCCATTTTTAGTCATTTATTCTTGCTATATACCATTAGAATATATGGCATATTATTTAGGTAAGAAAAACCTAAGTCAGGGAATAGGTATGGGACATGCAGGTATTTAATTCTCATGTTTTTACTAAGTCATGGAATAGGGGTGGGACATGTAGGTATTTAATTCCCATGTTTTTATTTAGAAATCTCTCTTTCGAATGGTAGATGAAATCCACCTTTCACTCTTATGGCCAACTACTTGCGTGGCTCGATTAACAATGTTGTTTTTGTGCATCTCGGTTGTCATATAACATCTTCTTGTACCCCCATACGTCCATTCCCCATAAAGACTCAATATTCAATGATTGTTCTTGTGTCACCTACTTCACTATAATTTCTCGAGCTTAAAACTACAAAAACATGCTTGTAAAATGCTACAAGAAGCAAACAACGTGGTTGTGTTTCGATTCAGGACCCTTGTGAAGTCTCATAAATTTTTATTTTGGCCCCTTTAAACTCACATTGCACTCAAACGAATATATCGTGATGCCATAACATAAAAAAACAACAACCTTGATTAACGAGATAAAAGATACCTTTCATTGATATTTCGATTACTCTTGGGACTCAATTAATGGCGTTTGTTTGCACACCTTCTATTTCATATACTTAATTGAGCTTACAAATTGAAGGGGGCTACAAATTTCTATAGGATGTATCCATTTAGCTTTGGTTTTGAACCTGAAACTTTTTGAGTTTCCCATATTTTATTGCGTCTATTTGTGAGATTGAAATGGTTAAGTGGAGCTCACATAATGAGATAATATTTGGGTAGCAACAATATGATCTCGTGGAAAATGCATGGGGCATATAATCCAAAGCCTTGATCTACCTTTGATTTTTATGACCAATCATTAGAAGCAACTATCAATTATCAATACATGTACGTGTTTTTACTTCCAACAATTATTTGACCTTACAACTGGAAATAAGGGCTACAAAGTTTTGCAACAAGTACTCATTACGGTCGGGTTCGAACTTGGAACATCTTGAATTTCTCCTTTTTATTTTCCCCTTTAGACACAAATTGCACTCACATGAATACTTTGTAATCCCCTTATCATTAACCTCTTAGTTGGAGAAAAAAATCCAATCTAAATTTTACACGATATTGCTTATCTTAGGTTTCTAAGTACACTTAGTGTCTTCTGTCACTGACATGTCCCATGAAACATCCATTCAAATTCCCCTTACATTTTCATTTTTTGTAACTATCCAATAATGTCAAGAGCTCCAAATTCAAATAAGTATTCACCTCGAAACATTTTCCAACCGCTACTTGGGTTTTGAGATATCTCCCTTAACAATTTTATCTACGTCTTCCACAACACGGGTTTTCTCCTTCTTTCCATTGACAAACATGTTGTGTACTTCTTAGAGGGTGTATTTTCACATTGGCTCCTCGATTCCTCTTTCCTTTCCATGCACTTCTCCACCCTCAAACACCTTTTCTACACCCCTCTTCCTCTCCCATTGTTTCTCTTCATCCAGTTTTCACTTCTTCACTAGATCCCTTTCGACGTTCACATTGTACATTTCACGTATGGTTGCTAGTGTTATTAAATGACATGTTCCATACTTTTTGGCAACATTTATGTTACTAAATTAAGTTAGCGATATTGACATTGTTATCGATGTTGTTGATATTACGGGTCATGATACCTAAAAAACTTTAAAATGTGTATCACTTAGAAAAGTTTTAATCTCAAAATAAAAATGAATGTTATCCATGTGTATTACAAGAGTTAGTATAAATATCTAAAATGTATTTATCTAGAAAACAAAGAGATATCGAATTTTAAGGCAATTATCTTGTATTTTTTGTATACAATATTGATTAATAACTCTATTGCCTTCTTTACGCATTTTATGTTGATTTGTGATAAATGATATCAATCTAGTCAATCTAGCCACATTAGGCTCAAAACAATCTTTTCAAGAAAAATAAACATGTTCCAAATTCCATTGTAGCTAAGATATTAGGATTTTTGCTTGACTTTTCCAAGCAAAGGAAAAAACTTATGATTGATTAAATGAATGTCAACTTTAAGGTTGAAATTCTTATGTTATAAATCAAATAGAAATCAAATTTAACAATGAAAATGCCATGTCATGGTCAAATGAATGTCAAATTTAAAATTTAAAATTAATTATCAATAAATAACAAACATTATAATCCTCCACCACTAACTTACACTACCATTCTAAAATGTTTATCACATATTTGACAAAAATATACCCTCAATTTCATATTGAAAATTTATTAATCTTTGTTTGTTATTGCCTAAAGATAATAAATCTTGTTTACATTGTTTAACTTTATTCTCATAGGTTTATTTTTATCCACACTTCCCTCATAAAGCGTATTTTTAATTTTTGGATTATTTTTATCTACACTTCCCTCATAAAGCGTGCTTTTTAATTTTTGGATTATTTTTTATCTACACTTCCCTCATAAAGCATGTTGTTTAAAATTTGGATTTGCTCTACTCAAAGTGAAATTTTTAAGATAAAAATTCCTATAAAAAATCATAGGTATTAAAAATCTTACAAGAGAGTTTCTATTCTCTTTTCATGACTCTAACCACTTTAAACTTGTTGTGGTTCAAAACCTTAGTTTATATAAAACACATTTTTAATGTTCATATCTTAATCTTAAGAGCCAACCATCAAATTTTAACTATGATTTGGTAACAAGGTGTAGACACTAAAATTTGACAACTTACCTTTTATAATAACAAGTTTACCTTTTGTTATACGCTAAGATAAATGTTCACATTATGAGCCCACTTAACTTGTATATTCCTCTCTTCATTTTTTCTTACTCACCTCCACACTTTGTTATGTCATTCAATATGAAAATATTAATTAATCAAAGTAATAATTCAACCCCAAGCATCATTCCCGAACCTTGGTTGTTACATCAATGTTTGCTTGGGCAAAACCTTATAGTTCTAGTCAATAATGGACTACGGTCCTAGTGACTTTTATGATCTTACACCTTGCCATCCGATGACTCTTTTTCCAATTTGAAAATCATTACATGAGTTGATTCATCTTCTTAGGTTAGTCATAATGTGAATATTTAACCTATGAAAGCCTATATAAGTAAGTCAAATACACTTTATAACTCACTTGGCACTCTCACGAGCTCCTATTACAAATATCAATGCTAAAGCACTTAAGGCTCTCTTAAATCATTGTCAAGCATTTGTACACCATTTAGAGCAACCACTACGTTAGATCCAAAGCACTCAATGTGGTAAAATATCCTAGCTTCCTCAATTTCCAAGCATTCAAAGGTTTTATAGTCACGTTTTAGCAAGAGGCAGTCACTCCAAACATTATCAAAGGTCTTGAGGGACAAAATGGTTTAGTCTATTAGTTGAAGTAGACTACATCACACTACTACTACATTGGGTACATTCTCTACTTTATAGTTAGCTTGTTATATTTGTGTCAAGAGACACAAGGGCACCTGAAGGGGTAAGTTTATATTGCATACACTACTTACACCTACACTAGGAAACCTTAATGAGGCTAGCTCCCACTCAAGGGTATGTAGTGCAACACTTGGATTGGTTTAGTAGGGGTTAACCACAAGGGTAGTCTAGCCTTACCCACACATTGATTTCTCATTTTTTAATCTAATACTTTGATGAAGGGTATTATAGGTATCTAGGGTTTCTACTTGTTACGAGTCATTACATGTTGTGCCGAAGTTTTGTGAGATCTAGAAATATACAATGAAATTCATTCTAAGCAAGTGAAGGGTAGGAGAAATTATAGATCCCTATTGTCAATGTGTCTAAAACTATAGAAAAGGGGGCATAACCATACCATGGTCTAGGCATAGTTTTATGGTCCTAGACATAGGAAATTTTAATGTCGAATTAGAGACAAAACATTTCCATGTTTAGAAATACTCACCCATCAAGTCTCGCCTGACCAAATCTCCCATGTACCACTCTACACAACTAGATACCTACCCCTTTGTGTGTTTCAAGCAACCATCTTATTGTTTTACCATAATTCAAACATTAATGTGTTATTTTGAATGTGTATGGTTAATGTTAATTAACTAATTTAGAATTTCATTTGTTACAAACCATTACATTCGTATTTTCTTATATCACATGTTATATATTTTGATTTATATTTATAGGGTGTAAACATTTGGTGAATCCAAATCGTGATCAAATCTTACACCTTGTTCCAAACCTCGATTGCCCTAAGGTTTCATATCCACTTTTGTATTCAAATTTAATCATGATTCCCATTTATTTCTAGTTTTCAAATTTTCTATAGTGTTTCATGCTTGGTCCTTTCCTTTTGGGCTCTTTTTAGGGGTTTTTAGTGGTCAAAACACCTTTCATCGCATATATCAAGTACAATGAATCTATTTTCAAATCCCTTAGAGGTTTTTCTTTATTTTGATAAATTAAATGAAAACCTCTTTTTTATTGGAATAATTTTTCATTTTTTTGGAATTTCAAAATTGTTATTTTTAGTATTTAAGGATATAGTAAAAAAATATATACATTTTTACAAATTCTTTAGAGGATTTTGTTACTCATAATCATATCATAAAATTCCTCTTTTGGTTTCTTGAATATAAAAGGATTATAATTTTGAAACAAAATATTTTGATATATCCCCTCCTCATCCTTCAAGGCATCAATCTGCAAAGACCACAATCACCCGAGATAGTCCCTCCTTAGACGTACTAGTTTTTCAATCTCTTATGAGAGACATCTCTTAGAATTGAGCTCTTGCTAATTAACCACTAGAAAAGATAAATACAAATGGATTATGAAAGAGAAGAATTTTTTGTTACAAGATAATCAAGTTGATCATATATATACACTCATGTTATTGATATTTCCCTATGCACAAATAAGTAATGACCCACAAATAATTAACAAGAGTGCATATTTAGAGCTTGGAGCAACCAAACATCCTTTATTTGGTTAACTTATCCATTACGACGCATTGATGAACTTAGTCACATTAATTTATCAATGGTCACTTGATATTCATTAACACAAAACCCCTTCTCAAATATCTAGGGGCATATGAGGATCTCCTTTCTTTCTTTCTTAAGAATATGTTTCCTTTGCAATATAAATACTCCTTTGTACTTTGGTGAACATGATACTTTGATATTTTTTCTAATACTTATGATGTTATCCCTATTCATCACATGCTATATGAAAATCAATATCAATATCAAAATAATTCAATCACAATGAGTATCACATGTGTAAATAAAAATTGCTATCAATCAAATTAAATCTCATGTGAAACAATGCTCAATCAAAATCACATACTACTTCTATTGTGTTTATCTCTCCTCAACCTCTTACTAAATCGCATCATGCCCATGCTCCTAATCATCCATATTTCCATCCTTGGTCTCTTCTAGCACATGATATGGCTCCTACACATCTTATACAAGATCATCCTTCTTCCCTTATGACATATGTGAGGTGAGCATCCTTCACTGTGTGGGTATGTCCTACCTCTTGATGAGGCTCTTATTGAGTAGTACTTGTTTTCCCCCTTCTTTATACATAGTTATTTACAAAAGGAAAAAAACATTCAAATACTCACAACATACAAACACATTGAAAAAATTAAAAATATATAAAAACATTTAAATAATCACATAATACAAAAGTTGTTGAATATTTGTAAAAATATAAAAGTCATGGCCTCTCTATGACTTAGTTGGCTATCTATTTATTTTACATATGTTTTTTATCATATTAGTTATATAGATAACATATTTTTGTATACTCTCTACACACATGTAATCATGAGGTATGTTGAGCTCGATGTAGGACATACACTAATTGATACACAATGAAAAGTGCTAGACTAGTCCCTTCCTAGTGATGCTTGATCATTAGGTGTTTCATTT
This sequence comes from Taxus wallichiana var. yunnanensis, assembly GCA_018340775.1. Lineage (NCBI taxonomy): Eukaryota > Viridiplantae > Streptophyta > Pinopsida > Cupressales > Taxaceae > Taxus > Taxus wallichiana. Next base: position 127,919,474 of record CM031241.1, read on the forward strand.
GGTTTACTCAACCCTATAGGTGTACTTATGTTTGGTACACCTAGAGGTGGCAGAGGTCCCTATCCTCATATGACTAGCGGTGTTGCTCTAAGTAGTGGATTTCCTTACACATTCATCGAATTACACCCAAAATTTATCCTATAGTATTCATTATTACTAGTGTATAGTGTTCATCCCACTACTCCTCGACACTCCCAAAATGATTGGGGTTGTTTGTTTCACTATAATACCTCATGAATCTAATGTTATATAGGGTAAATTGTTATATTATCAATGGGTCTCCCTCAATTCTCCTAAACTATTCTATTTCTAAACAACCACACTTCCTTAAAAGTATTTCTCTAGTTGACTAATGAGCACACATCTAGAAGTTTTGGGTGATGCAAGGGTTGGAAACCTTTTTCTCTTTATGTGATTATTGAAAACTAATGTTTTCTAATAAACTTATATGGGTACAATTTGTAAATGTTTCACCTCAAACTCATGTTCATGCACCTCCCTTCACCTTTAGAGCACAAGTATGAGAGTTAGTCATATACCTTCTCTCTTTTATGGGGGTCTTCATGACATCATTGTGTTATATTTATACCATTTTTAGGTATCTATATCAAATATAGAACTTTCCTTCGTCATTATTACACCTCCTAGTTCCAAATCATCTTGGTTTTTCATCCTTTCTTGATTATTGGCATTTCTGTCTCACTTAGGTAAAAACTTTGCATCCCTTCCCTTCACTCACATTTCATTGGTCCACTCATGGATGATTTTTATCTCTCCATATTCAATACCTCAATTCCATAATCTAACATTAACTTATTAATCTAAAATGGAATCAATACAATGTTTTATCTTCATAGATAACACACAAAATTATGCTTCTTTTGTCTCGCAAATGGACGATTAAAACTATGAACTCTAGCATTAAAATTCTCAATGTGCCTTACCACTAGACATAAAAATAATAGTCCATCCCTCATATATTTTCCTTAGATTTTCTATTTGCTCCTCTATCCAAGCATATATGTAATGAATAATTCTTATATGACTTACTACATAAGTGGCCAACCATACATGTAAGTGCTCTATAATATCTATAAAGAAAATTTCACACACAAAGAATACTATAAATATTTGTAACAATTTCTTGGGAGTTAAAACCTCCTATATTGTATAGATTATTAGTGAATTCTAGCTCTTGACCCCGAAACCATTTTACCCCATCTTCCAACACAATTAATTCGACATTTCACACCATTTACATCAACCTATTAGTGAAGGGTCTTAATAATGGAACCCTAATAAAGATGTAACATTCCCATTTTAAGACATTAGAACAAGGGATTTTTTTTTTTATATATATACGTTCTCTGTTCTGAATTATGTAATTCAAAACACACGACCAAGTTTTAATAATTGTTCTCTGTCCAATTAATGTAATTTAGAACACACAATACTTTTTAAAACCAATGTTCTCTGTTCACATTTTTTTATAATATGGAACACACATTCAATGCCATTCAATCATATAACAGATACCATATGTTGCTGTAATGACTCGAAGAACTACCGATCTCCCATTTTATGGCTCGGAGTTTCAACGATCTCTCATTTCATGACTCGGCTACTTACCGATCCTTCATGTTAATCCATGCATTATATACTAAGTATACTTGGTTCTCTTTACCATTTTCGGTTATCAAAGTGTTCCATTTAAGAGGCCTATCTCGAATATCTCATTACCAATATTCTTCAAATCCCGCTTCTTAAACTAGGTGATTAGGACAACGCAACCAACAACTTGTGATACTTTGGCCAAAGATTTTCACATGCTTTGCATGATCATATTCCTAGACGTTACACACATCAATGGAATACGTCCTTCACCTCACTTCATCTGTTATCTAGAATGGTCTTTTCTGATCTTTGTCAGTCCTCTTGTCCAAGGTTAAACTTTAACCCAAGATAGCAATATGAAAGAGTATAGGGAGACACTCGTGGTGACTAAAGGTACGCAGACATACCTTGTTGACCCTAGTCGACTGCGTGTGTCTAGTTACCTTTAATCTTCCTGAGTCACTCCGTATACAAGGTCATATTCCTAACTTGGTCCAAGCTTATGTAAACTTTGATGATTCGATTTGGAAGGGCATTGTAACATGTCAGCTGCAACATTGTGTTGTCATGAAGGCCCCGCCTTCATGAAGACACTAGATTGCAGTTGGTGTGTGCCAATGTCCTACAGAATCCTCCTATCAAGGGTTACACATCGAGCTAAAAGTGTGATTAGATTCTTATCTTTAGTATTTTAAGAATAGGTTTTAGCAACCATGCTGATCCTCTAACCTCACTGTTCATTAGTTACAGTTGCATAGCTAAGAAAGACTTAAATTGTCTTATAGCTTAATATACATTTACTCCTCCTTACCGAAGGATTGCATATTTCCATCTTGGTTCTTTAATTTAAGCTTTAGACTAACAAATAACTACAACTTAACGTAGTAAGATCAACTTACTAAACTTAACCAAGTTTTATTCGCAACCGAATTTAAATTCAGAATTCCATCTCATTAGACGTCATTTAAATGAGGCCTAATCCCAAATGAATGTATTCATTTATTTACTATAACCTTACTTCAGTTAAGGTTTGATATGAGGAGGTATGGTTCCTCATACCGAATATCCTTTGATCAAAACCTCCCAAGGATATTAACGAAATCAGAATACAGAGTTCAATTGCCTCTTTACTAATATCTATTAGTTTATATTCTATTTCCGAAAGTCATTCATTTAAGAGTTCTTATTCACTTTACTCTTTACTAATGTCAATTTTAAATCCATATTGACCTAAGTAATAATTAATTGTCCATTCCAACTTAAAAGTTGTATTCAAGTAAAGAATAGATAATATGTTCCTTAAAAATCTATCAACCATCATTTGAATAAATCCAAATTCAATGAATAAAATTATATTCTCAATCTTATTCAAATAGTTCCAAGGTGGTACAACCATTAAAATAACACACCTTTCCTTTTACTCATTCCTCTAGATTAGAATTTATACAATTTACAAATCCATACAACCGGACTTCATTCATGCTAAACAACATTAACAACTCGTAAAGAAAGAAGAATACAACTTTTTCTTTTTCCAATTCCGAAGAAGAATAATAAAATCTCAGAAAAGATCCATCCCTTTGCTAATCTGAAGAAGCATCATAAAACAACATGTCTTCATTTTTACTCATGGAAACCATCTTCAAAATTTACTCATCAATCGAGCATATTAAGCACTTATCATTAAAATGAGGTGCTCTTAATTAACTGTCTCAATAAAAGAACTCTACTTTTATGAAACGTTTAAAAATTGAGATGGACATCATCTACGAATTAAGTGTTGATAAGGATGAACAACTTAACAACCCAATCCCCTAATTACCATCACAATCAGACAAAAAGATTTACTAACTTTCTCCCCAAATAATTACTACAACCCGCAACACTTTATTCATATTTCCTTACTGTTTTTATTCCAATAACGCAAGGGGTTCATTCCGTATTTAAAACAATTACTACCAGAAGTAATTTCCTCTAAATAGTTCCAGATTAAAAACATCTATAAGAGCTAATACACATATGTATATAATGTTGTTCTAATGTAATTTTTGGAATATATAGGGTAAAAGGAGGGTTTTAGAAGGTCCCACAACCTTATACAATAGAGCCCATCAGGCCAGATTTAGCAATAATAGTAGCAAAGCAAAAATACCCGAGCAGATTCCAAAAAAGGAGGACGAAAAAAACAAACAGAGATAAAGAAGAGATACATCATATGAGCTTTTTCAGCTCAGAAACTACATTTTTTGCTCTAGGAGAGCCTGAGTCGTTAGCAAGATGTTCGGCCAGTTTGATAAGCTCCGAGCAGTCATCAGCAATGGCAGTCCTGGTGGATTCCGTGAAAGCCTCCCAAGCTTTCAGAGCCTTGAATGCGCGCTGGAGCTTGCTTAAAATAGAGAAACCATGTCGGCTCTGCGATTATCCCTTTTAGTGTCAGCAGACTCAGAGTTCAGCAGGTTTCGAGTCCATAATAGGTGAGGAATGAGAAGTGTCAGCAGCAAGAACTTTGTCATCGAAGAGAGCATTGTTTCCCAGACTGGGAGATGGGATCCACCACCGGTTGATTGATATCTAACTGCTCCGAGTCCGGGGAGTCAGGGTAAAGCTGAGCCAGGCCCAAGAGATCAGCGGCCGAGAGTAATCAGGGCTGGAAACAGGGGAAGAAGCATGACCGCTGGCTTCAGTGCCTTCCAAGAACAAGCAAGAGAGGGGCGTGGGGAAAGAAGGGGTGGCAGGGGGAATAGAGGCAACGCGGGGGGGACTCACAATAGCCACATCAGAGTCTGAACCAGAGGAGAGAAGCAGACGACGATGACGCCGAGAGGAGCGGAGGGAGGAGGAGGAGGGGCGAGGGGAAGGCGAGGGGGAGCGGCGGCGGTGACCCAATTTGGGGGGGAAGCGAAGAAGGTCGGAGTGAGAAGCAGCGACAGAGAAGAGCAGGTAAAGCAAACCCTGGTGAAGAATGACACCTTCGCCCTCACGAGCTAACTGAACCGAGTGTTCTAAGGACTGAAACAAAAAGGCCGCCAGATTGATTTTCTTCCCCCATCGAAGATGAGAGAGGATGAACAGGTGGGGACCAAAAACAAGCCGATATCTACCGTCGATGGTAAAATACCGCATAATGACCTCCGCCACTCTGTCCCAGGGAGAAGGCAGGGAGTCCCGAGTATAACCAGAGAGGTATTTCACCGGTCTGTCACCAGGGGCGTTAAATTCTGAATTTCGCATGCAGTGAATGCTTGTAGTAGATGTCACCTGCAGCAGGAAGGCCGGTGGCGTCAGCAATGGCATTCGTGGAGATGGTAAAGCGAGTGTTGCCGATTTGAACCCGACCCTTCGCCCAGGAAGCCGTGACCGCATACGAAACCAGAGCAGAATAACCCGCCATTTTCTCCAGGAAGGTGGCAATTCCATTTTCCAGCAATATATTCCACACCTCCCCATCATTTTTAATCGAATCACAGTTATCAGGCTCAAGACGCTTCAATTGACCCCCCATGGTATGAATGTTTGAATAGTTGCAGAAGTGAGAGCAAAAGTGGACATTTAACAGCTTAGACAGGTCGGGGAAGCCATCGGCCAAGTTATCATTGTCCTCCCGCCACCTCCTCAGATGATTAATGTGAAGATAATGCCCATTCGTGCGGAGATCCCCCGCATCAATACAAAGCACCGTAATCAATTGTCCCTCGTTAAGAGTCAAATCAATTAACTTCGTCATAAATGCCGCCGCCCTTTGAGAGGGCCATAGCGAGTTTGCCGAAACCCGAGTCAGCCCTCCATTCCACCAGTCAGCAATGGGGTATATCATTTTGAGTGATTTGGCAGAGATCATTCGGGAAGTTATCTGTCCAGCTTTGTTGATTCTCGATGAGAACACCAATATTAGCAAGGAGGTCCGCCGCTTTATTTCCCTCCCGGAGGACATGCTGGAACTGGATTTGCAGGAAAGATCTTTGAATAATTCTGATATCAGCAATGATGTTCCTTATCGACCAATGACCGGAGTCATTAGACTGCAGGAGTTTGATGATGTTGAGGGAGTCACTTTCAACTTGAAGGGGATCATCACCAAATTTGATAGCCATCTCAAGGCCTTTGAGGACTGCCAAGGCTTCCGCACGATGGTTGGAACCAAAATTGAAGTTGTGAGCAGAGGCAGCAACAATATATCCCGAAGAACAACGAAGAATGGCTCCTCCTCCAGACTTACCAGGATTTCCTTTCGAAGCTCCATCCGTGTTGAGTTTTTTCCAGCCCCTTGGAGGGGGAAGCCAGCAGACTAAATTCCGAGCAGTGTAAGTGCCTTTACATTGAATGGACAATAACTTCTGCCACTCCTGGGAGTTACAGATTTGGATTTTTTGCTGATATTTGGTCCACATGGTCAGGTTGATATTTTCTTGAAGAGCCAGAGCAATCTGAGTAGCCACCTGACGAGGATCAAGACTTTTTTCTTTGAAGATTCTTTTGTTTCTTTCTTTCCAGATGCCCCATAATCCGTGCGGGAGGAGGAGTTTCCAAGCCAAATTCAGAATCGGATGAGTAAAAGGAGAACTCCATTGAGAGAGGGTGTCCTGAATGGATTTGGGAAGGTCCAATACACTCTCGACCTCGATAAAAGCCCTTTGCCCGAATAACTTGTGAAAAAGAACAATGGATCAAAAGATGTGCAGAGGACTCTGCCTCATTAGCACATAACACACATTTAGAGGGGAGAGAGAAACCCCTTCTTTTCAGATTCTCCCAGAGAGGAAAGCATTCTTAGAGGAGAGCCAAGAGAAAAAGCCAATTTTGGGAGTGATCTCATTAGGCCAAACATTGGAAAGGGGGACCAGAGTCAGCACTATGCATCGAAAGATAAGCAGCCTTAACCGAGAAAGAACCCGACGGGGAGAGGGGCCAAATAATCTCGTCCTCATTTTGGGAGAAAGGGATGTAGATGGAAGAGAGCACCGCTTTGAGCGAAGACAGGAGGCTACTCTGCAGATCACTGATATCATCCCAAGCCTTAATATCCCATGAGGGAATGGAGTTCACCATCTTCCAATAGCCCGAAGCTAATCTTCCTTGCTTATTAATGATGCTTCTCTTAATAGGGTCCCATGCAGGATTAAGATCAAGAGGTTCTTCCCCGATCCAAAAATCCCTCCAGAAATCAATAAGACGACCATTCCCAAATCTCCATTTAGTGCCAGCTCGAATGATGGGGAGAGAGCTAATAATAGAATTCCATATGGCAGAGCCTCTAATTGGATTGGAAGTGAGCAGATCTTCGTTATTTGCCAGATATTTAGCTCTGAGCAGATGGGCCCAACAAGAGTCACCTTTAGCCACTTCCCAAGCAAGTTTGGCCAGGAGGGCCCCATTCATGTCAGCCATTTTTCGAAGACCAAGCCCACCATGAGAAGTTGGCTTACACACATCTTTCCATGCCACAAGATGGATCCTCTTCTTATCTTGAGTACCAGACCACGAGAAAGTTCCTTTGAATTTTTTCCACAACCTCCCTCACATAACTGGGAATCTTGAGCAGGGACATGAAGTAAGTAGGGAGGCTTTGAAGAGTGGCTTTCACCCAGTGGAGCTTACCCGGCTGATTGAAAGCGAGCCCCTTTCCATGCTGACCGGCTTTTTTGATACCTTTGATGATAGCAGGATTCCATAGATTTTTGATTTCCTTTCCATGGAAGAGGGGATGCCAAGATAAGAGGCGGGGAGATCCACAATATTACAACCAAAGATATCAGCAATCTTTCTCTGAGTCCTAGGGGACGTGTTGATGAAGGAAATGTTGCTCTTGTTGAAGTTGATAGTTTGCTGAGAAGCTGATTGGTATAGAGAGAGGATATCCATAATAGCCGGGCTTGATATGAAGCTAAACTTAGCGCAGCAAAGTGTCATCAAACAAGCTAGCTATGAGTGGCAGAAGGACAATTTGAGGTGATTTTCATACCAGAAATGATAGATTGACTTTTAGCCGCTTCCAGAGCTCTGCTAAGGGAGTCCGCCATTAGGACAAAAAGAAAAGGTGACAGGGGATCCCCTTGCCTGATACCTCTGCTGCTTTTGAAGAAACCCGCAGGAATGCCATTGATAAGAATAGAGAAGCAAGGGGTCGAGATACATGAGAAAACCCAGCTACACCACTTTTTGTCGAAACCAAATTTTTCCAGGACCTTAATTAAGAAAGGCCAGCTGACTCTGTCAAAAGCTTTTTGCATATCCAATTTTAAGATCATTCCTGGGGACTTCGCAAGAAGGGCCGAGTGAATGGCTTCATGAACTGTAATTATACCACCTTGGATGAGTCGACCTTTAATGAAGCCATTCTGATTGTGAGAGATGAGATCCTGCATTAAAGGTTTAAGTCTGGAGGCCAACATCTTAGTGATAATCTTGTAGGACGTGTTACATAAACTTATTGGCCTAAAATTGGACACATCTTTAGAGCTATGCACTTTTGGGGCAAGTGCAACGAAAGTGGTATTCCATTCCTTAAGCAGATTGTTGTTCACCTGAAATTCATTCTGCTTGGAAGAGGTCCTGCTTGATGATTTCCCAAAAGACTTGGAAGAAGGCGGCAGGAAAGCCATCCGGACCGGAGCTTTGTCCCTCTTCATTGCAAAAACTGCTTTGTGAATTTCCTCCATAGCAAAAGGCTTGATCAGATTGTTGTTCATCTCAGGTGACACCAGATGCGGAATATGTTGGAGCATTTCATTCATTGATTGTTCCGGAGGGGGCAGTTCAGCCTGGAGAAGATTAGAATAGAAGGAGATAAGCTCGTTGGATATATCAGTCTCAGTAGTTAGCAAGGTACCTGCGGACGACACCAACTCACGGATCTTATCTCTAGCCTTATGCTTGCAAGCAGTGATGTGAAAAATTTGGTATTATGATCTCCTTGTTCGAGAAAAAGGGCTCGAGAACGTTGCCTCCAATAGGTCTCTTCTTCTTTAAGTGTGTTGTGATAATCACTGAGGGAGATTTCATGTTGGTGAAGATGATCAATCTTCAGCAGTCTCAATTTGTTACGAGATTTTTGCCAAGCTCACGAGTTAGCTCTGTTTTGCGAAGCTTGATGTTACCAAAGACCTTCGACTTCCATATCTTGAGTTGTTTTTTAATTTCTTTGAGTTTGCTGGAAAATCTAAACATACTAGAGCCCTCAATATTGATATTCCACCAGTTTGCTACAAGGGGGATCAGGTGGTTGTTTTCAAGCCAAGCAAGCTCAAACTCTGAAGGGAGGATTCTTGGCATTCATTTTGTGATTAGCACTCAACAGAAGAGGGCTGTGGTCAGAGGCAGCCCGAGGGAGGGAGTTGAGGTAGAAGTCAGGAAAGAGAGAGATCCAGTCCAGAGAGCCTAGAGATCTATCCAATCTGCATTGAATGTGGTTCCTGCCCAATCTGTGGTTTGACCATGTATAAGATGAGCCATGGAGATCCATATCCAGAAGAGAATTCACCCTTATGAAGTCAGCCAGAGCCTCCATGCTAACCGTCATGGCAGGCATACCTCCCTGTTTTTCCGAAGGATAAAGTGGGCAATTAAAATCACCCATTATTAGAATGGGAATTTTACCACAAGTGATGATGAAGTTAGTGATATCTTTCCATAGTTTACCTCGATGAGTCTCCAAGTTGGGGCATACACATTGATAGCAATCCAAGAGGAGTCCGCTCCAACCTCTTGGAAGAGGATGCATAAAAAGTTGGGGTGCTTGAACAGGCATTCCCCTTTGAGACTTCTGGGATCCCACAAGGTACAAAGCCCCCCTGAGTTCCCTGTTGAAGGTTGAGATTCAAAAGATGCATGAGGCGGATTTTAAGGAGGTGATCCTCCTTTTTAGTTTGGTTTCTGCTGACATTATGATATCAGGAGAGTTATGGAATTTGATGTCTTTGATAACTCTTTGCTTTTGAAGAGAGTTAAGTCCTCTTATATTCCAAGAAATTATCTTCATTTCTTTGGTTTGGGTTTACTCCCCACCACCATGGGGATTGTGCTTTGAGTTCCTTGCGCGACATTTATAGCTGCTTCTTGTTGAAGCTTGATACTACTCGGAATTCTCCCAGAGCTTTTTCCAAGCCTATATCGGGTTTCTTGTTGCTGCTTCTAGTAAAAGCGATGATTGAAACTATCATCGAGAGGAAAGTCCGAGGGGAGGGACGAGAGTCTAAAGCAGGCGGACGAGAGGGAGGGGGGGGAGGATTGAGGAAGAGGGGATCGATGGAAGGGGAGGGAAGGGAAGAGGAGAGGACAGAGGGGAAGGGGGAGGGGAGGAGGCAGCCAAGGATAGGTCAACTCCTAGAGAGGAAGAGGCGGGGAGAGCCGAGGGAGGCAGAGGGGAGAGGAGAGGTTGAAAGGCCAAGGAGGAGGGGACGATCTCAGAAACAGGATCAGAAGATGTGTTGATTTCTCCATCCTCAAGGAGAGCGAAGGAATTAGAAGTGGGGATGATCGGGATCTCAATAGAAGACGGTTTGGGGATAAAGTTTTTTTTTATTTTTGGGGATAGGATTTGGGACTTGGGTTTTGGTTGAGGTTTAGATGGGCAGCTAGAGGCCCGATGACCAAGTTTTTTGCAGAAGGAGCAAGCTTGAGGAATATATTCGTAGTCAATGGGTTGTTTCCAGTTCCCCAAGTCGAAATAAGCTCAATATCTTTTGGTAAGGGACAACTAACATCAAGCATTAACACAGAAACAAGCATGAATGAATCTAGTTTTTGCTTTTGTTGCTTGATCTATAGTAATTAAAGATCCTATTGAGAGAGCAATACCTTGATAACCACCGGGTGGAACTCGAGAGGAGCCGGGAGGTGAACCCAAATTGGGGCTTGGGTCATGGATTCCGTGTGTGGGTTGAAACCAGGAGACCATTTCCTGAGATAGAAGCCCCACCTACCAAAAAACCACGGACCACCTAACAGTGCTCTAGAAAGTCTTCTTTCATCTTTGAAGGAAAATAATATGAAACCATTAGGCATAGCCGCTATTTCTAGTGCTCCACATGGTTGCCATTTTAATCGAGCCCATTTTTATATCTTAATCAAATGCAGAAGAGAAAAGTAGTCATTCACCATGACAACACTGGTGTCATTTCTCAGAATTCAACAAGCAACATAATACTTCTTTCAAATTAGAAAAGAAGAAAAACAACAATTAAATGCAGTTGCTTATGCCTAAGGCAGTAAGAAATTCATTCAATATCAAATATAGAATTTCAACTGGATAAGAGAAGAAAATAATTATTACTTCCGATTACCCATCCAATATTCCCTTTCTTTTCATCACAACTAAACTGGATGATTTAAACAAGAAGTGATAACAATCAATGATAACAGTCAAAGAGAGAGGACAATTAAGGTCAATAATCGAATGAAAGGAAGAAGAATCATATTATCTCTTCTCAATGCCTGGCCGAATATCAACTAGTTAGTACAGACCTGTTCCCATAAGATGATTTCTTCTAACAAGTCTATTTCAGTATATAAAACTTACTAACTACCATTCATGGAAGCATGTTAGAGTTCATTTGCATCGATTCCGCAATTAACAAGAATAACAACATCTCTAAATAGAACTGTTTCCTCTAATTATTCACCCTAACAGACATTTCCATCCAAGTATAAAGCAAGTGAGAGTGTACAGTAAACAACGAAATCATGATTTCATCAAAAATAATAAAAGGAATCAATTTTCGAGACACCAAAGTAAAAAAATCAACCTCGGTTCAGTTTTAATGAAATCAATGAAGAATTTGTTTTAAATACTGAGGTTATATATATATATATATATATATATTAATATATATCATTGAGTTCAACAAGAAACAAAATATAAAATGTATGCTCTACCCAGTCCGTTCTATAGACAGGCCACTCTATTTCCATTTAAATAATAACTTCTTTCCAAATAGTCATACACAAGTACCAAGAACAAACAGGTAGGACATCACATCGATCTAGAACAACAAATATAAATATGCTATAATTATCTTACTGTCCCTGGGAGGATTCTTACCGCCATGCACTGTAATATGACAGAGAACAATCACACAATAGTCTCATCAACCATTTTTAATGTTTTTCATAACCATTAGTGCACACAACACATAGAACAGTATACACATCGCTACCACCTTTAACCAAATCGACCCATAATGAACAATGAAACCCTTTTACCAATTATTTTCAGAATTCAAAACAGCAGAGAGGGAAAACTCGTTTCATTAATTATTTGATAAGGAAAAACACCCATTTTCCCTCAAAACGCAACAAGAATACCCAAATCGTATTTTGTTTATAATGACAACTCAAACTAGAGGTCACACCGAAACATTTTATCATTTCATTTTTACAAGAATGCACAGTCATAAGAGCAGAGTTCTTTTAATGAAGACACTTAACAAAGAGCAAAAGCGGTTTAAAGAGAAGAGCTCAACATGTATCCGCAAAAACTTCTTGTGGCTTGAAGAAACCCATGTCCACGCCCTCAGAATTATTATTTTCCACGGAAACAAACAACAAGTTTTCCCCAACGATCTCCTTACTCCCACAGCTCCAAGATAGCGGCGGTTAATCAAAACAACAACTACAATGACTGAGAATGGTTGCGGAGTTCGAAAGAACCTCAAAATAAATGCAAAGCAAAAACTCAAAACCCGAATGAACAACAGTAACCACAAAAATTCCTCTTTCTGCTTTCCAAGGCGAGCGTTGTTCACCAAGACCGAGATCAATAAATGCATTGAATGCATTGCTTTTTCCTCTATCTACATGCCACCACCGACTCAGGTTTGGCGAGTTCCACCTTTAAATTCTTACATGTAATTTCCTTCTTAGCTACATTGCTAGTTGGATATCTCCAACTTCCCATGTTCTCGCCAAACTTGGCGTTTAAAACTTCAAGGACATCATTTAATTTCCTTTATTAAATTTCTAACCTTCCCTTCTTATCCTCTTATCGGCATGTATCCACAAGTCCCCCTTCAAGGGTCAGCATTAGTTTAGGTTACATTGTCCATAGCTAGGTATTCACCTAGGTCGCAAATCATTAGGATTTGCAATATTTTACATCCCTTTTAATTTATAAAATCCTCCTAGGATAGTTGTTAGGTCATAGGTTAGAATTTAACCCCGTAATATTTTAAATTAATAGGTTCTTTAGTAAGTTTTTCCAACTTACTCTCCTTAACCAGCATAATGCAGGACGTTCGTCCCATGCTCGACATATACCTGGCTCACTTGCATCAAGACTCTTACTGCCTCACGCTTTCCGGCATTACAATTTGTATGTAGTTCAAATTGAATCTTTTCCATTGGCGAGATGGTGCCGAGTAATTATACTGTAACTGTGTTCGTAAAATTTATAACGACCTTGAGTCTAGTTCTAGACTTCGTTCTAATTAGAAAGTAAATCGACAAAGCGATCACAAAGAAGGCCGCAACATACCTTGGATCAATGGAATTGATTCAAGGTGTGCTGTCAACAACAATATGAGTTCATCAAACACAAAAGTAAGCTTGCAGTTTCGCACTTTGCAAAACACAAGTTATAATGACCTCCGTCCCAAGTAAACAAGTTACAGTAAGCAAGGGTTCAGATCAGTAACACATTCTTTTTAAGATTAAAAGATATATCTTAACATAATTATCCTCATTTCCACAGTTACAACATCACGAAAAGAGGTTATCATAGTAGCTTCTAAAAATCAAGACGTTACATTCCTCCCTTCTTAAAAGAATCATCATCCCGATGATCAAATTAGCCAATTCATAGAGTTTTTAGGACAAAATTCAATTATCGTCCTTCCATTCATAAGTTCATACCAAAAATAGATTTAATCATTAAAACAATGTTTTAAGATAACTCGTAAAATATACCAAGTAATTGTCCATATTGGGTAGAATTATTAGTTTTTCAAATTTAATTTCGATCATACAAGTATGGAAAAGCAGATCTCATTTCCTCGAGATTTTCCCAAGTTGCACTTTCTTCACCGAATCTGGTCCCATTGGACCTTACATTGATTCACTTGGCGATTTCTTAGGTATAATTGGCGAGTTCCCAAAGACTCGAATGGGCTTAACCACAATTATTCCCGGGTCTTGGACTGCAAGGAATTCGATTCAAAGCACATGTGATAAATCGATACGTATTTCTTAAGCAAAGAAATATGGAAAACATCATGCATTTGTGATAAAGCAGGAGGTAAAGCTAGACGATAAGCTACAGGGTTGATTATTTCAACAATTTCAAAAGGTCCCACATAATGAGGCGATAACTTGGTAGCCTTGCCAAAAGTTATAGAACTCTTTTTCAGCTTGACCCAAAGAAAGACCTTCTCACCAAGTTTATAATTCCTATCAACCCACTTTAAGTCTACATAACTCTTTTGCCTATTGGCAGCCTCCTTTAAATGTTCATGAATCATTTTAATTTGTTGTTCCATTTCCGTAAGGATTTCTGGCCCAATTACCTCTCTATCCTCTACGTTGTCCCAGCTAATAGGGGTTCTACATTTCCTTCCATACAATGCTTCAAAAGGTGCCATCTTTAAAGAGGCGTGGTATGTATTATTATAGGCAAATTCAACCAGTGGAAGGTATTCCTCCCATTTATACTGCTGGTCCATGCAATACATTCTTAACATATCCTCTAAAACTTGATTGACTCTTTCAATCTATCCATCTGTTTGGATGATATGCAAAATTGAAGTTTAATTTAGTTCCCAAGGCCGCATTAAGCATTTGCCAAAATCTTGATGTCATTCTCAGATCTCTGTCCGATATGATCAATTCGGGTATTCCATGCAATCTGAAAATTTCATGTACAAATCTTCTTGCTAACACTGGTGCATCGTCTTTTAAATTACCAGCAATGAAGTGTGCCACTTTGGTTAGTTTGTCAACGACAACCAAGATGATATCATGTTTATTCCTAGACATAGGTAATCCTTGAACGAAGTCCATAGTTATTACTTGCCATTTGTATGCTGGGATCTTTGTGGGAAGTACAATAATCCAACGGGATGCATATGTTCTACCTTAACACACTGACATTCCAAGCAGTGTGTCACAAATTCCACCACATCCTTTTTCATTCCCTTCTAGAAATATTGCTGCTTGAGATCAGCAAGCATTTTCGTAATGCCAGGGTGTCCAGAAAAAGGTGAATTATGAAATTCAGTTAATAATTTCTTTCTTAAATCATTTGCCAAGGGTATATATACCCTGTTTTCAAACCTCAGAATCCCTTCATTATCAAAACAAAATCCTTTATGCTTCACATCCTTTGGATCTACAATAAGTGCTATTTTAACTTGTTGTAAATAAGAGTCAGATTCCATGGCATGTTTCACCTCATCCTTAAAATGAGTTCTTAATGTTATAAGAGCAGAGATGTGCTTCCTATGACTCAGAGCATCTGCTACCCTATTTTCCTTACCTTTAATGTAGCTTATATCAAAATCATACTGAGATAGAAATTCTAACCATCTTCGTTGTCTTGCATTCAGGTTTGGTTGAGTAAAAATATACTTCAACCCCAGATGGTCGGTTTTTAGCTCAAAGGGCTTACCAAGAAGGTAATGCCTCCACATTTGAAGTGCATGAACAATGGCAGCAAGCTCTAGGTCATGTGGAGCATAATTTTGTTCATGTAACTTAAGCTTTCTACTTTCATATGCTATGACATGGTCATTTTGTAACAGAATGCCTCCGAGACCCTCTCCAGATGCATCGTTACAACCGTAAAATCTCCATTTGGGTCAGATATAGTCAGAATAGGTGCTGTAGTTAACTGTTCCTTTAAAAATTTAAAGGCAGATTCACATTTGTCATTCCAGAAAAAATTATTATCTTTCTTTTGTAGTGAAGTGATTGGTGCAGTAATTTTAGAAAAGTCCTTAACGAACTTTCTATAGTATTACGCCAAGCCCATGAAGCTTCTTACTTCATGCACGTTCTTAGCGCGAGCCACTTAGTTATAGCTATGATCTTTAAAGGGGTCTGACTATCTCGTTTCTTGCTTATAACATACCCCAAATAATGCACCTTTGCATCATAAAAGGAGCATTTAGATAATTTACCATACAACCTTCTCTTTCTCAAAATTTCCAAAGCACTATCCTTAAATGCTCTTGATGTTCTTCGACATTTTTGGAGTATATAAGAATGTCGTCTAGGAATCTGGGCACAAACTTGTCTAAGTATTCTTGAAAAATATTGTTCATCAAATTCATGAAGGTGGCAGGTGCATTCGTCAACCCAAAATGTAACACCGTGAATTCATAATGCCCGTACCTTGTTCTAAAAGTTGTTTTATGAATATCTTCTTCCTTTATTCTCAGTTGGTGATATCCAGATCGAAGATCTATTTTTGAATAGACTGATGCTCCACGCATCTGGTTGAACAGATCATCAATCCTAGGAAGTGGATATCGATTCTTAATGGTTGCCTTATTCAACATTCTATAATCAATGCACAATCTAAGTGTGCCATCCTTCTTCTTTACAAAAATTACCAGTGCTCCCCATGGTGAGATGCTCGGTCTTATCAGCCCTTTGGTCAAAAGTTCCTGTAACTGAGCCTTAAGTTCCACTAACTCAAGGGTGGTCATTCTGTAGGGTGCCTTAGATATGGGTTCGGTTCCTGGCTTGATCTCTATTGCAAAGTCAAACTCCCGTTTGGGCGGAAGACCTGGTAACTCCTCCGGAAATACATCACTGAAATCTCTTAACAACGGATACTTTTCCATAAAATCATTATCTTCTTTAGCATTTTTGTCATTCTTACAGCATACAAGGTGTAGCCTCTATTTTTAACCCTTTTTAGTTACATAGTTGTTACTTTCCTAACTGCAACCCCACGCTTTACACCCTGAATGACTGGCGCGTCGCAGTCATCAAAACAACAAATCTATTTTTCATAACAATCGACCTTCGCCTTATGTTCCACCAACCAATTAACACCTATAATTATATCATATGACCCTAAAGGAGTAACATACAGGTCAACTTCTGTGGAGAAACTGGGCAGGTCAAGAATTGCCCCAAAAAGACACATATCTACTGTATGGACAACATTATTTCCATAATGCACTGTCCATGTCTTATCCATTCATTTAGCTTTCCTTTTTAATTTCATTGCTAGTTTAGTAGAGATAAAACATTCAGTAGCTCTAGTATCAAAAAGTATGACTACAGGTGTACCGAATAACTTACCCGGAACTTCGTGGGTGTGACTTGCTTTTCAGCTTGTTTGTTAGCCACCGCAGCATGTATCCTATGCTACTGATCGTGATCATCCTTCTTCAGAGGACAAAGTGACTCACGTAATGGTCCTTTCCACAGTTGAAGCAGCCTCCGATGGGCCCCTTCCTAAAGCTCAAATTTATTCACGCCCTTAAAGTTATCACTCGGCTTCCATAGGAATTTTGTCCATTACCACTAATTTTTGCAAAGCCACTCCGCACACTATTAACAGGTTTGTTCATTACTGATTTCTTATTGTTATCCACAACAATTTTGTTTTTCATACCAAACCTTTTCCAGGGTCCCTTTTTGGGTGCGAGAGATGAAGAAGAGTTGGGAATCTTCTTCCTAATCTCCTCCCTATGAGCAGAGATTGCTCTCAATTTTTGTTCTTGTCTTATTACCTTTTCGACAACTCCTTCCATAGTGGTCAGACCGTGGACATCTACCTCGCCACCAATGATGGGATTCAGTCCCATTATGAACTTTCGTATCCTGAACTTCTCGTTAGCTTGGTACTGTGGTACATACTTAAGGAGTTTAGTAAACCCTTCCCGAGATTCTCGTCACCGTCAGCCTACCTTGCGACCAGTTTTGAAATTCAGTCATTTTCGATCAAAAAAGAGTTGAGGCAGCCATCATTGCCTAAAGTAACTTTTGAATTGATCCCAAGTTATGTCTGTTTTGACAATGTTCAACTCAACCTTACGGTTGTCCCACCATGATGATGCTTCCTAAGAAAGCTGATATGCTCCCCATATCGCTTTGGTCTCCTCGGAGAAGTTTCTTATTGCAAAGTACTTCTCCATTTCACTGAGCCAATTTTCAGCCCCGTCCCCAAGTGTTGTTCCATCAAACTTTGGAGGACTTATTCTCTTTATATCATTTGTAAGTTCAGCCGCTAATCTTGCCCTTTTATTTTCAGGATGATTAGGAGCGTTCGTGTTACTATTATCAACACTGGATTCCCTCCATTAGTGTTGTCCATGAAGGTGGTGATCATTTATATCAGCTTCTTCTTCCTCCTCCTCATTGCCCATTGCTTCTGTTCCAAAACAGTCAAACGATCTCTTGTATCTAGTAGGGTAGCAAGGATTTCATCTAGCTTTTGAGCAGTAATTGCTTCTCCACCCAGTAACGGGTTGTTTCACGACATTTTCTCTTGTTCTAACCATTTTCTCGTTCAATAAGAAAATGCAAACCTTATTAAATTGTGGACTCATTAGGTCCAAGAGCTGCAACCTTCACTCGATACCAAGATGTAACATTCCCATTATAAGACATTAGAACAGGATTTTTTTTTAATATATATATACATTCTCTGTTTTGAATTATGTAATTCAAAACACACGATAAGTTTTAATAATTGTTCTCTCATTCAATTAATGTAATTTAACACACAATACTTTTAAAACCAATGTTCTCTCTGTTCACATTTTTTTATAATATGGAACACACATTCAATGTCATTCAATCATATAAATGTATACCATATCTTCTTTTGTAATGACTCGAAGAACTACCGATCTCCCATTTTATGGCTCGGAGTTTCAACGATCTCTCATTTCATGACTCGGCTACTTACCGATCCTTCATGTTAATCCATGCATTGTATACTAAGTATACTTGGTTCTCTTTACCATTTTCGGTTATCAAAGTGTTCCATTTAAGAGGCCTATTTGAATATCTATTACCGATATTCTTCTAAAATCCTACTTCTTAAACTAGGTGATTAGGACAACGCAACCAACATCTTGCGATACTTTGGCCAAAGATTTTCACATGCTTTACATGATCATATTCCTAGACGTTACACACATCAATGGAATACGTCCTTCACCTCACTTCGTCTGTTATCTAGAATGGTCTTTTCTGATCTTTGTCAGTCCTCTCGTCCAAGGTTAAACTTTAACCCAAGATAGCAATATGAAAGAGTATAGGGAGACACTCGTGGTGACTAAAGGTATGCAGACATACCTTGTCGACCCTAGTCGACTGCGTGTGTCTAGTTACCTTTAATCTTCCTGAGTCACTCCATATACAAGGTCATATTCCTAACTTGGTCCAAGCTTATGTAAACTTTGATGATTCGATTCGGAAGGGCATTGTAACATGTCAGCAGACATTGTGTCGTCATGAAGGCCCCGCCTTCATGAAGACACCAGATTGCAGCTGGCATGTGCCAATGTCCTACGGAATCCTCCCATCAAGGGTTACACATCCAGCTAAAAGTGTGATTAGATTCTTATCTTTAGTATTTTAAGAATAGGTTTCAGCAACCGTGCTGATCCTCTAACCTCACTATTCGTTACAGTTGCATAGCTAAGAAAGACTTAAATTGTCTTATAGCTTAATATACGTTTACTCCTCCTTACCGAAGGATTGCATATTTCCATCTTGGTTCTTTAATTTAAGCTTCAGACTAACAGTCCACTACAACTTAACGTAGTAAGATCAACTTACTAAACTTAACCAAGTTTTATTCGCAACCGAATTTAAATTCAGAATTCCATCTCATTAGACGTCATTTAAATGAGGCCTAATCCCAAATGAATGTATTCATTTATTTACTATAACCTTACTTCAGTTAAGGTTTGATATGAGGAGGTATGGTTCCTCATATCGAATATCCTTTGATCAAAACCCTCAAGGATATTAACAAAATCAAAATTCGAGTTCAATTGCCTCTTTACTAATACCTATTAGTTTATATTCTATTTCCAAAAGTCATTCATTTAAGAGTTCTTATTCACTTTACTCTTTACTAATGTCAATTTTAAATCCATATTGACCTAAGTAATAATTAATTTTCCATTCCAACTTAAAAGTTGTATTCAAGTAAAGAATAGATAATATGTCCCTTAAAAATCTATCAACCATCATTTGAATAAATCCAAATTCAATGAATAAAATTATATTCTCAATCTTATTCAAACAGTTCCAAGGTGGTACAGCCATTAAAATAACACACCTTTCCTTTTACTCATTCCTCTAGATTAGAATTTATACAATTTACAAATCCATACAACCGGACTTCATTCATGCTAAACAACATTAACAACTCATAAAGAAAGAAGAATACAACTTTTTCTTTTTCCAATTCCCGAAGAAGAATAATAAAATCTCAGAAAAGATCCATCCCTTTGCTAATATGAAGAAGCATCATAAAACAACATGTCTTCATTTTTACTCATGGAAACCATCTACAAAATTTACTTGCACGGGTCAGTTCATCAACTGAGCATATTAAGCACTTATCATTAAAATGAGGTGCTCTTAATTAACTGTCTCAATAAAAGAACTCTACTTTTATGAAACGTTTAAAAATTGAGATGGACATCATCTACGAATTAAGTGCTGATAAGGATGAACAACTTAACAACCCAATCCCTAATTACCATCACAATCAGACAAAAATATTTACTAACTTTCTTCCCAAATAATTACTGCAACCCGCAACACTTTATTCACATTTCCTTACTGTTTTTATTCCAATAACGCAAGGGGTTCATTCCGTATTTAAAACAATTACTACCAGAAAGTAATTTCCTCTAAATAGTTCCAGATTAAAAACATTTGTAAGAGCTAATACACATATGTATATAATGTTGTTCTAATGCAATTACTATCAATTCCATTCCCTTATTATAGCTGAAATTTCAAGAGATGAATTTAATTAAAAATTCAAACAGAACTACTTCCCTTTCAGTACTACTCATTTAATTTCAAACAAATCAAATGCAGAAGAGAAAAGTAGTCATTCACCGTGACAACACTGGTGTCATTTCTCAGAATTCAACAAGCAGCATAGTACTTCTTTCAAATAAGAAAAGAAGAAAAACAACAGTTAAATGCAGTTGCTTACGCCTAAGGCAGTAAGAAATTCATTCAATATCAAATATAGAATTTCAACTGGATAAGAGAAGAAAATAATTATTACTTCGATTACCCATCCAATATTCCCTTTCTTTTAATCAGAACTAAACTGGATGATTTAAACAAGAAGTGATAACAATAAATGATAATAGTCAAAGAGAGAGGACAATTAAGGTCAATAATCGAATGAAAGGAAGAAGAATCATATTATCTCTTCTCAATGCCTGGCCGAATATCAACTAGTTAGTACAGACCTGTTCCCATAAGATGATTTCTTCTAACAAGTCTATTTCAGTATATAAAACTTACTAACTACCATTCATGGAAGCATGTCAGAGTTCATTTGCATCGATTCCACAATTAACAAGAATAACAACATCTCTAAATAGAACTGTTTCCTCTAATTATTCACCCCAAGACATTTCCATCCGGTATAAAGCAAGTGAGAGTGTACAAGAACAATGAAATCATGATTTCATCAAAAATAATAAAAGGAATCATTTTTAGACACGAGTAAAAAAATCAACCTCGGGTTCAGTTTTAATGAAAACAATGAAGAATTTGTTTTAAATCTATAGGTTATATATATATATATATATATATATATATATATATATATATATCATTGAGTTCAACAAGAAACAAAATATAAAACGTATGCTCTACCCAAATTTCCGTTTCATTAATTATTTCCAATAAGGAAAACACCCATTTTTCCTCAAAACGCAACAAGAATACCCAAATCGTATTTGTTTTATAATGACAACTCAAACCAGAGGTCACACCGAAACATTTTATCATTTCATTTTTACAAGAACGCACAGTCATAAGAGCAAAGTTCTTTTAATGAAGACGCTTAACAAAGAGCAAAACAGTTTAAAGAGAAGAGCTCAACATGCCTGTAAAACTTCTTGTGGCTTGAAGAAAACCACGTCCACGCCCTCAGGAATTCTTCTTTTCCATGGCGACAAACAACAAGTTTTCCCCAACGATCTCCTTACTCCCACAGGCTCCAAGATAGCCATGGTTAATCAAAACAACAACTACAATGACCAGAATGGTTGCAGGTTCGAAAGAACCTTAAAAGAAATGCAGAGCAAAAACTCAAAACCCGAATGAACAACAATAACCACAAAATTCCTCTTTCCCCTTTCCAAGGCGAGCTGGTCACCAAGACCGAGATCAATAAATGCATTGAATGCATTGCTTTTTCCTCTATCTCTACGCCACCACCAACTCAGTTTGGTGAGTTCCACTTTTAAATTCTTGCATGTAATTTCCTTCTTAGCTACATTCTTTAGTTGGATATCTCCAACTTCCCATGTTCCCGCCAAACTTGGAATTTAAAACTTCAAGGACATCATTTAATGTCCTTTATTAAATTTCTAACCTTCCCTTCTTATCCGCTTATCGGCATGTATCCACAAGTCCCCCTTCAAGGGTCGCATTAGTTTAGGTTTCATTGTTCATAGCTAGGTATTCATCTAGGTCGCAAATCTTTAGGATTTTCAATATTTTACATCCCTTTTTAATTTATAAAATCCTCCTAGGATAGTTGTTAGGTCATAGGTTAGAATTTTAACCCTTAATATTTTAAATGAATAGGTTCTTTAGTAAGTTTTCCAACTTACTCTCCTCAACTAAAAAGATAATGCAGACGTTCCGTCCCATGCTCGACATATACCTGGCTCACTTGCATCAAAACTCTTACTGCCTTACGCTTTCCGAGCGTTACAATTTGTATGTAGTTCAGAAATTGAATCTTTCCATTGGCAACATGGTGCCGAGTAATTATACCTGTAACTAGGTTCTGTAAAATTTATAACGACCTTCAGTCTGGTTCCAGACTTCATTCTAATTAGAAAGTAAATCGACAAAGCGATCACAAAGAAGGCCGCAACATACCTTGGATCAATGGAATTGATTCAAGGTGTGTTGTCAACAACAATATGAGTTCATCAAACACAAAAGTAAGCTTGCAGTTTCGCACTTTGCAAAACACAAGTTATAATGACCTCCATCCCAAGTAAACAAGTTATAGTAAGCAAGGGTTCAGATCAGTAACACATTCTTTTAAGATTAAAAAAGTATATCTTAACATAATTATCCTCATTTCCACAGTTACAACATCACGAAAAGAGGTTATCATAGTAGTTTCTAAAAATCAAGACGTTACGGTTAAGGTATTTATATCAAATTCTTATATTCATACACCCCATGTGTAGGTTCTAAGAAATATACACAACACTTTAAATACACTCGAAATTTCATGAAAGGTTTCCTTTGAGTGTTTACCAGTGGTACAAAGAGACTAACGAGTCATACTAGTTTGGTTAATAGATAGAACAAAACATTTCAATCATTAAAGGACCCACTAAAGCTTTTAACAAAATTATATGCATTTTCATCCAAATCTATTTGACATAGCTATCACTATATGCATGCATGTAAATCCATTCAATTAAGCACAATATTTAGAGCTAGAACATAACTTCCATTCATCATAACAATTTGAATACAATAATATATAAACATTTCATAAGCGTTGCACAATCTCCAACAATGGTATATTTTACATATTGTATGTAAACATATGAGAGCTACACTACAGAGTTTTAGAAATATAAAATATAAACCAAGATCAAATCATGCTACCAATAAATATGGGATTATATCACCATTATATGTGTGAGGGACAAAGATGAAGTTATTTCCATGAATAAAGTAGATTACAACTCTTTAAAATAAATCTACAATCACAAAATTAGAAAAAAATGTTAGTATATTTTTATGGTTAGGGACATACCTTAGTTGGATCCCTAACCATTTCAAGGCGATAAAATACATTTGTGAAATATCAATGATAAATAAAATAGATATATACCTAACTTTGAGTTATAAGTGTGGTTGGCTGAAAATCACAAAAATGTTGCAAGCTATTTACATGCACGAATGGGACCTAGGTTTAAATTCCATAAAATAAATAGGTTGTGAGCTATAACTATCCTTTTGATCTGGCTTCACATTTTAAAATACATTTGGGAAAAGATGTGTGAGCAAGGAAGCAAAAACAAGAGATTTGGGCTTCAAGTGCACAAAAGAATGGGGGAAATGAAAGGGAGAGTGTTCTTTTATAGATTTGAGGTACACAGAGGATTGGAATGGATATGGGTGAAAAGTACATATATAGTGGAGATGATATGGGTCTATTGTGCATTGGGGATGCAAATGGGCAGATGGATTGATTAAGTGTATTAAGGGATTTTAAAGGATTAAATGTGAGTGGGTGAGGATAACTAAGGTGTATTTCATCACCATTTTTGGGATTTTATATTTTTAGTTATTTTTGTGGGATTATTTTATTTTAGGGCTTATTTTTTTTTAATGATGTTTTTGTAATTTTTGAATGATGTGACCATGGAGGTGCACTTTTAATGTCTACATTTTCCCCCTTTTCGGGATGCATTTTGTAGTAAATAGGACATAATGTAAAAATTGGAGACAACATGGGGCTCACCTAACGCTACAACAATAGTTTTCATGTACATGGGATTAGACAATTGATTGAATAGAAAATAATTTGGAAATGCGATCGACATGCTACTATAGTTGGAATCTATGAAGGGATTGATAGGTTGATTTTGTAAGTCATAAATTATTTAGTTGATTGACTAAAAATGATGATTGAGTGTCATAAGATTGATGATAAGTGTTTTGGTGTAGTATCCTCCTCAAGTGGTATTTTTGAGCCACAAGTTTCCCTAGTAGGATGTGAGACAAAAATTGGCAATTGATAAGTGATATAAAATGACCTTGGTAAAGGAAAGATAATTGAAGCAAGGAAAGTGTTACCTCAACCATGTGCCACTCAAAAAGTGATAAGTTACAAGTGCAAATGTGGATGTTAGTTATATATTATGAGAGAAGTGTTACCCTAGCCTAATAAAAATGATAGAAAATGAATAAAAGGTAAACTAGATGAAAAGTGGTGATTGTGGAAAAGTTGTGTAGCTCGGGAAGCAAGTGCCCATAGATGTTCTATCTAGGTGGAATAGAATGAAATTGTGTAATTGACATGGATGCAATGAAAGATGAAAAGTAATGGTAGATGAGACATAGTTTGAACAAATATTGGTGGTGAGAAATATGATGAGAAAAAGGCATATATCATGACTCAAGATGTATATTAAAAGAGGAGTTTAAACAAGGTCTAGACATCACTTGAAACATACTAGCCCTATGTCTCATCAAGATACATTATATGTGAGTGAAATTTAATTGTTGCTTGAGGTGAATACTTGTGGGAGATTAAGTGAAGAAAAACTAGCCAATGTGCAAGAGTTATTGGAAAAATTGATTTATGCATAATGGAATGGAAAGGTAATAATAAGCCATGCATTACTCTCATTGTTAGCCATACTTGTATAACCTCGATAGAGATGCATGTGATTTGAGCCACAAATTTTTTCTACTACCATCCAAATGTCTATTGCATTGATAGAGATACTAGAGACACCCATCAAAGAGAGATTCTTGATATTGATTTTTAATTTTTAATTTTCTTTTGATTTTGTTGGTTTTTTCAAAAGGATATTGAATGCTCTCATTTGTTAAGGGGTTAAGAAGCACTAGTGGCTTGATAGAGGGAGTGGAAGTGATTGTGTAGAAGACATTAGAAAGTGTCAACAAATATGCTCGGGTTCCTTTATGAAAAGTTTTAAGTGTGTTATAGTGCTTGGATCTCTAAGAGGACAATCATTCTTAATTCAAGAGGTGACGAAAAACCAAGGTCATGAAAATGATGTAGTAGAGACTATTGACTCACAATGTATGTCAGCAAGCTATCTAGAGTTCACCAAAATTTGGAATCAAACTAAAATGTAGGATGTGAATGAAATGTAAGTGAATTATTAGAGGTAATAAAACATTAGAATGAAATATAAACGAATTAGGTAGTAGTGATTGGATAAAACATCTATGTGTAGGTGTCAATTATTAAATTTTTGAGATGTATAGATTTTTTTGGATTTTGAAATATGTTTAGCTATTTTTGGATTTTGTATGTGTTTGTGTCTATGTCAATGATGAGAGAGTGATATATGTGGATAATTAAGATGCATATCAAATCTATGATAGATGAAGATGAGAGGGATGTAATCAATGGTGAAAGCATGAAAGTGAAGACAAATAAAAGTCCCATGTTCATGTATGGACATGTGAATGAGAGACATGATGTAGAGTAGAAGTATGAAAATGTAATAGATAATGGGATTGTGTGTGATGAGGTTGATGAATAATGATAAATAGAAGCTAGAAGATGTCGGTGATTGGAGAATGTGGTGATGGAGATGGATATGAAGAGATTACAGAGGGCACCAACAATTTGTGTGAAATAATGAATACTTTGTTGTAGAATGTGTGAATACTAGTTAAGTGCTTGGATAACAAGTGAAAGTGGGAAGGTATGCAAGAGGAACACATCGTCATGTTGAATGATATGAAATGTGTAGCGAAAGAGGTGTAAGTGGTGCTAGGGATCCTTTGTGTCGATAAATTTGTTAAAAGAGGTAATTTTGACATGAGAGGGATATGGGCGATGTGTCACCATAGGATGATTAAGATCAATATATATTTTGTGATAGGTCATGTTAAGCACATGTACCCCAATTTCTAGAAATTAAGCTTGGAAATGATATCCAATAGATGTTGGTGGAGTATGTCGGGGTGGGAGTAAGCATAGGGGTGAGTGGAAGACATATGGAGTGACTAGTATGAAGGGGTGTATGGGCTATGTGTAGGTGGAGTGAAGTTCATAAGTGAGATTAGAGCATGCAAGTGAGTGAAGTGCATAGGGGGAAATAAAACGTGTAAGTGGGAAGTGAAGCACACAAATGGATAGTGGAGCATGCAAGTATTGGATGGAGTGTGAGAGTAAGGAGTGATAGAAAATACAAGTAAGCAAAGTGACAAAATGTGGAAGGGGAGGTAGAGTATGTAAGGGGGTAGTATAGTGTACAAGTTATGGGTGAATCATATAAATACGAGGTGAAGTGCATAAGTTGGAGGTGGAACATATAAATAGGAGGTGAAGTTCATAAGTTCGGAGGTGGAACATGTAAGTAGAGGAAAAACATAAAATTAGGGGGTGAAGCACGTAAATTGGAGGTAAAGCGTGCAAGTTAGAGATGGAGCACACAAACAAAGGGTAGAGAGCATAAGTTGGAGGTGGAGTGCATAAGTGGGAGGTAGAGTGCGCAAGTGAGAGATGGAGTATGCAAGTGGAAGGCAACCATCGGGTTACAAGTGAGTCATAAGAATGATCTGTGCAAGCATCAAAATGGATAGTGATGGGCCAATTTGTAGGTGAGTTGCACTTACAAACTACTAAATAAGTATGGTGAAGGTCACACATATAGGTCACAAAGTAGTCAATCTAGTAGTCGAGATGCATGACATGGTTGAATAATCGACAAGGTGAATAGTCTAGTGTCGGTCACAATACATTAATGGTAAATTCGTAGGGGAAACACACCTATGAGTATGTCGAGATAATGATGAATATTGGTAGGAAGAGCACACACAACAAGTTTGGCAAGTAAGGGGCAAGTAAAAATATCTTAGAGAATAATATGTCCAACTTGGTGAGTATATAGAAGAATGTGGGATGGGAGTCATATGAGAAACTATGTTAGGTAAGGGAGGAGATCCATGATGATATTGGTGAGGTATAAGTCTGACAAGATCAAGGAGGAACTTGGTAAGGAAAACAAGGGCAAGTTTGTTATAATTTAGTTATGGCTTGACGATGGGTTAGAGAAAGATGGTAAGTGGTCATGGATGTAACTTAGAATAAAATTAGGATAATTTAAAGGTGCGGTGGCTAATATGGTTGATGTCACATGATTGAATCATGAGATCAATTCAAATAGAATGATAATGGTCACATGTGCAACACTATCAAGAATGGGAGAGACAAAATTTGGTGGGGTTGTGAGGTGGGTGAGCTAATGTTTGAGTTGTACTAGTTGTGTGAGATGTGGGACAACGTAAAAAATCCAATTTGAGTGTGATAGATTTGGTTTGGCTCATCAATTATTAAAGTTAAGGAAGGAGTGAGTCTCTCCCAAGTTGTACTAATGGATGGTTATAGCATTGACATTATCACTTTGCATATGTACGAAGTCGGTCGTGGTTATGAAAAAGAGAAAAGTACATGTTAGCGCTAGAAATTTGCACTACATAGAGCCATTATAATGGATTATTTGATGCTAATCATGGTTGGGTCAGGGTCATAGAGAATTCACTCTAGTGATCAAGATGTGTAGTGTCGATGAGATATTTAAGGCTAGCTAGATCTTGGGCACCCACAATACTAACACAAGTGCGACTAAGAAGTGCTAGTTGTGACTCCATAATGGACTTGGGTGGGAGTGGGTAGAAATTTTATGGATTTATACAAAGGGATCACAAAGTGATAAGTCATAGCTATGATAAAGCTTCTAGGGATATCAAAAATGTGATCGACATTGAGATGAAGGGGTAAGAGAAGAGATGATGCAAATAGCAATATAAGAGGTAAAACAAGACATGAATTGAGGTGCATGACACATAGGTTTGTGTCGAAGAAAATAGGGAGAGTGGTAGGAGTTTAAAAATGTGAGCACTAATAAGTATAGGTTATTTTAAAAGTGATATATGGTAGCCTTATTTTACCCACCAAAAGCCCAAGGTGCGTTGGAACATCACCCAGTGCAGAACCTAAGTGCTCACCAGAAGCACACAAAGGTAATAGGTCCCTCTTTATGTGAGCTTTATCAAGGAGTTAGCATGATGGAAAAATATATATTGCAAATCCATATTAACCATAAAAAGATAAGGTACTAAATCGATCTAGATCATGACTATATTGCATAAGTATTTAAACAAAACAAAGTATCATATTCACCATTCAAGATCCGTAATCATAGATGTCTACAACCAATATCCAACCATATAGTTCCATTATATTAATTCTTGTAAAACACAAAAGCTATTACATACACAATATGGTTACCATAAGTCATGCCCGCCATATACCAACAACATAACTCTAGCAAAACATGGATCCCTAAACCATGCAAATCAATATATATATAGGGGTGGGGAATTTACCTTCCTTCACCGCTCATGCATCCTAAAAATAGGCTACATGCTAAGAATAGCCATGCGCCCTTACAAGATAAATATAAGAGCATGCAAGATCGCTAATAATAAATTACCTTATAATAAATCGTAGTATAATACTATTAATAGCCTCAAAACTATGCATGTCGATTAGTCTTCCATTCGCCCAAAATAGCCTTGCGTATTATGCAATGTTGGGGTTAAACCATATAATAGTGTTTCATGATCTATAATCGAGCAATCATACAAGAAATGAATGTGGAAATAACCGAGAAGATAAAATAAACAAGAGAACGATTACACCGCATTTTACGTGGTTCACCCAGTGTGAGCTACGTCCACTAAGAAAAGGCCAATATTATTATTCAGTGCTTTACAGAGGAAATACAATGAAGATCTACTATCTTCCAACACCTCACAGGATGTTCAATGTTTTTCCCTCACTTAGCTACTCTTTCTTGCTCACCAAGAAAACTTACATGCAAAATAATTGCTATATATCTTCTTTCCTTCTTACTTACCCTCATACAATGCATACATGCATATATATCTATTTTGGGTAACTTAACTATGCTTTTAAAATCAATAAATCATATTTAAAATAATTGATTTATTCTAATTTTCATCAAAAACAAAAGCTTTCGTCACACACGAGGTAACCATCGTCGGTTATTGCACTCGACCGATTCTGGTCACTTCTTGACTGGAATGACCGATGCGGTTACACCCTCGACGACGTTGCCAGTCGCTTGTCGGAAATAACATGTAAAAGCAAGTTTTTGTGAATCAATTAAGCTCCATTCTCAACATGCAAGTCTTCATACAAAACGTGCACTTTGCACTCCATGTCCATAATTAGCCTTATCCCGAAAACAACTAAATCTCGAGTCCTCACCTTCCCCATCGCACCCTATTTGATTATACTTCTATGCGTACCTACGCGCCATGTTTTTGTGCACTCAATGCTTATGCGCATTCAATACTTATGCTATATTTTTCCATCCCAACATTACCCCACACTTGCTTCATTGTCACCCCCGACAATGGGTAATCTCAACTCGTCATGAATAAAGAATAAAGTAATGAAAGATTAATTGTACAAAAGAATAAAGAATAGTTGGGCCTTCTATACTTCTGCAGATAGAATCAACTTTGGATATTCTGCTTTGATTTATGCTTCCAACTCATTCCACTCACTTAGCAATTAATTTGTTTTATGAGGGATTTCTTCTAGTACTCCCTCTATCTCATCTAATTTCATGTTCTCCGTCCATTCTACAACACTTTGAGAACATTGGACATTCTTGAGACCATCCCTTCCATCACATCCATCTCGCCGTGTGATGAGTTTTCCAATCTCCTTAATTCTTTCTTTATGAGCGACACGGGTGGCTGCAAGCGTGTCACACTTTTCTTCTACCAGTGTGAGCCTCTCCTCACGCCCAAGTGCCTCATTCTTAGTTGCCTTAAGGACTTAATTTTCTTCTTCCATAGTCCTTATCTTTATTATTACATCTGGGGCCGCACATATATTCAATGCCATATCTGCTTTCTTTAGTTCATCCTTTAAAGTCCGCAGAGAACAAATTCATAGCTAGTATTTTTGTGTGTAATAGTTGCCTTGGCCTTTGCTTTGCTCTACAACATCCTTTGCTTTTGGGATACACACGCCCTTCATCCATCACCAACTTGACAAGTGCGTGTATGTAGTGCATCACATAAGGAAAATTTTCTTTCACTTTATTCTCCAAGTACGACCTTACCTTTAAAATATCATCCCCAATTTCTTCTACCATACTTACCAATGCCTCCACCTTCACCTCAACTTTTTCCTTTTCTTTTGTCAGGTATTTTATCTCAAAGTATCTTTGTCCTTCTTATCATCCAACAATGCCCAAACAATTTCCACTTTATCAATATTCCAGTAGCATGACAACCTCTGTAGATGCCTTTGTTAAGGCATCACTTGTTCATATGAAATTATAGGGGTTTTATAGTCACATGGTGCGAATGGGGCACCTTCTTCATTATGTGCGAGACACACGATTCTTCACATACGTCAAAGTCAGGCTCATCCATATGAGTCTGCATGCTCCATGATAATTGCTTCCATGTGCATGTGGTCACCATCTCTGCATCCATAAGCTCCCACCCATACAAATCCTTGGGCTTTAAAGTGATTTGGGCTGTGTGTGTATGATCTTACTTGGATCATCAACATATCCAAATTTAGGATTCTCATAAGTTTCTTCCTCCTTTCCCTTTCTTGAGCGCTTATCTTTTGGAATAGAGGCACCGAATCCAACATTGGGCTTTTACCTATCTATGTAGTAGGAGGTGCGCATGATGGCTCGCCCTTATCTTCACCTATCTAAATGTCAATGGCCCCACTATCTATATTCTTCTCCTTCAAATCTTCTGAACCATGCTGCAATTCTTCTTCTTGAGGCTCTGTACATCCTCAGTATGAACCAGAGAATTCTATGTGTTGTCTTCCGATTTCTCACCCTCATCATCCTCCTTAGTTGATATGTACCTAAACCTTTTCTTCACCGGTTTGACCTTCACAAGAGAAGTCCTTGGCGACCTCCTC
Organism: Taxus wallichiana var. yunnanensis; assembly: GCA_018340775.1. Lineage (NCBI taxonomy): Eukaryota > Viridiplantae > Streptophyta > Pinopsida > Cupressales > Taxaceae > Taxus > Taxus wallichiana. Next base: position 127,950,990 of record CM031241.1, read on the forward strand.
AATGGATGTGGAGGTCCCGTGCCTGCGCTCCGGTTCTTCTCAACACCTTTTTGTATTGTGGGTCCAAAACGCCCTCTCCAATCTCAAATATGCTCGCCTCTATTCCCACATCCTCATCTTCTTTTCGGAAAAGGAGGGGTTACCTCGTGCTCTCTTTTCTCTCTTATAACGGGTTGTTTCTTCCTATGCTCCAAGCCATCAATGTCTTCCTACACTTGTTCCTCCTCTCATTCTTCCTCACCAAGGGGCAAAGTGTCTTCTTTATCTTCAAGTGTGCCCAAAGTATGCTTTCCTTTGGGTGTTCCAGGGAGCTTGAACTCATTTTCAACATACTTCCTATTTTCCAACTTGGGCCTCGAGTAAATTTAAATAAGAGCTTCCTAGACTTCCCAATGGCCAAGCTCATAAATTTAATGTTAATATCATTTGAAATTAGTTTCTCAATGTATGTAAACTTACTTGGGTAAACATAGGTTTTCCTGAGTGTATGGTAGTCGTAATCTATCTTGTTTACATTGAATAACAACCGGCACACATTCAAGAACCTATGTACATATGCCTTAAAGTAGCATGTAGTGAAGGCATAGGGGAGCTTACACCAAGGTCTCCAGTTTCCATCCTTCATGCGAAAACATGCTATACAAAAATGCTTGATATATTGCAAATGTACCTACTTTCCCAATATCCGAAGGAAGATCCTTTGGTATTCTCCATTATTATTCAAATGCAGCGCGCAAGTGCTCATATCAAATTTTTGCTCTCTTCTTCAAGGGTCCACTCATGGATCCATCACATGTGTACTTTTCAAATATCTCAGCAAGGGACCTCTTTTCTTCTGGGTATTGTCATATTTTATCCTTCGCCCATGGGGACTCCAATTTCTACAAAGACAATTGATAAAAGGATCACACTCGAAACTTATCTTCTTTCCTTGATGCACCTCCTCAATAATGGTTTCTACAATGAAACCAATCAAGTTATACACCACTCCTTTTGTCATCTTCTTTGTTATATGCAACCATGCCTTATTTACCTACAACCAACGCTCTTGATTGTTTATCTTGGTGAGAAGGTGCACTACTACCTAGATAATGAGGTACTTCTACAACTTGGGGATATCCATCCCGCGCCTCCCTTCATGTATCCTAGTGTTTTCTTAGTTACTTCAATGGCCTCTTTATCGGTGAGGTCATTGTTAATTTTTGTACCCGAACTCCTCAATCCTGTCAACCTCCCAATGAGGGGCATGGTAAGCCTCATTTGACGCCCAACAAAGTAAAAGAAGTCCTCATGGACTTTACTCATCACCATTGATATAGCCTTTTGGGTTTTCTAAAATAAGGAAATTAATACAAGCTGCAAAACTCCTACCTTTGATAACAAATTTTCACCCACATCATCATATACCGCCATATCATTTTCTATCCTCATGGTTGTCTTCACTACCAACAACTTATCCAACTCATCCTTGTTGTCCTCAAGTTCTATGATTATAATAGCTTACCTTGTAATGTCGAACATGTAACTCCCAATCGCGCCCATAAAACCCCTTATGAATATTGCATTTCGGGAAAACGGCTTTCGAGGGCATCCTCTATTTCAATTTCGACTTCCTTTTGCTTCTTTCCCGTTGTGGCCGCTCTAGGTGCTTGCTTAGGTGTTATAGGAATAATAAAGGTGTGTTCTCAGAATCGATTCAAACTCTATAACTCAAAATCCACGTGCCCTAACTCAATTCCATGTGCTCTAACTCAAACTCGAACCCTAATCGACGATGCATCTCCTCGCATGTCCTTGTGTCACTCAAACACCTTCTCTAGAATGGAGTGCCAACCAATCCCGTGCACAAATTCACCTGGTTTAAGTTTGTATCACAACTCTTCGCACTTCACAACTCACTTGCTAGCTCGCTCTACTTCAACTCGCTCAAATTCTCTTGATCGCAAAGGTGAAAATAATTTCACAACACCGCCTTATATAGTTTTTGAAAATTCCTCCACATTTATTGCTCTCCACCTACCACCGTACTCAACATTAAATTGGTGTTTCTTTCCTTTTTCCATGCTAATTTTTTCGCGCCCCTACCATAACCTTCCGATGCGCCTACTACTCCATGACCAAAAACCTCCTTTCACGTGCCTCTATGTACCAAAGTACCTATCCACTATGTCTTTCTCCAAGTAGTTTTCCATGCCGCAACCTACCTCATGTTATGTTGTTGGCGTCCATTCATCCATAGGTGGTCTTCATTCATGAGCAATATTTTTGCATCCACACTTTTACTTAAAACTCCCGCAAAATATTTCTCTATACATACCCATCCTTCAAAGAACAGTCAAATCCAATCCATGGATCCTACATATACTCCACCCCACACTAAAAGTATGTGCATTCCTCTACGCATTAAATGCAATAGATAGTAATCAACTCATGGCACATAAATGTGCTTATTACATAAAACACTGAACTAAATTGACAAATCATATCAACGTTGAAAGGAAACACATATAAAATAAAATTCATGAAAGGAAATCTAATCTAATTGACAATACTATCTTATTACAAAACCCATAAGACTTATTTATAGTAGGGCTTCTTACCCCGTTCAAGTAACCAGGAACCTTGTCCCATCCAACGTCAGAATCGGTAGGTGCTTGAATCAAGTATGTCAGTCACAACATATGGTCGCAACCAATGCACTTGGAACATCCCAGGATGGCACAAAAACTTAGAATCGTAAAGAAGAACCATCTGCCCAACCTCAATCTTCTTGTTCTTGATATGTCAATCATGCCATGCCTTCGCTCGGCCTTTTCTATCTTCTAATTCCAACGTGTTATAGTGTGCCTTTCATCCAACTGCATCAGTTTGCCTATACACTCTTCAAGTGCTTGCTCATCCATCAATCCACCTACGTGTGCAATATACATGGAGGGTAACACGAATTCTACCAATAAAACAACCTCCATACCAAATACCAATGAAAAGGTGTGGCCTTGTTCAATATTTTATAAGTTGTCATGTATGCCCAAAGTACAACAAAGACTTTATCATCCTAGTCCTTCCTTCCAACATCACAAATATTTTTCAATGTATGGTTTAATATTTTGTTGAAAGCCTCAACAGTCCCATTGGCCTGTGGATGATAGGGGGTTGTCTTGTGATGCGCCACCATAAACTTAACTAATAAGATCCTGATAGTTTCATTCAAAAAGTGTGTGCCCCTATCACTTGTCAGACTCAACAGACATCCATATCTACTAATAATATTCTCCCATAAGAACCTTGTTGTTGTAGCTATCGTGCAATCCTTTGTAGGCCGCTTCCACCCACCACCTTGTAAGATATTCTTTATAGGTTATAATGTAGCGTGATCCAGTCCTACGTGCGAGTGGGGAAATAGGACCCACAAAGTCAATTGCCCACTTCTCAAAAGGTTTTTGTTATCCATTATGCCCTCCCAGGTAAAATGGACAATGAGGTAAGATGTACCGGACATGGGAACAGGGGCCCCACAAATGGATGTCGGGTTTGCAAATCAAAATTCATGTTTTCGAGACATTTAAAGGGGTATGCATGAGTGTTAAAATCAATTGAGGAATTTTTCCACTCCTTGGTCTTTAAAAGCTTGAGTTTTCTTAAAAATGAAAAAATGCGACGCCTTGTGGCCCACACACTGGTCAAAGCAAGCAAGGCAGATGCCAAACTAAGGCCCCATATGTGAATGAAGGTCGAGCTCAAAATTGAGTTATGCAGATGCAAAGGGATTGAGATCATTGAGATCGAAGGTGTAGTACGAGAGAGCTTGCCGAGTTAGGTGCGGTGCAGAGAGCTCTATGTATGGCAATGAACTCGGATTTACCCTATGCGGCTTTCTGCTAGGACGGAGAACTCGACAACACCGAGTTGTGCGGAAATGGGGATGTCAACTCGGGACAACCCAATACAATAGTGTAATGTAGAGGTGCCCGAGAATGATTCATGACCCCGAGGTGAGCTTGTAGAAACCAAAGAGCAGCGGTGATAGGTTGGGAGCACAACGGGAAAATAATGATCGAGCCATGTGAAAAAGGCTCGGCTCAAAGAAGCCAAGCCAAACAGGAAAACAAAACATGTCGGCTTAACCAATGTTGGAAGGTCAGCCATGTAGGAGGTTGAGACGATCCCATCGGGTTGTGGTAGATTGAAAACTTAGAAGGCCGACATGGCAATGCACAAGCTCGATCAGAGCCTTTCAAGTCAATGCCACGATAAGGCTTCAACCGATCAACTCGGTGACTCGGATGAAAGCAAGAAGTCAACATGCGGTGGGAGCTCACGGCAAAGTGGAAATGGTTGAAAGGCTCAAGATGGGCATTCAACGAGCTACGTCGACACACAACAAAGAAATGGTTTATCCAAGGCCGAGGTATAGCAAATGGCCAACTCAAAGAAAAGTATCATGCGGAAGAAGCATGAATGCCGAGCTAAAGGTAACACGGAATTACATGGGGGTCGTAGAAATGAACATGTCTAGGTGGAAATTCAAAGGGTCGACTCAATACGACTGCAGATGACCCGGCGGCAAAAATTCAAAACCAAGATAAGTCGACACGAAGGGTTCATGTCTGCAAGGAGCCGACTTAGACGAGCTAAACATGAGACCAAGCTTGTGTTAGCAAGCTCACAAACCAGTCTCTCAAGGGGAAATTAGTGCTCACCTTGGGAGTAGCCGACTTTGAAGTAATTCAGACTTCGAGTTGTGCAAATTCAGAAAAATCACGCCTCATAGATTCGTGATGAATAGTAACCCGTGGACAGCCAAGTGTCTGAATGATGAAACCCCAAAATCTGAATGCAACGAGTTGGTCATCGGGCTCTTTGGAGGTCAATGCTTTGGAATTTCAGTCGGGCACATTTTGGAACTCATCAGTGAGTTGGGTGAAATTTGGGTCAAAGTTCGAACCCCGAAGTCCAAATTTTAGACTTCGGCGATTCGGCGATTCGTGAGTCTTCAGAGAGGTCGAGCTCGTGAACGAGTGCCATGGAGGTGCGGGAGAAGTCCGAAACCTAAAGTCCGAAATTCAGACTTTAGGATTTGAAAGTTCAGACATTTTATGTGGATGGACGAATAGTGCTCGATAAGGTTGGAAATAGTTCCGAAATTTTGACATCAAGAGCCCGAAATGTAGGAACATTAGGAGTTTGAGCAAGTAACGATGGTGGAAGGCTCATAGGCTCGGTGCACCAAGCAAGAGGGTCTCGCCAAACACAAGGAGGATGTGGAGCGTGCTGCGTGGAGCCATGAGTGAAACTCATCCAAGCAGTGGTAATGAGATATCGTGAGCTCTAATAGAAGCTCTCCCATCATGCGAGGCATGGGTGATTTCAGTGGACAAAACCCATATGTCGATAAAGGAATTAGTGGCGTGGAGGGTCCGAGTCATCGCATAATGTGCACAAGCTCACCACACGCACCACAAGGAAACTTTTCCGTGGGAGAATTCAGCTCTCCGGCTCAAGTGATGTAGCATGAGGTGATTGGGTGGTCGACCAATCAAAAATCCAATGCAAGTGCGTAACTTGGCGATTTCGAGAGGGGAATCAATGCAAAAGGAGCTCGACGTTGTCAGAAGGTAAGGGTCCGGCCATGTAAACAATGCATGTTGGGAGTCGGTGAGCTCATGGATCGATCCAAACATACAAAAGGGAGCGGCTTAGGTAGACCCGCCAAATGCAAAGAATGGGTTTCGGGGTCAAGATAACTAAGGACTCGATCCAATGAGTATAGGTTTCGGAAACAACGAGTGTTGAACATTGTACAACGAGGATAATGTAAAGCCCATCAAGCCACGCGATAAACCCACGCTAGATGATGAAGGGGATCAACCGAACATGGAAGCTCTCCAATGGAAGAATGGGGAAAGGATGGTTCGAGGGACCCGAACCACAAATAACTCACCCCTAAGTTCGTCGAGTGGTTCGCCAACACAATGCAATGCACACCCAAAATAAACACTAAAACTCCTCACTTTCAAATGATGATAACTTGAGTTCCACCGGTCCGATCCATGTGAAATCATAGTCAATGGAGAGACGAGAAGAAAATATACAAGATGTAGACATGAAATATGGATTTTCAGAGGTTTTTTAAACCTCGAAATTGCAGAGACCCTGGGGACCCCTAAATGCAAAAATAGGCATATCTTGAGCCTCGGTTGTCGTATTTTCACAAAAAGCCGATTGATGAAAAGATCAAAAGACGATCTACAACATGGGAACATCGAATTCAAGATTTTAGATGTTTTTTGACTTCCAAAATTTGGGAACAATCTACAAGTGCTGTGGGGTAGGTGGGAACCATCAATGACAAGTATGGGCATGTTTTCTTCCTCCACAAGGCAACGTACAGGAGGGTATGGGCTTGATAGGGTTATCCATCACTCTTGCAGACATCATGATGAGTTTTGGTGGTGATTGTAGAAAAAAATCTGATTTTCTCCTCCCTCTCACTCATGAAATTCTTCTATAAATATTATAAGGGGTTGCACATGCAAAGGGTTGGTCATTTTCTCCTCCCACACTACCCCCTCTTCACGTGGGGCTTCGGGCATTCATCTAAACACCGTAATGGTTTCATGCCTTCCCCTATTAGATATTGTATTTTGTAAACTTTAAAGGAGCAGTAAAATAATGTTTGTGTTATATTTTTAGCCTTCCATGGTTTGTTGTTTCTCCTTACCTTTCATTGTCAAACAAGTGGTTGTGCATACTTCTTGTTCATTGCAGATTTGGTGTGTTGTGCTCATTCAGAATGATGTATTGAATGAAATTTATTTTGTGATGCAGGACCACCCTTCCTAGATTCATTTATTCATTATTTTGTAGGCCGAGGAAGTGATCAACACTCCTCTCTTGGTGTATCACCGCTCTTAGTGTAGGTTTATTTCGTGTAATCCTTCTATCAATGTCCCTCGAAGTGTAGACTAGGATTTTTAGTAGTTTTTCCTACATTAGGAGCATTTTGTGGAAGGTAGGTTAGGAGTAGGAACCAACCTTCTCCGACGAACTATCCCATTTCACATTGTCCCACACTTAGGATAGTTCAATGTTTGATAATCACACCAAATGCCCCATCTACAACCATACCATTCGGGGTGTCTTTGTGATTTTTCCATAACAATTCTAAACTAGCAATAGGCCTCAAAGGCATCTCATCTCTATTCCCTGTGCTTGCCAAGGTGTCGGTGGTCACATGTCTTGCAAAACTCTATATAGTCCTTTTAAATTATCTCCCATTAAAGACCGACCAATAAGATCTTACGCACGGTGGCATTTCTGCATAGTGACCACCTGCAATTCCACCATGACCTTCCTCCATCATAGCTTCATGCTCATGTTCTAGTACACATCAAAGAAAAACCTCATCATGACCTAACTTGTAAAAATCTCCACCTATCAACATATAGGGCACAGTGCGTATAACAAGTTGTTTCTTCTCCAAGGCCTTCATGCCTTCAGCACCACACCAAGACGCAAAAAGATAATAATATCTTCTAAGTCGAGGGCACGTGGTTTAATCGAATAAATGTGCATCTAACATTATATCCTCAATGCTCTACACCCTCACCCGGATTAATCTTGGATAAATGATTTGGTCCCGAGTTGCTCTTGCTTGGCTTAACCACGACTATAAAGTCAAATTTCTAGAACAATAGGATCCATCTTCATATGTGCCCCTGTAAAATAGGCTTATTGACTAGATACTTATATGCCATGTGATTTGTATAGAATATAAACAAAGTTTTCAACAAATATTGCCTAAACTTTTTCATCGCATAAATCATAGACAACGCTTTGCGCTCCGTAGTTGTGTAGTTCTGTTGTCACCAAGTCAACTTCCTACTTGCAAAACAAATAGGGTGATCAACAATACCCTCTCTCGGTGGGCTACTAATGTGCCAATGGCTATATGTCGGAAGTGTCCACATGCACATGAAATGGCCTAGTCCACGAAGGAAAGCACAAAATAGGCGCAAAAGTAAGCCTTTCCTTCAATGTCTCAAACAAGCGTTGTGGTGCTTCACCCCAATTAAACTTACCTTTGCTCTTTAGTAATTCTTCCAAGGGCACATAAATCTTGGAATAACACTTAATGAATTTCTGTAATACCTCGTGTGTCCAAGGAACCCGCACACTTCACTCTAGTTAGTAGGTTCATCTAAGCCCAAAATAACAATGATCTTAGCAAGATCTACTAACAAACCCTCTTTACATATGATATGTTCTAACAAAGTTACAAAAGGTGTAGCAAAAATGCACTTCTTGATGTTTAATGAGATGCTTAACTTCCCTGCACCTTTCAAACATAAGTCTTAAATTTTCACAATGGTCTTTAACTAGCCCATCAATAGTCTAATCATCTAAGTAAACCTGTAAGAGCTTATGTATAAAATCCTGAAATGCTTGTACCACGATGCGCAAAAATACTACAAACACATTCTTCAATTCAAAAGGCATAATTGTGTATGCAAAAATTCTCCACTTAGTGGTGAAAGTTGTTTTCTCTTGATCTTCTTTCGCAATCCATAGCTAATGATATATAGAGAACCCATCTCAGTAAAGGAGTAGATCTCACACCCTACCACGCTCTCCAAGATCTCTTCTTTCAAAGGTGTAGGGAAAGGATCTATAACACAAACAACATTCAACTCACCGTAGTCCACACATATCCTTATCCGCCATCTTTCTTGACATCGATCACCATCGGGCTAGTCCATTCGATTCCTCTATGGGATCAATGATTCTAGATTTAAACATCTTGTCAATCTCTTCTTTAGGTTTGACAAGCAGTTTAGGATTCATCTTGTAAGGCCTCTTCCTAACCAGGCATGCACCTTCCTTTAACTTAATTCTCATCTTGCCCAAAGATTCATGTGCCCAAAGATTCATGTGCTCCTTTTAACTCATGATAGCTTCTAGGGAACACATCCTGGAAGTCACACAATAGCTCAATAATCTTAGCGACCTCTGGATTAAACAAATAATCACCAATAATAGCTTCTTTAGGTATAGCTTCTGTCTCAATGTTGACCTTCTTTTTCTTCATAGGCTTATGGTACACTTGTGCTCATTCATATGCACCATCCATGACCTCATGCATACCCACAATATGATCAACATCCAAATTATCTACCTCTTCATCATCTATCATATAAACCATCTTGCCTTTTTCCTTTGCTAGCCAGACACACCCAAATTGTTGTTCATATGTCTCCTCTTCTTCAAAACATGCCTTTAGGTCTTATTCTCCCAACAACTCTTGAATGAGTTCCTAGAATTTTCACTATCTCCCATAGTCAAGTGTTTCATTATTCGTAATGCTTCATTTACATGTGGTTTAGTAGAGAAGTAATCAAAAGTCTGAACCATACCTATAGTCAACTCTTTCAAGTTTCCGGTCGCTCTATTAAAATCTGCATAGACATACCATGCATGTGCATAACCTCGCAAGGTGGAATATAACTTATGCACCCATAATGATGGCGGTAAAGCTTCCAACCCTTCAAAGATAGAGTCTCTCACACTTCTGAACATGGTGTTGAACATGATCCTTCCCATGAAATTCATATATTTGAGAGGGTATATTGCTCCTTAGAAATCTAGCAGAGCGCAATTCTCACTTCACGCCACTCCATAAGATTATCCCTGTGTGTAATCCACTAGCGCACTTATTGTTCCGTGTAGAGTATAAACTAAAATATTTCTTCTTTCTATTTGATCTCTCCACTAGGCCTCCTTAGCATGTAGAAATACCTCGGATTTCCCTCACCATTGTACCTTGGTACCTGGATACTCCCGGATGCCAAACATAACACGGCCCTCCGACGCGCAGAATCGCAATCTTCATCTCATGTCTAACCATCTCATAAGTGTCGTGTGCCTAGTTGTCACAAAAAAACTTGTTGTATCACTTACTTGATTGTGAATCATCCCACTAAATTAATCCTTCTTTTGGTGGTTCAAGTACCTCACGATCCCCGATTGTACGTACATAGATTTTGTTTATATTCTCTTCACTCAAAGGATCTACATAAGGCGTAACCTTTTATCTCAGTAAAGGGATGATCACACACTCCTTGTTTTCAAAGTTTATATTTCCTTTATTAAAGTGCAAATTAACGTTATTTGCATAACACCGTGGGCACCCAAGTAATTCTAGAAAACTATCCTCGCGAGCACTAAGACCTCAAAATCACCAGTAAACTCATCCCCTTGAATTGTAATAGAAGCATCCTTCAAAACTCCAACAGCATGGCTTTAGTCCCATTTTCCATAAATAACACATCGAAGATGGCTGTAATGGTTGTGTCCCCTTCGTATCCATGCGCCCAAAGTAAGCACATTTACTTCCACACTTGTATCAATCAAGATGTTACTTAAAATACAACCATCAACAACTGCATTCAACATGATCTCTTTATCATAATTAATACTATGAGGAGGCAAGTTGGCATGCAAGATTTGTCTTTTGCGCTCAAGATCTTCACGTGATACTTTTTCTCTTAACAATTCTCATAATGTTATCTTGGCGTAGCAACTTAAAACCCTCCTTAATGTCATCCATCATCTGTCTGGGGCAAGCATGACATTGCATTTCCCATTCTATCTTCCACGATTGTACCTTCAAGAATTGTATATCCCCTTGCAAGTTCCGATAACCTCAATAGATTCTTGATACAGTTCCTTCTAATGTGCAGGTTGAGATACTTTGCATTGATCACTTCCTGCTTTGAAATAACAAGCTTCTACTTGGGAAAATCATGGGCGCACATAGCTTCATCGTGAGTAGTTACTAATGTAAGTATCATATCGGGATCATGTGCTAACATGTGCATCCATTGATCTCCCATGCGCGCTAAACTTTAATCATCCCCGCACCCTTATTTTTCTTGTGCTTCTTACACATATGCTCATATAACTCCCGGAAATCTTCATACTTGTGATTCTTCCCGCACAGAGTAAAGCGGATTCTGAGGGCATTCATGCCTATAGTGATCAGGTGATCCACAATTGTAACATGTTCCATGAGGAAAGTCACCACTTCCTCCATCGCGACCCCAACCTCTCGAAGAATTTATAGTATTCTCAACCTCGACCACCTCCATCAGAGAACTCTTCATTACTATTATGATTCGGACTATGATTATCACCTTGGTCCTTGGAATTGTTCGTAACACTAGTCTATCACACACCCATATCAATTGCTTCATGAATTTGATTAATCAACCTACAGCCTTCTCTGTGTTAGGAGTGTGTGATTTGTAAATTTTACAATAATCGAACACGTTCTTCTTGATAGTGAGCTGCAATAAAGGACACTTCCTCATGAAAAATTTCACAATCCAAAAAAATAGCATGCATTGACCTACGAGGGAAACTATCCTTGGCATGACCTTTCACTTCATGGTCTGTACACCACATTCTAGTACATGTCTCATGTTTGAATTGGTGACAATTTTCCTAAGCTCTTTTCCATAGAGAGAATCTGCGCCTCTAAAAAGGGGCTTACTCCAAAGTGTCCACATTCCCAATAGCCTCAACTCATAGAGCTACCTCAAGAGCTTCCCGCAAATTTGTAAAAGTATTGTGTGAGAGCACCCTTTTGAAAGGAGTTATCAAACCACCAATGAACTATTGTGCATGCTGACTGAGATGAATATCATAGGATAACTTTGATAACAGAGTCTTAAAACATATATCATATTCCCTTACACTTTCAACCATGCCCTACTTGATATCCTTAAGTGCGCTGATGATATTCTGCTCAAATTCAGGAATATGGAATTCCACCAAGAAGGCATCACACATCGCCTTGTAATTCACACAAGTATGATTTGGATTAAACTTCCTATACCAACTATGTGCACGCCCTTGCAACATATTTACAAACTGACTTGCTTTGCGATCTGGAGCTAGAATTCCCTTGGTGTGCCATAGTATTTCAGACATATGAACATGTTCCGTGACATCTTCAATGCCTCTGTACTTTGGGAGATGAAGGGACATCTCATAATATACCTGCTCGGGTTGGTGCGAGACCATGCCCACTAGATCTAGATCATATATTTCCTCCTGTGTTCCGTCCACCTCCAGAACCACCAGATCCACTAGATCCTAAACCTAAAGATCCTCCTGATCCTCCTCCTATGGTGGGAATCAAACCTAGAGGAGGTGGTGCCTTGTGTACCAACTATTGAACCGAATTGAGCTCCCACGGCCACGAAGTTGTGCTACTTCTAGACTTGTTCCCAAGGTTCTGCATGCCCATACTCTATCCTGATGATGCACCAAAAAGTATACATCCAATCAACCCTAACAAGGATGCTATCACCTATGATTCCATAGATGATTTTTTTGCGTGAATTACTCCCGTATTCAAAGGAAACTGATATCTAGCTGTTGTTACTCTATCACCATTGCTAACCCGATTATTAATAATTGTTTCATAAAGCTGGAGCACAAAGCGTAAGGGCAAGGTTAAGGTGGGATCGGATGCATGCCTACAACCCTTACCCTTTCTTCTTCCAATGCACTCTCATAAGAAGATGAGGGGGATTCTCTTCTATGCTTGCGTAAATGAGGGAGTACAAGCTACTCAAGTTTCACTTCCTTTGTGTGAACCTTAAATCCTTCACGCAACACCTACCTCCACAACTCCATAGAATCCCTCAAGACCGTGCTTCTTCACCATTTATCTCTCCCACGCTTCATTATACTTAAGCCACCTTTCCTCTCTTTCCTATTTTACCGTGGGATCCACAATCCTTCACCACACCTACTCCTACCCCCGTGCACGGTGGAGGTTTAGCTAGCCATAAGATTCTCTTCAAAAGCCAAAGTTACCATCAAGAGCTTAATCGCTAAGGGGATAACGTATAAATAATATCCTCTGGGCTCACGTAAAAACTAGAACTCAACTACCTCTAGACATGAATAAGTAGACACAACGTACTCCAATATATATCTATTTAACACACCACTCCACTAGTGATCTATAATGCGTGTCCAAGGTAAATCAACATCATGCAAATTCTGATAATCTTCCTGCATCCAAACAAGATTTCTATACCTCCAATTCCTCTTTAATGCATACCCTACCAACCATTCATATAACTCTATAGGAAAACATGAAAATAACGTCTCATAAAGCTCGTGATAAAGATTATGTTCAACCCATGCACATGTATTAAACTCAGGTCCAATGTTGTATCTCTGTGTAAACTCATCCTCCAAATTATGTACCCAATTCTCAACAAAGTGTCCATATTTATTCGGTGACGCTTCCATCATGCACCATCCTTGCAATAGCTTCGAAAAGAGGTCCTAGCAATGGAACCAAAATGTAGTCTTATTTTACCCACCAAAAGCCCAAGGCACACTGACACATCACCCAGGCAGAACCTGAGCGCTCACCCGAAGTGCGCAAGGGTACCAGTCCCTCTTTTATGTGAGCTCTATCAATGAGTTAACATGATGGACAAATATATATTGCAAATCCATAATAACCATGAAAAGATAAGGTATTGAATTGATCTAGATCATGACTATATTGCATAAGTATTTAAATAAAACCAAGTATCGATTCAAAATTCAAGATCCATAATCATAGATGTATACAACCAATATCCAACCACATAGTTCCATTATATTAATTCTTATAAAACACAAAAGTTGTTACATACACAATACGGTTACCATAAGTCATGCACACCCATAGAGCAACAACATAACTCTAGAAAAATATGGATCCCTAAACCGTGCAAATTAATACATATATACAGGGGTGGGGACTTTCCTTCACTGCCCATGCATCCTCAAAATAGGCTACACGCTATGAATAATCATGTGTCCTTACATGATAAATACAAGAGCATGCAAGCTTGCTAATAATATATTACATAATAAAAATGTAGTATAATCCTATTAATAGCCTAAAAACTATACATGTCGATTAGTCTTCCATTCACCCAAAATAGCCTTTCGTATTTTGCAAGTCTTCATACAAAACTTGCATTGTACTCCATGTCCATAATTAGCCTTATCTTGAAAACGGATAAGTCCTGAGTCCTCACCTTCCCCGCGCACGCCCTATTTGATTATACTTCCACGCGTACCTACACACCCTATTTCCTCATGCTCAATGCTTATGCAATTTCAGTACTTAGGCTATATTTTGTCATCCCAACATACACACACACACACATAGATTTGAGCGACAACAAAGGAAAGAGTAGCCAAAAATATGACTCACATCTGGAAGGTAAAAATGGGTTACAGATGTACTCGTAACAATTGTGACCACAATCAAAATGAAAATGGGGAAACACGAAGGCAAGGTGAACGACAAAGAGGGGAGACTTAGAGAGGTGGTGACTATGGTGAGGCCAATCGTATGGGCAACTTAGATTAGGGTAGTAGAATAGAGTTCAAACAATGAATGAAAACAATCAAATATGTGAGTAGAAGTGAAGAACTATGAGCAAATGTAGACAAGGAAAATTTTCCATGTGACTAAAAAGGGACTTTTTAAATAATTTGTATAATGATCATAGTTGTGACCATGTTTGGGATAAATTAGGATATGCATAAATAAGAAACTCGATATTGACCAGAAAAACAACTTAGTTACGCATGTGATTGATACTAAGAAAAATTGTCTTTATTTTTAAGGTTTCATAGATTTTGAGTTTTTTTGTATTTTAGATAAATTATGATCACAAAAAAATAGAAAATTAGAATCCTAATATTAGTAAAGAGGGTGTGTGAATCGTTTAGAATCCCGCTAATATACCTCGAGGGTACATGGTAAGTAGCTTAGGGAATGTTGTGTTCCTAGAATCTGTAAAGTGAGGTGCAAAAATATAGGCTCCTAATTATAGATTAGAAGTGGGCTCATAAGAGGTGTCCTCAATATACCTTGTAGTACACTTGTCCCAAATCCATACAAGGGTGTTGTGTGAGGCCCAAAGATTGTTGGAAAACCACCTCACTTCATGGTAACCAGGTGAATCTGAATTCTCTCTTTAAAAACCTATAGATCCTCCAAGGAGTATTCATAGTCTGCCATAACATGCACTCTAATATATGAACTCTTGGTGATGAAATCCAAGAAGCACCCTAAGAGTCTAAGACAATTTTTCAAATTTGATTCCCGAGTTCAACTTCATGTGTAAGGGAAGAGCATACACTAATAGATTGGTAAATAATAGAAAATAAATATGAGAGAAGAGCATAAAAATGAAATAAAAATTTAATTTTTTTATCACCAAAAATATCATGACAGCTTGCATTTCATGACTATCTTACAACTAGATTTTTTTGTATTTTTGGAAAATCAGCAAGGACATATGTTATATCTACAACAATAAAATGTTATAAAAATTTAATGAAATGAAATATGTGCAAATACTAATAAAAATAATATTAGATTAAAAAATAGAAGCTTGACCCACAACCAAAATCCATCTCATAGTGGTCATCAAAATGTATGCCAATATATGAGCTACCCTGTAAAGTGTTAGAGATATCTAATAAATCAAGCTCAAATCATGCTACAAATAAAGACAGTCTTATGTCACCATTGTATGTGTGAGGGAAAATTGTGAGGTTATTTCCATGAATAAATTTGGTTATAAATCTTTAATGTAAATATACAATCACAAAACTAGAGAAAATGTTAGTATATTTTTATGGTTGGGGACCTACCTTGGTTAGATCCCTATACCTTTATAGTAAAACAAGACATTTTTAAATAGAAATGATAAATAAAATAGCTGTATACTTGAGTGTGAGTAGCAAACCATTTGTAGGTGCGACAGAAAATCATGCAGGAGGTTGCAAGCCAGTTGCATGCATGATTAAGACCTATATTAAAATTCCACATAATAATATCACGAGTCAGAACTATCCTTCATGATTTGGCTTCACCTCTCAAAATACCTTTGAGTAAAGATATACAAGAAATGAAGCAAGAAAAAGAGATTAGAGTATCAAGTGTAGAAAAGAGTCAAGGGAGATGAGGAGGTGAGTGTTGTTTTTAGATTTGAAGTGCATAGAGGATTGGGATGGATATGGGTGAAAAGTGCATAGATAGTGGAGATGATGAGGGTCTATTGTGCATTGGGGATGTACATGGGTAAATGGAATGATTAAGTGTATAGAGGGGTGTGACAAGATTTAATGTGAGTGGGTGAGGATAATTAAATGGGTGATGAGGTGTCTTTTGTCACCATTTTGTGAGATTTTCTATTTTTATTGTTTTTATGCGATTATTGTATTTTTGAAAATGATGTGACCATGGCGTCTACACACACACACACACACACACACACACACACACACACACACACACACACACACACACACACACACACACACACACACACACACACACACACACACACACACACACCTATCAAAACTCATAACATACTAATCAAATGATTAACAAAACAATATTAAACACTTATACAAAACATCCTTATAAAGGCCTAGACCCACCACCCTAATTACACTTTAGCTACCATATGCACAAATACATGCCTAAAAATACATGATTTTTGACCATATGAATTTTATTTTGTGAGTCACACAACTTGACACTCTCCTAGATTCTTCGCAACCTAATGCTCTCCTAGATTCTTATACCCCGATGATCTCCTATCTCTTATAACTTGAATATTTTGTGGACACTATCCTCTTTCCCGTGTAATTCACATGCACTTCCAATCCCTCCAATCTCTATGCACACAATATATTATACACAATCATTCCTTAAGATGAAAAATCATGATTACGTGAGTGACCACACACATTCCTTCATTGTTCATAGTATATTACTTAGACAAAAGTGGGGGCAACATGCGGTCTTGAAGAACCCCCTTTTGTGCTCAAATCAAAATGATTCTTCCTAAAATTGTTTACAAAATTTACACAAGGTTGGGAATATGTGGATTTACATGGAAATCATACACTTCACAATAAAATCATATATACAAATTTCATTTTTCATTTTTTAATCAAATTATTATCATTGGTACTCTACCATGACTATGTAGAGAAAGAAAGGATGTTGTTGCAAATTCACATGTACATTGAAGTTTTCTTTTGAAGATCAAACATATAAAATTTATATCCATACATTTCAATATCTTTAACACGTCTCTCTTTACTTTCATACTTATGTGCACGTACATATCAAAATGAGATAAAGTATAGATACCCATACATAGTCCTTAGGAATTTAAAGAAGGATTCACAAATATACTACTAAGTATCTAGGGGTGAAGGGTTATTTTAATTTACGTGTAACCAAAAATATTGGAGTTTTGGTATGAGTGAATATTAATAAGAATTAAATAAGAACATTTATAATTGAGAATTTTCATCGCCTAAAATTATCATTATTTAGGTTATTTTACACAAATGTTTAAAAATTAAATGATAAATTAATTTTAAATATTTTCTAAAGTGAAGATAATATTATAATAAACCATGAAAAATATGTTTACAAATATGAAGTAAAACTTAGAAATCCTACACGATTCACTATGGTCATTAGGCATACATCTCGTTGAGTTACTATTCTATATATTTTAATATTCCAAAATATGATATAAAAATGTCACCAAACAAATTGGTATATAGGACACCTAGCTAATAAATGGTGAACGGAGGGTGTATTTTTATTGGAAATGAGTATATTAATATTTCAAAATGTTAGATTCGTAGTCATTACATATTTAATTTATGTATGAGAGGTAGAAATGAAAAAGTGATTAAAAGTTTCACCAAAAATTAGGTAGGTAGGATATCTATTTATTTTAATTGAAAAAGAGTATTATGAGAGAGAAACAACAATAGAACATTGAGATGTAGAAATCAAAACGAGGGTTGTTATTTAAAATATATGATTATAATTCATGTTTGTCTACTTTTCAATTATTAGCTAAATTAGGCTTTATTGACATGTTGTCAACTTTTGATGGTCATGAAACCTTCTATCACTTGGTAGTTGTTTGAAGTGTCTAAACATATTTGGGGCATATTTGATATATCTTGATTCTTTTGGTAGGTATTTTTGTGGTAAATTGTGGCTCAATTTCATTGTTCCTTATTACCACATTTTTCTCTTTTTGTGAGCTAGAGGTCATCTTGGGTGTCAATAGGATTTTGGTTTGAATTCATTTTATCTATAAATATACATACATTTTGAGTCATATGGTAATTTAACATCTATATAAATCGTACATCCATTTAGTACTCTGATATTTTGAAGGTTAAAACATTCTAAGTCAAATATTCATTAAAAAAGAAGGATCATAAATGATCATACACTACATCACATTGATTTGCTTTTCTAATGAATTAATATGATTTATGTTTTTTTGTTTTCACCATTTAAGGGCCCATTAAGAAGCAAAATAATTGTAACAAATGGACAAAAAAGCATATAATTTTCCTTATATTTTTCTAGATATCACTACCCAATTAGTTAAAAAGAAACGAGGTTGCTCTATCAAACCATTCAATTGATTATCCAAATCCATGAAATTGATCATATTACCATAATATCGCAACAAATTAGAACTTACAAAAGTCCTTGCTTTAAATGAAAAGTTTGAATGAACACAATATCATTGTGTTATGGCTGACTTTCCGTGGCTTAACAATCAAACACATATAAAAGTGGTAAAAACCCATCAGTTAAACCTAGATGCTGAATAAACTCTTCCTAAAAGCTTGATAATCCCACAAATGCTGATAACATCACAATGCTGGGAAAAACCAGTAGATTTGTCACAGTGCACGGCCTGACTGAGCTGTATGCATGAAAATAAAACGGGTTAAAACAATATTGAATAAGAGTGTCCACATAATCATTTTCTTAATATCATACCAAGATATAACAAACTTCAATCCAGATATATTATTCATAAATTATATCTTACCTTTGCATGCAGCAGGGAGATTGTATACTTGGCATTTCTGAGGCAAAGCCATAACAAGCTTGGGATCAACACTTTTGGGCAGCAGAGATTGTTTTGAACACAAACATTTAAGATCAGCACTCTTTACAACATTACAGCAACCATCAGTTGGGTCTGCAGGAGGATTTGTCACAGCAGATTGGCATAACATGAGCTTGTCAAGACCAATGTTGCAGACATCAAATACTCCTGCATCTGCCCTGGGAAAAAATGCACTGCTTCCCAACATTATAACAGCCATTACCAATATGGCTACTTGAATGATCTTCATTTTAGCTATTCAAACAAACAGCAGAATGATCTCACAGAGCTTATGTTGTGTTGAGAAAAAGGAGGGACGTGTGTTGTTTAAATAGGATGATTTGGGCTTTAAAAATTATGATGCATGAACCTTATCTGAGATTTAGAATACATTTTTTTCTGTGATTACAGTACATAAACCAAAGTTTGTCACGGGTGTGATAGTTTTTGTGCAGCATGAGACAAGAAGTCACGAGAACATGGTTCAAAACCACAGAAGTTCTGTATGGAAACCAAATGCGCCAATGGATTGCTTCAAAACAAAATAATACAACCAGTATTCTATATGCTTTCAGTCCCAAACCTTGGCATTTTTTTTTGCAGAGAATAAAAAATATGGCAGACTTTTTAGTGCAAATTGGGCTCTTTTTAAAATTCTTCCTTGGAAAATTATTATTGTTTCCTGTTCCAGACTAATTGTAATCCTGGACACTAAGCTAAAAAGGCTCAACTATTTACTCACTTTAATCTTCCACTTATCCACATTTGATGGCTAATGATAGAAAGAAAATTATGGACCAAAGCAATATTTATGTGTTGAAAGCTTTGCCCTAATATGCTGGTATCCTCGTGAGTTTCTTGCATTACAAAAATACATACAAAGAAAGGTGCTAAAATTAAATTATTTTAACAAAAACCTTACTTTTAAGATGGGTAAAGAGATTGAACAAAATTAGATACATATATCAACTAGTGCAATGCACCACTAAAAGATATTTTAATATTTTAATTTTTTTTTATGAAATAGAGGTTATATTACTAAAAATAAAATAGTACAACTATTCATAAGAAACGTTGGTGGTATGGAGGCACACCACAAGTTTAAATCAGCCCAAATATATGGGAAAGTAAAATATACAAGCACACATGAAACCAATTAATTACTAGATCACATCATAAAACAAGAACAAAAAAATTAGGCAATAACCGTGAAGATAATCGAAGGTGGAGGGTCTCTATTTTCGAGCTTGCCCCACCCCCACCCGCCATTTGGAAGGTCTTGCCCATTACGAATAGGTTCTCAACCAGTGGTGATAATTTATGTGCCTTCATTCTTTTCTTCATATTCTTTTTGTACATATAAGGGTTTAAAGTGTAACTTAAATAATACAATGTCTAGTGAGATTAGTCGAAGACAAGAATACATAAATGTACATCTAGTAATGATAATAACCTTGTCTACAAGTTTGGATTTGATCAAAGAAGGTTCTTAGTAGTGTGAGTAATCTTTTCAAGTCCGTGAGTAAATGATTTGAAAGACTAAAATTGATTTGATGATTGGGCTCTCCCATTCCAAATCTTCAATTATCTCACTTCAATTTTCACATCAGAACACATATAACATGCAAAACTCTCCTACCTTTTAAATTGGTAACACTATTTTAACCTTAATGAAAACAATACATGTTAAGGGGCATGTGATGAGGATTTTGGGGTTTAATCATCATTAGTTATTATGCCCTTATACAATGAAAAATATTTACAACAAAAATTACATAATATAAAACAACTTGAGTGACATGCACAACCTAAGTCATGCACATCGAAAGTGATCCACAAAAAAATGTTAGCTCAACAATGGTAAATGCTCTAATAATTGTTTGATATCTTTAAAATGCTTGTGATTTCACGATATATTTTCTATGAAAAGCTCATTGTGATTTTAACTAAATGAACCACAATGCCTATGTATTTATAGACAAATTGAACTCAAATTAGGACAATGTTAATGTCCAAATTGTCATCAAAGGATAGAAAACTGAAAATGTTGCAATAAAAGGGATGCAAGCACATTAGCCAAAAGGGGCCACATAAACATAGACCGGAGAGCCTCACTCATGCTCTTGGCAAAAAAGTAGTCAAGGAAAGGGAAATAAAGAGGAGAGATAAATAAATAGCTAGAGAGGGTTGAGAAGAGGGATGGCCACCATTAGAAGAAAAATGTGCCAACAATGCCTAATTTGGACCAATAGTCAACAAGTAGAAAAGAATCCTAAAATTATTCAATTTTACACCTAACAAATGCTAAGAGGATATTTTTAGACGTCTACATTTTCGCCATTTTGATGGTGTGTAGATATATCAAAGTAGAAAAGATAACATAGTACATGAATATCAAATATTGTAACACGGATATATGGAACTAAAAATAATACACCGTGAATCAACAATTTTCATCTTTATTCTACTAAATATGGACGAGTTCCAAATAGCAATAACATGCTAACATATGAAGCAATAAAAATGTGATACCTCGTTATACTAAGAATGGAGTGGAGTTAGGAACCCTATTAGCTTCGGGCCTCCACATATTTATGAATTACCTAAACAAAAAGTTGAGCATAATTGTAGTAACATGTTGAAGAAAATATCAATAATTTACTATGAGTATTTTCTTAAATAAAGATGAATGATATCCGAATAATCCTTAAATGCATGAGTAAAATAAACTTTGAATGTTATCATGAGTACATCCTCAATAGAAATAATAATAAGTTATATGTTACTTGAATTATGATCCATGATGATGCACATGTGATCCAATAAGAATATTGCATATATGATGGACCCTTTTGAGATTTGAGATAAACCTATGAAGCTTGAATTTCAAAAGAAAGGGATTATATGTGCTAAGAGTAATAAATGTATGAAATCAATGTTGCATAATATATAAATATGTAACCTTGGAAGCATATGCATGTTATGGATAATTTTCACATATGGACCCATGATATAAGAAATGTAGGATCACAAAATGGGCCTCATATGGGCTCTAGATAAAATCATGATATATGGAAGTTGTGATTAAGGAAATTAGGTTTTTCACATAATCCATCTATCAAAAATATAAATAATTCAAGAAAAATAAAGACACTCTTAGAGTAGTCCTAATTTATTTCAAAATTTTGCATATTGAACATTACGCTACTCAAAATTTGAGAAAAAATTATTAGAGTTAGGATATGGAACAAACTCACTAGAATATCATATAGTTTGATAAGATCATTTATAAAAGTGGTAATCATCACCATCAAGATGATAAGAAAATATTGGGACTTGAATGTGTGTTTGGGGAAAGTTTGTCATGGTGTTAAAATGTACCATTTTCATAGCTATCATGGAGGTCTACAAGCATATCTTCCGGTATTTTGTACTTTCTCTCTATTTTTATGTAGGTTTTCCTTCATCTATAACTATGCTTTCATGATTTGAAATCTTGTGATGATTGGAATTGACCCCAACAACCCCAATACTTGAGCATTTCTCGCATATCACTACATTAAAGAGGCATCAAAATCATGTAGTTATGCCATCTGTTTGGTGTGTGAGAACATGTGAAAATATATGTAAAACTACATGACATTCACCCACTCCCAAAGTGATATAAGTATGCAAAGTTGTACTTCCTATTTAGATAGAAATAAGTTCTTAGGATAAAATATGCATAGAATATTTTCTAAGAAATTCTTAGTGGTCCCACTTTAACATGCCCTTAGGTTTTTTTTTAATATAGAAACTAATCTTGAATTAATAACCTTTTGACATGTAATTGGTCAACACAAAACCAATTCAAAAACATGAAAAGAAGTTCAATTTTAAAAATTGGAATCAAGACACATAGAAGACAAGTTCATAGCTCCTTGGATAGTCATAAGACATGTGATATTGAGGGTCTTTAAAACTTACCCGGATAGAAAAGAATGAATAGAAATCAAAGATATAGATTGGGGGTTCCTTGAGAACATATTAAACCAGAATAATGAAAACCAGAGAGGATCTTGTGTCTTTGATACATTGAAATATATATTTGAAAGAGATGAATAAAAATTCCAATTATTCATTGATTCAAGCCAATGCAAGATATGCACAAAATTAGAAAAAATTTATTAAAAGGGCCTATACAAAATTTTAGTATCTATATATTCCCCCTCTTAATATATAAATAAAAATTTTGGGGTGAAGGGAAAAGAAAAATATACCCAAATGTATGTGTTGCTTTATGGATGATTGGCTATATCATAGTGTGTCATGAAACATGGTAGTATGTTATATTTGATTGATTTCTCGGAGTGTGTGATGCCCTGTTGAGAGAGAGAGTGAGTGAGAGAGAGAGAGGTCTCAATGACCGCTTCACGTGGGTAAAAGGTGATTTAGCATGTTATCTTTTTGTTCGAGTCGAGTAATGGTCCTATTAGAATCCTTTGGAAATAATTTCCATTAAATGACTAGTAAGTGTTTAATATTACATTATCCTTAATATGTTAAAAATATTTGAGAAAATAAACATATGAGTTTGATATTAGGCTCATCTTTAGGACCAATTTTTTAAAAGGTCAACTAAGGGATTCTATTAGGGCCTCCACCCAATTAAAAAAACACAGTAAATATTTTTCTCCACAACCTTGAGAAAAATCAACTAGTGAAAATTTCAAGATGACAACCTTTGACAATACTTTCCAACCTAAGCTTAAGGCCACAAGTGTTGTCAACACATTGGAATAGCAAGCAAAGATGCTTTTTTTGCCACAAAAATAGTTATGTGGAGATTTCATAAGATTGAGTGAGAGACCACATATGATGCTACATCGATTTCTTGAATGCAACTTGATTACTTCACCTCGTATCCAAGAATTCAACCCTTCAAGACTATTTCTTAAGATCTATGATGCAAATTCATATTGTGACTATCATAGAGTTTTGGGAAATTTATTTAATAGATTCATAACCTTGAATTATAAGATTTATAATTTCATTAAAAGCAATCACATTCAAGAATCAAGGTATTAATAATGTACTACATGATATTGTGGCTTATCCTAACCAAAATTTTAAATTTTTTATGACTCTTCCAAAAAAATGATTAGTTACAAGATTAAAACCATTTTCATATGATAATGATGAGAACCAACCATCAAAAATTAATGATCACCCAATTGATATATTAATTAGTGCAAATATAGTTTAAAAAAATGAAGATAAGTTCTACTTACATTTTATTTTATGAAAGTGAAATTCCACATTATTAGTCTTGCAGAATACAATTCATACAAGTTCCTACACACATATAAAAGGCATTGGTAGTTATGATTGAAAATGTTCTAGGTATCACTAAATACACAAAACACTTCATCAATATCATTAAATATCATGATAAATACCTCTCCTATATTACTATGACTATTATGGAGCATGACACAATTAAACACAAAACCCTTAATTGTATATGATTACATTTCATATTGGGTTGCATTTAACATCTTAATTTGATTTTATTGAAAATAATTCGTATGGTGTCTTAATCCTCAAATAAACCTAGATTTGTGAAATGAAACGAATAACATATATACGACACTAGTGTATAATTTTTTTGTGATAACTATATTTTTTTGGAGTGTTTCAAATTTTTATCTAGTTATATAGCCGACCAAAATTTACCTAGATCTGGAAAATTGTAGACTTTCATAGGTTTTTTTGATGTGATAAATCTACTAGGTTTAGGTCCATGCTTCGTTTCATGTACGATCTTGCTATCATACAACCATTTTTACATGATTTTTGATATTCTCACACAATTATTTCATTGAGTTGGCCATTTACTCCACCCTTTAGGTGGCATTAGTCCTTTATTTATGGATTCCATCTATTGATGTAGGTTTGGATGACGGAAAGCTCGGATCCCATGGCTTTTAAGAAAGCGAGGAAGTTTGTCCCAAAGGTATTAGGACGAGGTAATCACATTGAATCGAGACTCCTTTACCTGATGTTGTTCTTAATTTACCAGATTTTGATAAAGCTTGCAATTGGCTTGAATCGTTTACCCTGGTGGGTTACTTTTTTGGTCAAGTCCCCCCTGAAATTTTGTTGAAATAATGGGTTCACAACCACTGGCAACACCATGGTGTCAAACTTGAGGGAATTCAAAACCTCACCAAGGGTTTTTTTCTTTTTTGGTTCAACAATGTTGAGCACTAAAATCCATTGTCAACCATGGTCCCTGGTTTATCTATAACACACTGGTGGTGTTTTCGATACTGGACTAGGGATTTCCAAGTCACAAAGTAAGCCAAGCTTAAAGTTCCAGTTTGGGTTGAGTTTCCCAGGCTTCCTCTCCTCATGTGGGGATTTTTTGAGAATTTAATCAAACCCTTGGGGAGACTTGTTTTTTTAGAATAAACCAAAATTTTCAATGCTCTTCCTCTTCTTGGTTCACTTGGTCCAACTTTAGACAGGGGCAATCATTGTATTGTTCAACGTATTTATCACTTCATGATGTCGAGCCAAAAATTCTTCTATATTTCCCCAAATTTGGCCACCTTTTCGTTGTCGACACTCGTGTTTATCTTTGATCACTCCCCCATCTTCTTTAATATCACCTAGCTTGAATCTACTTAAAAACAAAGGATTAATTCTCAATTTTACCTCAATACTGCTCACCTAAAAC
Source organism: Taxus wallichiana var. yunnanensis (assembly GCA_018340775.1). Lineage (NCBI taxonomy): Eukaryota > Viridiplantae > Streptophyta > Pinopsida > Cupressales > Taxaceae > Taxus > Taxus wallichiana. The sequence continues at coordinate 127,976,763 of CM031241.1, forward strand.
ATGCTAGGATTGTGGCATACATTCAATGCATTTGGAACTTGGTTCCTCACCCTAATGGTCGAGAAGGCTGGATATCTTGGTGGAATGATGCCATCACCAGGACCAAAAATTTTATGTGCATATATGGAAAATAAGTTGTTCTTTTCTAACAGGTTGCCTGATGAGATTCGTTGCAATCCTCATCATTTAATCTTAAAGAATATCAAAACCAGGCAAAGTGTCCAAGGCTATCTATAAAAGGGGATAAAGGAAACAATGATCTTAAAGTTCTTTGCTATAGAATTGAAAATACTTTAAAGATAATTCAATAACTAAAAGTGAATATAATCTAACAAACTGAAATAAATAACCGAGAGCAAATCTGATTTATCAAAGTGGAATGAATAATTGAAAACAAATAAATGATAGTAAACAAATAAAAATAAAGCTTCACAATAAAACACACAAAACAAATTTAAACAAATTAAGTAAAACAATAATGATTTATTCTTTAAAAACAATAAATCCTCCTTCTCTTTGGGTAAGAGTGGGCCCTTGCTCTTCCCTCAAAGTTGGGTTTAAAAAGAAGAAGAAGTTCCTATCAAGAAACTTGTAATGTGGATTTTATTAATAAAAACTTATGTTACAAAATCATTCATCTCCTACCACTGTTGCATTGAGTGCTTTGGAGAGATATTTATAACTCATCACTTGGCCAATACTCCAAGATTATAGAACTACCTACCTATAATCTTGGGCAAGACTTGACTACATCTTCCACTTTATAATGAGATAAATGTGGAAGGAATTTATTCAAACACTACAACTCCAAGTTTAACTACTTCTTTCACTTGCATTCAACTACTTCTTCCACTTGACAAGGAGACAAATATGGAAGAGATTTAATCAAACACTACAACTCTAGGTTGAACTATTACTTCTTCCATTTGACAAGGAGACAAATATGGAAGAGATTTAATCAAACTCTACAACTCTAGGTTGAACTATTACTTCTTCCACTTGACAAGGAGACAAATATGGAAGAGATTTAATCAAACACTACAACTCTATATTCAACTACTACTTCTTCCACTTGAAAAGGAGACAAACGTGGAAGAGAATTAATCAAATATTACAACTCTAGATTGAAATATCTCTTCCACATGCACTTAACTACTTCTTTCTATTTGCCAAGTTTACTCTTGCATGATTGAATCTTTCAACATGACAATTGTCCCACCATATTCTCATCCTTGATTTTCTCGATCTTTTCTTGTGAATTCATTTTGAAGAATTTTTTAAAAAAATCCGGGTTTGGTGCTCCTTGTTGTAAGATTTCTAAAACATCTTAAAATTCTTATTTTCATTGAGAAATGAGGGAGATATCATAGTTTTACTGAACTTGTTTTTTTTTTTCTTATTTACCTTCCCTCAACCTTATTCTATTGAAACTTAAAATAAATATATCTCCTCAATTATTGTTTTTTTGTAAAAACGGAGAGAGGTTTTTCCTCCTAAAAATAAGAGGAACAAAAACCTCTCTCAGATTCTCATTGAAGCTCCACAATTTTATTTAGAGCAAATCCAATGTTGCATGTGTGAGTCTTGTGCTTGAAAACCTTCTGCTTCAAATGATGATATCTTCAAAACCATTATTGTTGTGTAAAAACGGAGAGAGTTTTTTCTTCTTGCAATAAGAGTAATAAAACATATCTCATATTTTCATTTTAAAGTATGCAATTTTAGTTAGAGCAAGTCTTGTGCTGATTCTCGTGAGTCCTGTTTCTATGACTCATGAGCCTTGCGCTTGGAATTTTTTTGATATTTTATTAACCACCGTTGTTGTGTAAAAGGGAGAGAGGTTTTCCTCCAAAAATAAGAGGAACAAAAACTCTCTCAGATTTTCATTTGGAAGTCTACAATTTTAGTTATAACAAGTCTTGTGTTGGTTCTGCGAGTCTTGCACTCTATGCATTGTGAGTCATGTGTTCTTTGTGAGTCATGTGCTCTATGTATTGTGAGTCCTACACTCTATGCATTTTTAGTATTGCACTCTATGCATTGTGTGTCTTGCACTTGTTGTAATACATTTTGGATATCAAATGACCTACTTACACACAATATTGAACTCTAACTTACAAGAAATATTAGGAAGTGGAAACATTCATATTGTAATGGACTTTTCAATGATAGATCAAATATATTCTACATTTTATATTAAATAAGATATATAGTTCTTAAGACTACATCCAAATCCACTTTCTAAGAGAAGGAATGGTGTTATTTTGTGCAATAGATGAGACTTAGTTTAGTCTCATTACTACCCACAATGCTTCATATTGTGAATTCCAACGAATATCACAAGATCTTAATGCCTCTCCTTTCAATAAAAACTTACAGCTTCAAGCCGCCCACTGGCAACATAAACTCAAAATTTAAGAAAATTACAAAGCCATAGGTGCTCTACTTTGTGTTTGGCTTCATTGGCTTAAAATCGAGTCAAATATTCTAAATAAATATTTTTTTATGCTCCATGTCAAACACTCGCCACTCAAATCAAAGCCATCTTTCAAGAAAATGTTTGGATCACTTCTTTACCTAACATTCTTCAAGAATTTTTCACCATTATCATGGTGTCTTTGCTTCTCATCTTGCCACCTAGGCTAGAGAAGAGGTGTTGCTTAAATGTTTGCAAGTTGTGCCCTACAAAGTCTCTCAGTCCTAGCGTGTTGCATGTGATCACCCTTGTATCTTATAGAGCTTAAGGAAGTGTTGAGTTGTGGAGCTCAATTACTTCGGATTAGCATGCAATGTGAAACTTACTGGAAAACACAGTAACCGACATCGGTTATGGAGGGACCGACATCGGTCACCTATGACCGACATCGGTCAGGAAAGGAGGAACCGACATCAGTTAGGGCTAATCGATGTTGGTTACCTGTGTATGAGTGTTTTAATTAACTCATGAGAATTAGATCTATTTTTAGCATTAAAGCAGATCTATTGATTGTAATTGCATGGCTAAGTGCCCTAAGTTTATATACGCCTATATAAGCATACAAGCTATGGTTTAGAAGTAATAATTAAGAAGAACTTGCAAAATTTGATGATTATTGTGAGAATAATTGTGAGAGAGAGAATTCTTTTAGAAGAAGAAAAAGCTTGAAAGAAAGAAAGTATTGTACATCTGAGAGGTGTGGAAGATTGTAAATCTTCATTATATATCTTGTCAAAGCTTTGGATAATATATTGGCTTGTTTCTTGGTGGACGTAGCCCACACTGGGTGAACCATGTTAAATATGGTGTTGATTTATGTCTCTTGTTTTGTGTATTTCTGGTAGAATATCCACTTTTATTTGCATGTATGCTTAGATATGATATATTATCTGTACAACCGGTGTGCTAATCCCAACAGGAAGCTACTTTTCAAATGGATTCTGAAAAAAACTCAGGCATTAATGGCTCCCCCTCTAAATTTTATCAAATCATGTGGGATAATGTGGGAACTAACCTCTATAATGTCTACCTCTAGGCTCTCACTTCCAACTCTCTATGTGAGCTGATCAATCAAGGAAACATAAATTTTATCCCCATGTTAGGGGACCCTAAACAAATCTCTAATTGATGACCTATCACTCTGTTTAATGTGTCCTATAAAATCATTGCTAAGGCTCTTTCAAAAAAAATTGTGAACCTCCTTCCTTTTATTATTCAAAAAAAATTAGGTTTATCAAACACCCCCGTACATTCTTGACAATATCATTTCCATTTGGGAAGAGATGGAGTGGGCTCACAAATCCAACTAGAAAGCCTTATTTATAAAAATTGACTATGCCAAATCCTATGACTGCATTGAATGGTCCTTCATTTTGGCAATGCTTCAAGCTCTTAGGTTTGGTCCAAGGTTTTTCCACACTTGTGTAAATGTTCTTCAATAATGTTAGAGCCTACATCACTATTAATGGAGCTCAATCTTCCAGGTTTGGTTTGTTTAGGTCCATCCATTAAGGGTGCCCTTTGGCCCCTTTGCTCTACATGTTGGTAGCTGAAGGCTTTAGCTACCTGTTGGCCCAAAGTGCTTCCCAAGGCCTTATTAAGGGGATTTCTTTACCAAACATAGACCAACAACTCATCAATGGCCACTTTTTTATGATTATTTCCTCACTCTCCTTAAAGAAGAGAAAAATGTTCACACAACTTTGGACTATTTAGATACTTTTGTTTGGCCTCTGGTTAATCCATCCAGTGGGACAAAACTCAATGTTATGGGCAACCTGAAATCCCCTATCCCTCCATGACTTACATATTTTCAATGGATTTAGATTTAATTGAGCATTTTTAATTTAAATTCCCCTAGAATTCTTGTCGCCTTCCAGGCCACCTCTGCACAACTTTGGAGATATGTGGTCTAATGAGTTGAGTACAAAATATCCTTTTGGATTACCAAATCGCTCTCTCTGGTAGGTAAATTCCAAATCTGCTCTAAGGTTCTTGCCACCACCCACGTGTACTACTCTTCTTGTTGGGATCCTTCTAATGTTGCCTATTCCAAACTTGAAAATCTTCTAAGAGACTTTCTCTAGGCTAACTCTGAAAGCCACAAGGGATTTCATCGCATGGCATGGGACACTTGTTGTAGACCCAAAGAAGCAGGTGGCCTTGGCTTACTTGACATCAAGCTTCAAGGGTGAGCTCTTTGTGTCAAATGGCTAATTTGTAGCCTAGAAGGGAATGAATCCTGGAAGATTCTACTCCGACATTGCATCTATCAAGGCTTTCCTCTTGGAAGACAAGCTTGGAAAGGCCTTAACTTCCAATCCCTTCTCCTCTGCCCGGTCTCTGTCAAAATCAGAGGTACTTTTATAGCTCAAAATATTTGGAAATCCTGGGAGTTTCTTAAACCACACCTTATTTGGAAAGGGGATGGCTTCATATCTAGCCTTTCTATCAACTCCTACTCTCTCTGGTGGTCATCCATTTTCACTTTCCATGAGGCCCCTCTTGCTCTAGCCCCTTGGGCTAAAGCTATTCTCTTCAGAAAATGCATCAAAGTGGTGGGTGATTTATTTTGTAAGCATTCCAGATCCTGGCTTTCTTGGGGAGCCTTAGCTATTAAGTTCAATCTTCAACACCAAGATGTTGAATCAATCATGAATATAATTACTCGCATACCTGAGGAGTTTTTGCACAAAATTGGTGTCACTTCAGGTGTCCCATGGTGGCACGAATGGAACTAGCCTTCGCTACTCCACTTTTCCACTACAAACCTTGCTTGGGCTACTCCCTTCTCGCCCCTCAAATGGTGAATGTTGATTCACTGAACTAACAATGGAACATTTCCTCCTAGATATAGGTGTGGAAACGTTAGTTCAAAAGGGTTTGATCAATTGTAGTTGAACCCAAAAAATCTCATTTTTTGTAGTGCATTTTGTACTGTGGGCTTTCTGCATGGCATCGGCTTAGACATATGGGAGTGATTCCCACCTACCCGAGTTACCACCAATATGAGACTATCAATCACATCTTTTGGTTCTATCCACATGTTCAATCGGTGTGGAAATGGATTCACTCCCTTTTTTAACCCTTCTCCCCAGATTTCTTTACCTAGAAGATGGTTCTCTTGAGGGACTTAGCTCTGTTACCTAAAATTAATAATAAATTTTGGCACATATTCAGAGTTGATATTTTATTTCACCTATGGAAAGATAGAAATAATGCCATATTTAACAATGTTCCTATGGATAGAATTTTTCTATTACTAATAAAGTGGCTATTCTCTCCATTATGTTACTTCAAATTCAGAACCAAGATGAGAAGGTTTAGCTAGAGGTTAAACACCTCCAGCATTGCTCAACCATTGGGATACCGCCCCTTGCGTAGTCGGTCATGTTTTGCTTGATGTTCACCCTCACTACCACTCGCCATCTCGATCATACCGCTCTCCTCCTCCTCCCCTCGTGGACGAGGGTTACAAAGGTACCACTCCCATAGTTGGTAGAGCTCCTCTCCTCAATAGTGGTGGTCCCCTTAGTTTCAGCCCCTCCCCCTGTTTAGGTGGGATTTTGGATGCCTTGGTGGGTTTAAGTGGTCTTCTCCATAGTAAAACCAATTATTGTAGTTATCTCTTTCCATTTCTCCTTCTCGATAGTTTGATAATTATGATCAATAAGAGCAATAACAAAAAGAAGAATAAATTGGATGGGAACCCATCCTCGATATGGTTCACCTTGGTTACGCTAGCCAGGAGATAATCTATACAATCCTCCACCTCCACCTCCCGCCGTCATGTTCATTGTCGCAACCTAGGTTTTCGGCCCGGCCTTATTTTTGGTTCCTTGTTTTGTTCACCCTCTTTTTTGATTGAGGTTCACACTTTTATAGAGATCTAATTGACCTCCTTCTTGAGGCCTTGCTGGCTCGATATGATTGGAATTCTTGGGTGTGATTGTGTCCACCCATCTTTGTACAACCAATGTTGTAATTAATTATTTTTATTAATAAAAGTGTGCTTTTAAATCAATTTTTTTATAGTTATGTGTAGGATAAATATATGTAGAGGCTATATTGTGAAGGCTTGCATAGTATTGATGCATAGGGAAGTTTGTACAAGGATCTATGTGAAAGTAATTTCATAGGGATTATGCAACATGTAGTTTACATCAATGTGTGAAATTAGTTATACACAAGGATGTATAATGGTAGATTTGTGCACAAGGAAATTCCATAATGGTGTGTAATGTAGTTGTACAATATGGAAATGAAAAACATGATATTTTTAATACATTACCAAACACTTTCATAGTTATATCTATCAAATAGATGCATGCAATAAATGTGTTCATAATGCTCCAACATGTTTGGCAATGTAGAGTTATGAAATGAGGACTTTACTATGCATTTATTACTAATATGCATATTCTCTAATGTCTAAGGATTAAAAATTTAGGTTTTAGTTTAAATACATGCATACCCTTAAGGGTGAATATTAGAAAAATGCTTGCAATAATCCTAGGGATTTTTAGGGTGGTTAGACAACTAAATTTAGGCATGGTTCATTCAAGAATGATCATTTTTTAAATATAGGTACAGGGTATAGTGTATGCACTATGGACTGAATGGTAGTTATATAAGGATTAATTTTCTATTGTACTATGATTTTTTTAATTAACACAATGCAGGAATGTTATTGTCTATGTTTTAAACCTATAAGAGTTTTCCTAGGTAAAAACCTATGTCTATTATATGCATTGTATTCTTATGAATTTTTTAGATTCAATGTTAACATAATTATTCTCTATTTTTTCTTCTTGTGTAAAGGTCGAATCCCAACATCTAATATCAAATCCAATTTGGAGCTCAATAGAAGTGGGATTTTCCTATGATAAGAGGGTAGATGTTTAAATAGGAGTTCTACACTACAAAATCTTGCTTGTTATAAAATAAAAGAAGTACACGAATAAAGATTGAAAATTTAAAGGTCATCATTTTGAGTTATAGAAACTCAAGATGGAAGATATCTTGATAGATAGAGATCAATGATTTATTTTGTTACCGTGCAAACACGTATGGGAATGAAACAAGAAAAGCTGGGATGAGATTGATATAAAAGATAAATTTTTATCAAACTTTTTTATAAGATCCGATTCTAATGAATGTATTTGATTAAAAATGGAAAATTAACTTTGAGATAAGTGGTGACATTGTACCGTGCTAAATATTTGGTAAATATACTTGTATTATTCATGAATTTATATTCATTATTAATGAATGACAATGAATTAGTCATATAGAAATCAATTTTCTAAAACAATGTGATTATCAAGATATTTTCTATGGATATAAATGTGGATGATAATGAAAGGTGTATTATGATTATATGTGATATTTTCTAGAATCTTGGGATAATATAGTAACATGATTATTATTATACTTCCTCTAAATTAAAAATAAATGAGATATCCATAGATTTATTGTTAGAAGAAATGAGGCGAAGTCCACTAAATAATATCAAACCAATAAAACATTAATTTTGTGAGATATATCACATGAGAAAAAAAAGTATATATTTGGGGACAAGCATTCTAAAGTCTATAGGTAGATATAATACTTTAGAGACCTTCCTAGAAGAAATGTTGAAACTATGATAAAAAAAAGGAATTTTAAGAGGGATTACATAGTAAATATGGAAAAGGAAATCCATAAAATGTTTCATCCTTAGATGAAAAATTATCTAGTGAGGAGAATGTATACATGTACTTGGTAGCCTTATGTGCAGATGCATAAATTGATGCATGGACGATTGACTCAGATGCATCCTATCAAATTCCCTCCCATAAATAGTGGTTCTATGAAGATGAAAAATATGATGGTAATGATGTATTTCTAGGAGATGAATCTACTCACTAGATTGTGGGGCAAGGAAGAATGATGCTTAGGTTATTAGATGCCCGAAGATCAAAACACTCTTGGTTTTTGTAGATTTTATATCTTCTAAGAAACTTAGTTTCATTAGTAAGATGAGAGATATTGGTGTGCGAGATGTTATTTAGAAAGGAAGGTTATAAAATGGTGTGTGGATACATAGTTTCAACAATAATTATGTGCAATAACTAGCACTATTTTTCTCACACCCAATGAAAAACATGAGAAAAATACGAGAAAAACATCATTATTATAGTGGAGAATACAATGCTTTGGCATCAAAGGATTGTATATAATTGGTGATAAAATTCTACACACAATGATGCAAGGTATAACTAATTTCCCCTTAGATTTTGAATTATGTGAGCATTCTGTGTATCATAAGAAAATTTGAGTAAAGTTACCTACATAATGATATACTTGGACCATTCAAGGTGCCTTCACTAGGAAAGTATGCACTCTATGTTTCTTTCATAGATAACTTATCGAGGAATATATGGATATACATTTTGTGGAAGAGGTATGTGATACTCAAGAAATTCAAGAAGTTCAAATCCCTTATGAAGAATCAAAAAGATAATAAGATAAAGGTCTTGTGCATGGAAAATGGTGGAGATAACTATCTAAAATATTTTGAGAAATTATAAAATTAATATAGAATTGAAAGGAAAAAGGTAACTTGTTACAAACCATAGCAAAATGGAATTACAAACCATAACAAAATGGAGTTAGAAAGTAGATGAATATGATGTCAATGGATAATTCCTTGAGTATTGTTAGTGAGTAAAATTGGAGTAGAATGTTTTGTGTGGAATCGATATCTATTTCTTGTACTTGGTGAATAGATAACCATCATCCATGATGGTTGCCAAGAATCTATAAGAAGCTTTGACAGGTAAGAAACCATCCTTGTAAGAACCGATAATTTCTAGTTGTGAATTATATGTCCATATTCTAAAGGATAACAAAATTAAAATTGATTTTAATTAGATGAAGTGAATATTTAGTGGATATGGGATTGGTGTTAAGGATTATTGGTTATGGAATCCAAAGATGGATAATACAACCTATAGGAAAAAATTAATCTTGATGGAAATCAAGAAAATTCCTACGTAAGAATATAACGACTCCATGGTCAAATCTAGCTAAAGGATGCCCAAAATACTAAACTCTTAAAATAAAAATGGAAACACTTATGAATTTATTTTAAATGTAAGGAAAAAATGAAAAAATAACAATTAAAATACTATTATTAACATTAACACCCATATGATGCATGGAGTGGACATGTGCCACCAATGTTCCCTTTCGACCTTTTGGGGGTTTACAAATTTGGGATCTAGATTTATCTCGCAAAGGTGTGGTCTTGTGAGTGGAAGATTTTGGAGAAACTAGAAATCCATATGGAAAACTACCTCTCAATCTATTTTTGGAAGAAATTATTTTTGGCGACTAGAAATCCTTGTGACACCCTTCTTTGTTTTCATGACACACAATTCCCACATAGCTCTAAATTAACTATCGAGACCGATCACCCCAAATTTTCTACCAATACAAACACAACATCTATATCTTAGAGAATTATTGACAATATTAGTTACAAATTTTTGACTTCAACATGTTTACACCCTTTTAATATTAACTCAATATTGTTATGTAATGTACACCATCTAAAAAGTAATGTAAAGCTCAATATTAGGGGTTATTTTGATTAATTAACTTCCAAAATTAATGATACCATATCATAATAATGTAATTGGTACTTAAAAGTAGTGTTTACAATATGCTACATACTTGAAAACACAAGATAAAATATGTACTTAGCTACATATAATGGTACATGAGAGATCCGGGTGCACATACTAGGAAAACTAGGAGAAATGAGCTTGAAGATGCTTTGGATTGGAAAATTTGATTAAAAAAATTGCAATGGTATGGAATCGTACACATTTACTAGGGTTGACTATATGGTCCTTAACATACCTTGTATGGTCTTAGACTTGATGAGAGTGAGATTTTGAAACTTTTTTGTGCCCTTCAATGGTTTGGAAATATGTCTCTTTGTCAAACCCTTAGTTTCAGTACAATCCTAAAACCATATGAAATAAACTGAATGAAACTCAAACCCTAACCATGGGTATAATTCCTTGCAAAAAGGTTAGTGTTTGGGTTGAAGTGGAATCCATATACCACCTACACTAGAAATACTCTAAAGAGGCCTCAAAATACACATAGTTCTCTACCTACCATGTGATATCTAGATTAATTTAACTAGTTGACAACTTGAATCACTTTAAATATGCTTGATATGGTTATGCTCTTGTTAAGACATTCAAGAGAGGTATTTGAGTGCTTGAAAATGAGGGAATCGAACCCCTTGACTTGGTTGAGTGATTCAAAACTATAGTAGTGGCTTCCCTAATGGATGTGCATCATCTTCGGAAAGATTTAGGGATCCTTAGGTGCTCTTTTTATGTATTTACAATGAGTGTGCCAAGTGATTTGCTATTTTCTTACTAGGTGTGTAAATGAGGTGATGTTAAATTTCTTATAAGGATCCAAAGGTAATTTTTCATATATAGGTGACGAGAAAAATGAAAAGACCAAACAAAGATAGTGTATTTAAAAGTAGAGTTGGAATATGTGTTGATCCAAGACAATATAGGTTGGAGGACTGGATTCCACATTCTAACCTTATTGATTTTTTAAAGGGAGGTGGTGGATGAAATATGGAATTTACATTATGATGGGAGGGGGTTAAGGTTTGATTCTATGCATTTATATTTAGAAATTGTTGAGACATCAATATGTATGAATAATCAAGATGGGAGATAGATATAAAGATGTACTAAGTGAGGATAAGATGTAGGTGTTTGTCTTACCTAAGAAGTATAGTCATAACCAACAATGTTAAAATGATAAATTATCAAATTTGAGTGTACATTTCCCACTTTAATCGTGAAAATAAATGTGCATGCTTAAAGTAAAATGATGCCCGAGTTTGTAGCCAAACTCTTTCTTTGCTTGAAGTTTTGTCATCAACATGTGTTGGTGTTGGAATGCTCCACAATGAAACCTCTAACATTGTGTGTAGTCAATGTCCATAATATAAATTGAAATGTAACTCAAATGTAAATATAGAATTTGAAATTTGTATAAGGTGAAATAACGAGATATAAAGCATAAAAGGAATACATCTGTTTATTTTATAAATGGAAGATTTTTCGTTCCTTATTTGTAGTTGGAGATTTGGATTGTTTATTGAACTTTCCGAAGGATTAGGGATTATCAGTCCCTAATTTTTCTAAAGAAGAAACCATAGTATTGGTTGCATGTAACCCAACACTAAATATGAGGCAGAGAGAAGAATATAGAAGTAATGCAACACCCCGTGAAGAAAGAATACCATGTATCACTTTTTTAGTAACCCTGATATCTTCCCCTTTGAATGAAGATATGAAAGAATACCTAAAAAGAACTAATATGCTTTGATAATTTCCATAACCCCATAGACCACATTTTTCGCAGATGGATCTGCGGGTCTATTTTTTTATATATAGACATAAAGTCACATTAAATCTTAAATAAATACTTAGGAAATTGTGGATTTTTTTTGTTTAAAGGGTTGTAAGGGTGTTAAACCCTAGAGTACATTTAATTAACTCCTACCAATAATTTCCTACATTACATTAGGTTGATCCAGCCTAGATTAATAATTAAATATTATTAATCTATTTCTAAAGTTATTTCGGTTATAATCTTCTAGCAATGCATCCATTAATTCCTTTGTTTAGTCTAAGTTTAATTCCTTTAGGAAATTAATATCCATATTCCACACTTATACATTTACCCTTGGTTAAATTAATCCCCTTAAGTCATTAGCTTTAATGTCCATCCACCATACCATTATTTAGTTACTATAGTTTTAATTCCATTTAATTATTTACTAAACCATAATAAGAGGGTTACATTTTAACTTAAAACATTAAGGCCCTAAGTGGCCCCATTCACAAATTACACATACATTTAATTAAAACATACATTCCCATAAAATACCCTCACCTAAAAGTTGTAGGATTGATTCCCTACCCTTAGATTGATTCATTTTAGGCCCTTAGATCTTAGGTTTTCATTCTAACCCTAATCATCCTTATGAATTCCTTTTAACCTTTTTTTGCCCTAGTTTCCTCATTTGTTCTCTTTTCTTTTCTTTGTTTTGCAGGTTGGAGGAGAGGAAGCCATGAAAGTATGAGAGAAACCATGGAGGAATTTCCTCTAGGTTTTAGTATAGCAATGGAAGGAAAGATCCTTCCCCATTTGGCTCACTTATTTGTTTGCATAGATCTTATAGAGTGTAGTTATTTTCATTCATTTATTGGAAGGATTCATCCACAAATCTGGTTGAAGTTGTTTAATGGTTCTCATTTTCTTGAGTTACATTTGGGGAAAACCCATTTCAAGGATCTAAGTGTATACACATTTATATACATATATACATGAGTGTATATATGTATATACATGTATGTATGTGTATACACGTATATATGCTTATAGATCATTAGATCTACATTCTGTTCAAGTTTCATTTCTTTAAAACCACTGGTTTGGCCAAAAATCATGTTTTTTTATAAAATTGTTTCTATGCACAGGTGACCAATGGTGATCGACTTGACCAACCATACAGATGTACTGGCTACCAACACTGGTTCCACTATCGATGTCGGTTCCAGAAAATCTAGTAAATTTTAAATAATGAGGTATACAAATGCATATATCTCAGATATATTCATTTGTATACCTCCTTATACTATTTTAAGTCTATTGCAGGCTTTACATTCACTTTGGTTGCACATAGAAAGTAAACATTTCTACGTTTAAAGTTAAAAGTGTGGTTTGTATATGATTCTAGTGATCGGTGCTGGTCACAAGCATGGTGATGATGCAGTACAAGATGCCGACGCCGATTCTTATAGATTTGATATATTTAAAATATCATAAGGAAGTTATAGAGATTTTCCATTATATTCATCTAGGTGAATCTAAAATAGATAAGCAAGGTTTCCACAGATGTTGTGCCATGTTTTCTAAGCAATAAATCGTTAAACTTAAGTTGAAGGTCAAATTTTATAAAATTGTAATACTATACAAGTGACCGATGTCGGTATAGGTGCATGACGCCGGTTAAGCCTACCTTTGGTATTGGTCACATGGAAAGAAAAATGCTATAAAAAGGGATATATCTAAGAATATATACCAATATATATATATATATATATATATATATATATATATATATATATATATATATATATATATATATATATATATATATATATATCAAGAACAGAGTTTAATGAACTGTTTTAAGATAGAAAACAACTATGAAAAGCAACCAAATTCATTTCTTGATTAAAACACTAAGTTTTTGGCATTCTTTCCTTTGTAATAAGGTATAAAACTTGAGTATAATATCAACTCTAAACCATTCTTTTTCACATATAAATTTTGGAGAGAAGAATAAGATACAACACACTTAAATAAACTCCTTTTTCATTTCAAGTTTACAACAATACAACAAAAGAACTCAACAATACTTTCTTTACAACAACATCATTCCTTTCCAAAGAATACATATTACAACTTGAATAAAATATAGAATTTGGAGAGTTTCATTTCCAACCAAAATACAACTTAAGCTTATTCCTTTCAACTACAACATTGTAACTTGATAAATAGAATTTACAAGGCTTTCTTTTAAAATGCAAGAATTACAAGCCTTCCACTCTAAGTGGAAACAACATGCTAAATTTTACAAATGTAGGATTCCTTTTTTTCTTCTACAAATACTCTAAGTCCAAATCTTCAACTTGAGCTCCACCATTTTCTTCTCTTCAAGCACAACAACAAAGAAGGGGAGTAGGCAACGCTCTTCACCCAACCAATAATCCAATGAGGAGAAGAAGTTATTCTCCTCATTAGCCCCGAGCCCCAACCATAGAGCAATAAGAAATGGATACAACCAATGGAAACTTTCACAAATGCTTCCACATTACAACACACATGCCAACAATATTTCAACACACACACAAGCACAAAAATAACAATATCAAAGAATGCAACTTTTCAAAAAAGGCTTGAAATCTCTAAGCCAATGGAGCAAGGAACTATGGGGAAATCACTTATGCCTCCCAATGGGATTAGGTGCCCACCTTGAAAGCCTCCAAAACACAAAACAAACCCAAAAAAAACTCTTATGCCTTCCTCAAATTATCTTATGCCTCCCATAATCTCTTATGCCTCCCTCAAATAAAACATATAAGATAAGTAAGCATTTTTCTTATCTAAAAGGTGGGCACCCAACCAAACTCCCTCCAAAATGTGCAACAATACTCTTATGCCTCCCTCCAAAATATCCCCATAAACCTTCTCCTACACCATACTTAAGGCCATACTACCCAAGCCCAAAAATATGCACACACAACATTCATTTATTTACACACACACACACATATATAAAAAATAAATTTCATGGGTGAAGTTCCTACCTTGCCATTGCAAGAAACTTGATCCAAAATCACAACTCTAAGCTCCTTCCAAGCTCAAGCCCAAATCCAAGCAAGCTCCAAGACTCCCAAGCAAGCAACTCAAGCTAAAACTCCAAAATAACCATGCACAACAAAATGAAGTAACCCCAAAACCATCAAATTAACTTGCATATATAGAAAAAGAGGGAGGAGGGTGAGGTGGCTCCATGTAGGATGCCACATCACTTCTCCTCAACTCCACATCACCAAGTCAAACATCAAACCCAAGGTTAATAAATTGGTGGTTGAGGAAATGACAAACCTCTTACACACACAACTCTTACCCACACCTCTAAAGGACACAATTAAAAACTCATGTAAGAAAGTGCAATAAATATCACCTTTTACCTTACAAAATCACATAATGGGGTCTATTTTTACCCCTTAACCCATAGGTATAGTTGGTAGATGAATTTAAGAGGTGTGGGACAAGCTTAACTTGTCCCACAAGCCTCCAAAAATATCCCTTAAGCCCAAATCCGAATTTGACATGCAAGGTTGAGTACACAACACTTAAACCAATAAAAATCCTTTCAAATCCAAAATAAAATCAAGGAAAATCTACCAAAATTAAATACCCCTTGGTCACATCTCAAATTACTTTAATTAACAAGATTAATTAGCTTAAATAAGAGTACATTAACTAACAATAATAAAGTGAATTACATTACAAAATAAATCACATACTCCACAAATAATAAAAAGGAAAGGGGAAAACACACATAGCCCATGGTCACAATTTGAGGTCATCCCCCATGGGGACCTCCTAACAATATAACAACACACAAAAATAAAACTGAACATAAAGATGCCATGGTGACCTTCGTTGTATCCATCCAATATTCCACTATGGTTGGTCTCCTATCCCCCTTTTGTTTTTGTTGTGATATAATCACCTGCAAAAATCAACAATACCTCCTTTGGCCTCATGGCCGCATCAAATACATCAATAATAAAATACATGCACATCCATCAATAAACATCATCATATCACGAAGTCATCATCAAAGCTAAGAAATGCTATCATTTGTTTATCATTTCAAAAACATCTCAATTCTACCATTTCATCAATATCAGTGAGATCACAAGATTAGTTCAAACACCAAAACATAGTCAATATGATGGAAATTTAGAATGTGTGTGTGTGTGTGTGTGTGTGTGTGTGTGTGTGTGTGTGTGTGTGTGTGTGTGTGTGTGTGTGTGTGTGTGTGTGTGTGTGTGTGTGTGTGTGTATAAGCTAATCAACACATCATCATCATCAATGCAGAATGTCTATCCATGCCTCTAAGAATCCATGCAACCATAATATGAATCACAACATATCAATAGTCAGAATATCTCTACCATCTATCATCATGCTAAACCAAAATAACATAGTAAATTCCATGTCTATAGTCCATAGTAATCAAAATCAAAATATGATAATATATGTATACCCATGTATCTTATATCTAAGAATATGTAGAAGGGCACAAAATGTTGAAGTGGTGGCCACCTTTGATAACCTATACATACAAAGGGGGTTGCACATGGTGGAGACCATGGCATGCAAAGAGATAAACAACTATAACAACACTAATAATAATAGCAATGATAACAACAAGAGAAACAATAAAAATAGTAACACGGATGTAATAGAAATAGTATAGAAACATAATTTTAGTCAAGAGAGAAAACAAAAACAATAACATTAAGAGAAAAGTTACATCAAGGATAGATCCATAAACATGGAACACCCACAATATCACAAGACAATCAAGGCACTTAGGTCACATATAAGAGAAACAATGTCACATAATAAATGCATAGATACACAAACATGGGAAACCCACAATTTCACAAGACAAGTGAGGCACTCAGGCCACATATAATGAAATAGATAAGTAGTAACACAAGCAAGTAACAACCATGTATATATCAAACAATGATGTCAAATAGTGACAAAAACAATATAGCAAGTGGTCAAAAAACACATGAAGAAAGATATGTCAACACTGCACAAGACACATGTGTTAGCCCTATTATCTCAAAATATAACTTGTATACAATATATGTAATCAAGCGTAATGAGGAAGTAGAAAGGAACTATAATGAAATAATAACACCTATATAGTGTGGAGGGATGCCCCAAGAGAAGAATGTAAGAAACCAAACTAGCTCATATTAACATGTAACGATCTATGTGTCATACACCAAGATCAATATATCTCGTGAACAAATGTGTTTAGAGAGTGTAAAAGATATGCTATCAATCAAACCACAACGATAAAAAAACATATGAAATGTAAAGTACTAATAATGAAATCCATGTGTATAGGTCGTGGTTTTGTATTTTTCAAATACATGAATGTTTTTGTATTTTTATATTTAGCTATGTACATGGAGAAGTATGGATATATACTATTTAAGTATAATATTTCCATAGATACATGAAATTCATGGGATTTTGATAAGTTTTCCATCTACTTTGTGGCAAGCGATAAACAGGGGCCAACTTGTTCGATCATAGTATATGGGCCTAACCAATTAGGTTTAAATTTTCCTTTTTATGCCTTATCTACATTTGTATTATTTTGATTTTCCTTAAGAATAAAATCACCAATGTGAAACTCATGGGGATCGACATTTTTATTCTAAGCTTGATACACTCTTCTTACATACACAGATGGTCCAAAACTTGCACCCATCTATATAATTAAGTGTTTTGAGCTAATTTAGTCATTTTCAGCGATAGTCATTATCTTTAATAATATATTTTAGTGATATTCATGTTGAGGGGATATCCAATTATAAGGGTAGAATGGCTTCCACTATGTATACTAGAGAGAAGTGAGTGACATTCGAGGTGTACAAACATTGGGTACGGTAATCCCAAAGAGCATAAACAATCTAATTATGCTAATGAGTGTCATGCTTTGAAATGTTTTTAAATAATTTTGACAATATTTTTATTAGTAGCCTCAACATGGCCATTTACTTAATAGTAGTAAGGGATAGAGAAGGTAGGTTTTATTCGAACTTAACACAAATTTTTTAACCATGCAATTCTTAAAATATGACCCACAATCGGTAATAATGGTGAATGAAATTCTTAAATGAGTGATGATGTGTGTGAGTTTTTTTCACAGATATATTTTCTCATAGTGTATTCTAGGGGTATAGATTCAAACCATTTAGTAAAATATTAAGTGGAAGTAATAATAAATTTATGTCCTTGATCCAACTCGGGATTAATTTTACTAACAAGATATGGAAAAATGTCACAAAGAGATAATGGGATGTAACATATGCAATGGGGTGTGATTTATATTACTATTTCATTTACATTTATCACAACATTTGGCATATTCATGGCATTCATGATCCATTTTTGGCTAATAATACACTTCTTGACGTAGTTTATGAAAAAAATTCCATTAAAGTGGCCACCAAACTCACTGTCGTGTATTTAAGAAAGGGATAATTATCCATTGCCAACTACTTAATAGCATAAAATATTTCCTTCAAATGAGCATTGAAATAGACAACCCCTAATAAGAACATAATGAGTGGATTCACAATATAGGTGGTGATGTTATTGGGGTGAAGAACTCGCTAGTAGTGTTTCTCGATAGAGGAAGTTATATATATATCAAGTATACCATTCGGGATTTTCATCACCTTGTGTGATGGATAAGACATTAAGGGAATAAAAATATCAATATTGATAGAGGATTTACATTTTTGGTGAATATTAAAAGTGGCACAATCATCTCTTATGTCAAGGGGAATCAAAAAAATTTACATTAGCTATGTCATCTACATGTTGATTTTCCTTACGAGGTATATTGATGATGGAATAGGAATTTAATGTTGAGATAAAATGCTTGAAAAAGTGTTTTATGGGATTAAACTATTCCTTTTTGTGATAGACATCTTTTACTTGGTAAGTAATGAGTTACAAATCACCAAAGACCTGTATGTTTCATATTTGTAATGTTGTTGGCAATATAGAGACCCAAGATTAAGGATTCATATTTATTGATATTGTTAGTGCATGAGAATCCAAGACAATATGCAAATGGAATTTTATTTCCATGGTGGGTGAACAAAAATATTCCAACCCCATACTAGTAGCACACTTGGATCCATCAAAATATATAGTCCATTGTATCAATATCGTACATAATGATTTCATCTCAAAAGGCATCATTAATATGGGATGGGTCAAAGAGTGGAACTTCTATAAGTTGATTAGGATTAACACGTCCTTTGATGGATTTTTGAGAAAAAAATTATGGTTATATTCTATTAGCTTAACATTACCCAATGTGAAATACCTCCGAGAAATATGTGTGTGAGTTAATAAATACCATAAGGGATCAATCTTTGTGAATAACATGTATTTCGTATTCAACATACAAAGTGTCATAATTTATCCACAATGAAGATCAAGGCTAAACATAGTTCTTCAATGGGGCTATAATTTTTCTCTTAAGGTATGAGAGTAAAACTAATATACTAGATAACATGTTCATTATTGTTAACATCATATTGCGCTAACAAATCTCTAAGTGTGTGATTTATAACACACACACACACACACACACACACACACACACACACATGCAGATGAGTAGTAGTTTGTTAGGTATAAATGATACAAGGATGGAGGGATTGAGAAAATATTCTTTAGTACTATCAAATTCCTACCGACAAGACACATCCTATAGAAAGGTGGTTTAATTCTTTAATAAGTGTGTGAAGGGTTGGGTTTTATCGCCCAATTGGGCCACTAAGTGACAAATAACCTGAATTTTACCTTGGAGGGATAATAACTATTTTAAATTACATGGTGGCACATATCCACAATATCCTAGATATTTGTTGGCTCAAGCTCAATACCACAATGTAAAATGATATATTTAAGTAACTTACCAAAAGTAACACTACGAGATAATTATTTGGGTTTAATCCTACATTGTAATGACATAAGCGCTCAAATGTGAGTAATAGAGAATGCATGATTATGGGGCTAGGTAGATTTGGATAATAAATCATCAACATAGTATTAAATAATCTTGTGGATATAGTCATGAAAAATATGTGTCACATCTCATTGATAAGTGGCATCAGATTTTTTCAAGAAAAAGGGCATGATGTTGAACAAAAGTTACCCCATGGGTAGTGAAGGAAGTTTTCTCTTCATCATTAGGGTTGATTTTGATTTGGTTATATCCTATGAAGCCATCCATGAATTAAAACATGTCATAAGCGGTTATGGAATCAACAATCATATCAATGTGGGGAAGAGGAAAACTATTCTTAGGAAAAGCCTTATTTAAATTTTAAAAATTAATACAAAAATGGATTTCACCATTAGGCTTGGCCACATGGATGATATTAGACACCCATTATAGGTAGTTTACGACATGAATGAACCTTGTACTAAGAATTTTTGAATTTCCTTTTTAACCATTTAATTGAAATTGGGACGCATCTTATGAATTTTTGTTGCCTTTGGTTTGAGATGGTTTGTTGTAGTACAATATTATGCATGGAAACAAATGGGTTAATGCCAAAAATGTCACTATATGTCCAAAAAATGGGAAAATCATATAAACCCTAAATTGTATAACATCCCTCTTAGTATCATTAAGCACGACAATAAGGAGCACCAAACGAGGATCCTCATGAGTAACAAAATTGAAAGAAATTGTTTCTTTATTTAGTAGTATGGAGCATTCCTCAATATATGGATGAGTGGGAAAAATATCTAGAGGACTAGTTGGAGTATAAGAGGAAACCCCATCCCAGGACTATGTGTGGGTGTATATAGTGTGAGGATACCTATTCTTATGAAAGAAGGAATGGAGATCCTCATATTCCCCATGTACTCAAGGAGGGATTCCTCATTAGTAAATTCATCCAGCGATGGGATATTAGGTGACACTCTATTATAGATCATTTTCGACCTTACAAAATCGAAGATTATGTTCGTATAAGTTGTACAAACCTCCTGTGAGTTCTTTTGGGAAGTAGGATGAAACATCAATGCTAACGAAGGTTTACATAAAGGTTGTAAGGCATAACCAAAGTGTATTCCTTAGTACACTTTGATGGGAGTGTAATGGGATTATGAATTCAATAGCTATAATGACCAATCCATTATCCCTTAAATCCATGAATCAATAAACAATGATAACACACGCCATAATCATTATACGTAATAAAGGGAGGTCATATGCGAGGAGTAGATAAGTCACCACTAGCTATATTAGTACAATACTCAAAATGGGTAAAATCATCTTTGATTACATGTATAATCCCTTGATAAGAGTATTTGAGACAAGCATGAAGTGTATAGGGAACAAAATGCACGACATGTAGTCAAGGATGTCCTAGAATAGATGTAACTAAGGTCATTTGGCATAACATGAAAAGGTGTAGGAAGGGTATGAGAGTTGATGGTGATAGGAAACATAATTTTTCCAATGGTTGATGTGGTGTGTTATCTAAACCAAAAATATTTATGGTTGAGGGATAAATCGTTAGCATAGATACCCAAATGATATAGAAAAGAAATATTGCAAATATTAAGGCCCTAGCCACTATCAATGAGAACATGCTTAACAAAGGTATTTTAGAAAATGGCTTGAACATAGAAATGGATTTATAGTCACGAATTACACACTTTATATTTACATCAAGCCTCTAAGTATGTCATTATATGCATGATTCCTAAGTGAGAAAACTAGACATTAACAACACATGTTTTGCTTTTACATTGCTTTATCCTCTTACACACTCTTCTTATTTACTTTTTGGAATGACCACTTTACTCTTGGACATTATAAAACATATGGACTAGCATTTTATTTACCATTATATCCTCGAGCATCCTATAAAGTAGTACCCATTAGGAACAAGAGCGCTAGGTGTTATTGCCCCCTTTGGGCACTTATGTCCTTTTCCCTCCTTTTCTTGATTTTCAAATGCCACATCATTTGGTACCTTTTCTAAAATATTTCTTATTACTTTGGGTTAGCTTTTCTTGTTGTTAATGATGAAATTCAAACAAGGGAATCATATATATACATGACTTACTTACTATCATTAGGGGTTGGACAAATTTGGGATAATACTTACTATATACTACATGGGAGAAGAGAAACACTCAAGAAGCGCATTTGGACTGCATTATTCACTCTATAGGGGGACTATTTCTAAATTCCATCTCATACATTCATCATGGGGGAAAAGTAGTTGTATCCCACTATCTTGGTGTGATTGACACAAGGGCAACCTAGAATCAAGGGACATAATTCAATCACACACACACACACTAGAACTACACAAAGTCTAACATGAAGTGTAATGATCGGTGATAATCACATTGGAGTGACCACTTCGAGGTCATTACGAATTAACCATATGCATTATTTATTTCATCTAATGTTTGCTTGAGCCTTGTGTAGGTATCTAAGTTGGTTTTGTAGGTTTATGTACGACACATGAACCATAAAAAAAAGTGGATATGATAAAGAATGAAATGGAACATACAAGATAAAACCTTGAAAAAATCAAAAGTAGAGCACTTGTCAGGACACTAGCACCCGAGATCGGACACTAACACCCGAGGCGGTCTTGTCCCTATTTGGGTGGATCTGTCTCAAGAGGTTCAGATTATAGTTTTTCGAGACAAAGCATACACAACCTAGTTCTAACCTTTCCAACTTGTTTTCCAACCCATAATTAGTCCAGATCTCTTGAAACAAGCTAAGTCACTTTTATCTCCTATCTTGCACACTTGCTTGTTATTCATTCGTTATATTCATTTGATTTTAGTCCTCTGCTAAAGATTTAAATTTCCTTAAATTAGGATTCCATTATCAATAATATCTTGAGGTGGTAAATCAGTGGAAGTAAAGGAGATATGACCATCTTGAAAAACAATGACCTTTTGGAGCAACGCTCATACATAATTGAGATATGTGCTAGGATGAATTTGAGCATTTTGAAATAACTTATAGACTACATCCTTACATATAAAATTAAGTTGAATAAATTTAATTAATGTGATGGTAGGGTCATGAGAAGAGGCCATTAATGTTCCCAAAATGTAGAATAATTATCCCTATAAAAATTAAAATAATCATGCACCACAAGGAAGGAGAAATCCTAGGGTAACTAGAGTTTGAGCAAAAATGTTTGATTCAAGAGTTTCAAGTTCACCAAATATTTACACTCTTTTAAGATCAACTTAATATTAGTATAGAATGCACAACAACTAGAAAGGAATATAAGGTTCGATATCGGGGTTTATTCTAATTAATTAACTTACAAGATTAATCATAAAATATCATAACAACATAATTGGCCGTACTTACAACTAGTGTTTACAATATGATACAATCTTGAAAACAAAAGAGAAAATATGTACTTAGCTACATAGAATGGAACAAGAGAGATTTATATGCACAAACTAGGAAAGCTCGTGAGAAATAAGCCTATAGATGCTTCATTTTAAAAACTATGGCTTGGAATTTCATTGATACAACACTTTACACCTCTGCAAGGATAAGATGTATGGTTTTGGACCCACCGAGAGTGATGTTTTGTAAATTTTAGTGTCCTTTGATGGTCTATAAATATGTCTCATTGTCAAACCCTAAGCATCACACAATCCACGATACCATATAAAATCAGTTGAATGGAACTCAAAGCCTAGACATGGATGGAAGACCTTACTGATAAGGTCGGTGTTTGGGTTGAAGTCAAATCCGTGCACTACCTATGTTGATACTACTTTAAAGATGCCTCAAACAACATGTAGTTCTCCACCTAACATGTGATATCTAGATGGTTGTAACTAGTTGACAACTTGAATCACTTTGAACATGTTTGAGATGGTTATGCTCTTGCTAATACATTGAGTAGGGATCTTTGAGTTCTTGTGTGACAATTTGACCATATTTTATACAAATAAACTCAACACAATAATAATAAACTACTTCAATTCAAGTGGGACTTTTTATTTATCACGAGAGATTGCATTATATATGAGAATGATCTCCTTAATACAAGGAGTCATCATTAATCACATATCCCTCAAATATCTCATATGTATCTCCTAATATATCTCTCCTGCAATCTCTCAAGCCTATCTAATAGTGAGTTTTTCTCGCAACTCTCGTATACCCAAACCATTATCTCACTCAAAGCTATATATGTGAGTTTATGAAAACTTCACATATTAAATAATTAGTACATTCACACACTCACATTTAATTATATTATCTTAGATAATATAATTACTTTTATGAGTTATCACAACTCATTTTCCATAAACTATAAAAATATAAATAATAATCACTCACACATATTACATCTACCCATACAAATAATGTGAGAACTAATATGATTTCCTAAAAAATTGGAAGTGAGGAAGCTGAAATCCTTGATCTAGTTGAGTGCTTCAAAACTATAGTAGTGGCTTGAGGCTAATGGATTTGCATTAGCTCGGGAAGATTTAGGGAGCTTTGGGTGAATTTTGTATGTATTTGCAATGAGTGTACCAAGTGATTTCTTATGTTCAGGATTGGTGTGTAAATGAGGTGATGTTAACTTGTTTATATAGGGCTCTGAAGTTAAATTTTCATGTAAAGGATTACTCAAGAAGATGAAAAGACCAAAAATGCATTTGAAAGTAGAGATGGAAGATATGTTGGTGCAAGGCGTATAAGTCGAAGAACCTGGACTCCACATCCCGACCTTATTGTATGGTTTTGGACAATGAGATGGTTGAGGAAATCTATAATTTACATTATTATGGGAAAGGGTTAAGTTTTGATTATATGCATTTATTTTTAGAGAGTGTTGACACATAAGTGTGTAAGAATAAGAAAGTTGGGGAGATATACCAAGATGTTCTAAGTGGGGATAAGATGTAGATGTTTTTCTTAGATAAGAAAAATAATCATAACATGTAGTGTCAAAATGATAAACTACCAAAATTTAACTCATCTATACAATTACACATTTTCCCTATCTCCATGTGCGTCAACCAACGACTCATGGTGTTCGCCATGATTTTGTTTCCCTCTAGAAATTGTTGTGGTTTTCTCTATTTCGAACTATCACATCCGATCATTTTCTTCTTTAAACTAGAATTTTTTTAATCCAGTAGCTTAAAAGGGGGAAATGTAAACAGCTAATTTTGCACAAAATCATTATTACATAATGCTTTTAGTAAATTATATGTACACAGGTCTTAAAAGCTGAAACTAGAGGTTAGTGGCATAAGTCCTTGCTATTTTTCTTTTGTATTGTTTGATTGATTATCATTTTTGACTTATTTGAATATTTTGTATTCTCTTATGTCATGTCACATATATCTCTAACAATATATTTTTATTGTTTGACTATTGTTGAGTTCAATATGGGACCATAAATATTGGTTCAAACCATCCTAGAATTTGGTCCCAAGTAAAATGGCCTTGTCCTCACATTGCTTTGGGTATTTTCTTCTTGTTGTGTTTTTTGTCACTCTTTTTAAATTTTATTTCCTATGTTGTGGGTCGACATTATGTGCCACTAGACTTGATTTTAAAAGTAATGGACTCTTACACACACACAAGTTTACAATAAGCATTTATCATCTATCAATCACCTTTTACTATCCATGAAATAATCAAAATAAAGGAACTATTATACCACATCTCATGAGCACAACATAAGGGGTAAATTATTTATTTCAAGAATTCTACATTTTCATACATGGGTTTCAATTGGGATAATTAGTTATCCCGCTATTGATGTTGAGGCTCAAGGAAAAGCTAGGACAAGAGAAATAGTTTCATACACACATGCATCAAGGACTATGAGAACTACTGATTTTGATATGTAGTGAAATATCCAATCTGAATCATGTGGGGTGACCACCGTGGTCAATTCAACTCAAGCCCCAAACATTTATTTGTTATCTAATTTGTTTTTGAAGTGTTCTTAGGAAGCTATGGTTTTTATAGGTAAAAGCACATATACTAGGGTTACATAGAACATAACTATATCAATATGCAACATAGGAAAAGATGAATTGATAGAGGAAAAATTAGAAGCATACCAGTTCCCAATTTGAAATCATATAGAAGGAGACAATTCATGATATGGTCTTGTACAAAAATTTGTACAATTTGGTCTATCCACACACATCAACAAATAGTGATCTTTTTGGCACATTCCAAATTATTTATACCTTCTAAATCCGGTGATGACAAAATCGGTTAATTTTGTAAACCATGTCATATCTCAAACCTCTATTATACTCTTACTTTCTCTATCGAATAATAATGCATGTAAAGATCTAGTTTCCAATCTTATAATTTGATGTGTTTGATTTAATTTTTGTTTTTGTATATTACATCTCAATCCTATTTATTTAGTTGAATAAAAACCTATTTATTTAATTTAGGATTGAATTATCGAAACAACATATGAAGATGCAACCAAAAGGAAAAACATAAATAGTGTGGGTCAATTTAGAGTCTAGAGATCTTGTATCGAGTATGAGTTTGTTGATAAATACATGCAAGAGAATAAACACGATCTCAAAACCCTTTCATAAAGGAATTAAAATATGGTATGCATAATGTCTTAAAGTTTTATCTCACTCAAATTTTCTTGTGTTATTTCTATCACTAGTTAAAGGTGATGATTCTAAGATGTTAAAGGAAGCTATTGGATTAAAAGAGATTAATTCTTGGAAGAAATCCATGAAAGATAAAATTCAGTCTCTATATGATAAATATACTTGGTATTTGGTAAAGATACCTCCTACAAGAAAAACTATAGGATGTAAGTAGTTGTTCAAGAAGAAGTGCAATGTGCAAGTAAAATTGGAAAAGTATAATGTTCACCTACTAATGAAAAAATTCTCTTAGGTGGAAGGGATTAAATTTCATAGGGTATTTTAAGTTGTTATGAAGTTTATTTCTATCATAAATTATTATTTTAGTTATTGTTGCTACATTCGATACTTGATATAGATAATATTAAAACAAAATTTCTACACAAAGAAATTGAAGATGAGATATACATGACATAGTTGGAAATTTTCAAGGTAAAAGGAAAGTAATACTTGGTTTGCAGAATAAATAAGTACTAATATGGCCTTAAAAACACTAAGGATGGGGAATTAGAAACTTTATAGCTATGTATTAAAACATTGGCTTGCATGTAACAAAGATGATCCTTGCACATAATACTTCAAATAAGAAGGGAAAAATCATCATGGTGTACAAAGTGTTCAACAAGTGGGAGAAGTTTGGGAATGTATCAACTTTACATAATTCTACACAAAATGAATTTGTACGGAGGTCAAGTATTGTGTAGGATTACACAACATAAGTATTTACATGGATATGTGGTAAAGAATAAAGAAAGTGGAATTACATGTAGGAATTTTAGAATGTGGTGTTTAAGATTGAGTGTAGGACTATGTACTACAAGGTGGAGTTGCAACATGGTGCACAATGGACTTACAAGACATGGTAATTTACATTGTATGATGTTTGTAAGGTGTTACCAACTAATTTTATGAGTAGATATATCAACTAGAGGTGTGTAAGGAATGTTTCGTAATGCTATAACACGTTTAATGGAGGAGCATTATAAAATGATGACTTTCTCAGTTGTTCAATACAAATATGTGAATTCTCTTGTAGATGAATATTATAAAGTCAAAAGTTTTTTTAAAGGTACACATACTCTTAGGAGTGAATATCATAAAATAGATGCATTAATCTTAGAGATTGTTGGGGTGGTTAGACAAATACGTCTAAGCATAGTTCATTCGGTAATGAGGGATGTTTTGGTACATAGTCACACAATGCATTTTCTAGACTATGGATTGAATGATAGATACATATCTGTATATTGTAAATTATAAAACTATTTTTAGTTCATATAATAGATCAAAAAGGCTATTGTATTGGGGTTTTTACATATACGTGTTTTCCCGGTGAAATCCTATGTCCATTTGTATGTTTGTTTCTTATGCATTGTGTAGATTTCAATTTAACATAACTATTATTTTATTTTATCTTACTCTACAAGGGCTAGAATCTAACATATATACCCTAGGATGCTCCTATTATACCATAATTTTTAAAGGTGAGGTCACCTAAAGGAATACCAATGTAAAAACACCTATTATATCTCAAACACATCATCCACATATGCTAGAAGTCAATATCAACCATCTGATGTTGTGCTCACAAAAACCTCTCATTACAAAGTAAAAATGGACATACAATGGCCATAGATGATCATGCAATTCAATAAAATACCAAGATAAAGTATCATATCATTTTGCATAGTGATGAAAAAGAATAATATAATGCTACAAACAACTATGATGTTGATACAATGATCTTTATTTTATATACTCTTATCAACCTATTCATCGAGATTTTTCTTTTGATGATGTAGATATACCTCAGTACACATATTATGATTATGACTCTCTTGGATGTGATTCAATAATATGTTAAGTTAATTAACCTTCCATGTGCATATGTTATCAAGATTTATCAATTGATTGTGTAGATTTCATGTTTGTTTCATGTTGTATATTCTTTCCTTTATATATTCTCAAGTAGATGGTATCTTGTGCTGATTTTCTTTTCCTAGTTTGATGTCTTCTTATCCCTATTGTTTTTGTTGCACACTTTATCTATCTTTTCCTTTGAAGTTGCGTATTCATGTTTCCTCGTACACTTCTCTCTAGTCTTAGATGATTCATATTTCAAATTGTATTTACTTTTCACAACCTATTATTTTATTGATATGTCCCAAACACAACCTTTTCATTCATCTTAATGACTTATGTAAGATTTAGGAGTTCTTATTACTTTTTATTCACTAATTCTTTAGATTATATTCCTTTTAATTGTAAAAATTTTCAAGCCTTTGCAATTATTTAACTTTACAG
Organism: Taxus wallichiana var. yunnanensis; assembly: GCA_018340775.1. Lineage (NCBI taxonomy): Eukaryota > Viridiplantae > Streptophyta > Pinopsida > Cupressales > Taxaceae > Taxus > Taxus wallichiana. The sequence goes on from CM031241.1 coordinate 128,005,720, forward strand.
TACCCCACCCTTAGAAAATATTATGTTAAATTCCAAGCGATGATAGTATAATTATGGCTCCTATGTTAATTGGTAAGTGATGATGACACAATTATGGGGCACCACATCCCTAAGTGCACAAAAATACGATTCAAGTTGTAAGAATGTAGGGAATGATTCTTATTTTATTTTCCCTTCCCAATATTCATCTCGCACTTGTTATGCTCAATTAGTCAGTTTTATTAATTGTTTTATATGTCCACTTGATTTTTTTTTTTGGTTATCTTTATGTACACTTATTGTTCCACTATGCTCAATATTTTTATATGCTTTTCATAGTGCATATCATGCTTGTATTTTTAATATATTCTTACTTGTATTTTCCATGATCAATATCATGCATAGAATGGGGAAATGATTATTGATAGTCTTATCCCGATTTTACCTTACCCCTTTGTGGTACATTACATTTTATGCTTGCTCTAATTTCAACTTTCCCATCAATAGGGCACATTATTTCTATGATTGCATTGTTTCATGTACTCAATTAAGGCATTATATTATATTTTATACTTATTACATTTTTATACATTGAGGTATTCTCCTATTATGTGTCAAAACTCAAATTTGGAAACTTATCCTTTTGCGGTGATAAGTTTGGATTTGTTCTATGATAAGACAAATTATCCCATTCTAAGCCCAATCAATATATATCTCTCCCTCTCTCCGATTTTCTCACATTCACACACTAATATATCATTCATCCAAAAATTTAGCTAAATCAATAACTCAATGTTAGACGTCATTCCTAAACATTAGCCTTTGCATCAATTACTATCTGTGTGAAATTGTACAACTTAGAATGATAATGGAATATGGTCCTAGCTTACTTGTATGATCCTAGACCCTTCAATCTAACAACTCTTATTATAATTTTAATATCTTATTTGTGTCATTTTATATTCTTAGGTCATCATTAATGTGAATGTTTAACCTACGAAGCCTATATAATGAATTCAAATACACATCACAACTCACCTGGCACTACCTAGCATTCTCATGAGCTCCCATTGCAAATATCAACACTAAAGAACTCAAGGCTCTCCAAAAGCTCTCTATAACAGTTGCACATTAATTAAAGTAGCCACCACAAAGATCTAAAACACTCAAACTAGGTATAATGGTTCATCTTCTTCCATTTCTAAACATCCAAATGTCAACAAGTTATGTCTTAGCAAGAACAAAGTCACTCAAGCATTGTAAAAGTGATCAAGTCATAAAAGTATTTGCATTCATATAGATATCACATGATAGGTAGAGAAATACACATGGCTTGAGGCTTCTTTGGATTCTTTGTTGACATAGGTGGTGCACAAATTGCACTTTAACCTAAGCACTAACCTTTTTAAAGGGTCTTTGAACCATGCTTAGGGTTTGAGTTTGATTCTCATCAATAAAAGGGTTTCACAAATTTTTGACACATAGAGTTTCAAAGAAAAGGTCATCGATTCACTCATAGCCACATAGAAAGTTCGAGTCCCACTTTGTACATAAATCCAAGACCATATGAATAGGTCGAAATTATATAGAAGAGGTCAAGACCATACAATAGATATACGAGTCATGGACAAGATAAATTTCAAGTGTCAGAATCAAAGATGAATAATTTACGAGATACACAACCTTTTCATCTTGTACGCACATCTAGATCAATATTGTACCACTTTACATAGCCAAGTACTTATCCCTTTATGTGTTTTAATTAAGTTTCATAGCATATTAGCATAGTACCTAATATTAATGCATTATTATGAATATGTATGGTTAATGTTTATTAATCAATTCATAATAATCAACCTATAACATTCTAAATAATATTTTCATAATTCACTTTTACACACTTAACTACTTAGGAATCTGAACTAAATAATTATCAAGATATTAGTGCTATATATTTCCCTACCTTTGGGGATGATTCCCTATATTGATCTCACATTGATTATACCTTACCCACCTTGGGAACTATCTTAGTTCATTTAAAGACTACATTCATTATATTATGCCTACCTTGAGGTGTTATTGTAGGGCCTTACATGGGGTTTACATTCACCCACTTGATCCCTGACTCTACTATTCTACTTAGAACTTATACCTAGTCTCATATAGGGCCATTTTACATATTATATACATGTGTTTGCATTATGATATGTATATATGTTTACATCATAGATATTATTTTCTATCATACATGGTCTATGTAAACACTTTATTTTGAGATATGTAGTTAATAGGTTCATTTCCCACCTCAAAAGAGACATATATCCCTCTTTTGTTTATCTCAATATCTACACTCTAGGACATTTTACTAATTTTGTATATGGAAGAAAATGCTATTTGATGCATGACAAACCTCACTTACTCTCATTGCAAGAATTTTTTTATTGGATTTAGATATATTTCTCTCACTACAAGGGCCACACTTGGTTAGATTTATATTCAACTTCTATTTTGAGACATGAATTTATAAAGGTAGCCTTTTCCAATTTCAACACAACCTAGTGTATTGATTCTTATCTAGCCTTTTCTAGATTTCAAAGGTTTCTTGAAATTCATTTATACATGTGGACATGTTTTTCATGCACATATTTCTATTTGTTTGTAGGATCAAAAGATTCCAAAAACAATACAAGTACCAACCACAAGATCTCCATAACCCTCCACTTTCCTTTTTACATTCATCTCACTTTTGTTATCTTACTTTATTCGAGAAATTTCAATACATGGCTAGATGAGATGACCTGTAAAAAAACAATAATGTAGGTAAATTTTCTTGTTTTTTTCATATTTATGTGTATGACTACACACACACACACACCAAATTGGAGCATTTTGTAGACACCTAATTTTGGCACATAACTATTTAATTGTTATGATTTTGTGTATATATATGTGTTTATTGATTATTGGTCCAATTTAAGCTCTTTTAACTAGCATGTGTTCCTTGGTTGTTCAAATTTAGAATCGTTTATCTTGTGTCCGGGTTGTGACTTTTGACCTCTTGACCTTGTTTGACCCATGTTGACTTGGTGTTGTCATTCTTTATCTTTTTTCCTGTTTTCTTCTCTCTCATGGTATTCTCTCTCCTCTCCTATTTTTATCATAGTCATAACAAGTGACCAATTTTTTACAGACATTGACATAGCATTGGTCATTGTCTTTGTGAGCCCTTTTATTCCTTGGTTTTGAATTCCTTGGGATTTATGGCTTTTATTGTTGGGTTTATAACTCATTGTGTATTGCCTTGTGCTCCAATAGAGTCCCAATTTAAATTCAAGAAATCTATAAATACATGAGTGTTGTAGTGCATTTAGGAAAATGAGAGGATGAATAATTATTTCACATAAAAGTGATATTGACAAGAGGAAAAATTATTTTTTTCAAGACTATTCTTGTCCTAAAAGAAGAATCCAATAATTTAGTTGAGAGCATCCTAGCATTTACTAGTTTTGATGCATGCATTGAAAGATATGGGTTATGAAACTTATATCTAATTATTTTTAACTTGCATCAAGTGCCAATTGTGATTTTGTTCACAAATTGAGGGGGCTTGATAATATTGGAGGGATACCTAAGACCCTTATTAACATACCTCGTTTTATAGGCCTAGCAACGTGTTGAGGCCATATTAATTTTTGAATAAAAAAACAAGTTTTTAGTGAATTACACCACAACTATTTAATAATTCAAAATAGAACCAAAGAAAGTGAGCAAGGTTTTTGACAACTAGAAGAAAGTAATTACATTCACAAATTATCTTTCACATTTTTTAGAGACCATTTTCATACCCATTGCAGAAGTGGTCAACCACTTGCATACCCACTTTAGAAGTGGTCAAGTGTGTCTTTCTAATTCTTGTCTTTTAGAATTGATTTCTGTTAAAGTATAGAATTGTATGTTGCCACCTATCCTTGAATACTACCTTCAAAATCACAAATCAGTTAATATATTATCTTGCAAACCCTAATTCTCCATTATTTTCATTATCTTATATTTTTCTATATTCTATTAGACATTTATTCTTCATTCTTTGTAATTGAGTCTGATCTAGTATTTTATCATGTAGTGCATTCGTTAATGCAAAACCACCTTCCTTATGATTGGTTATAGTTTTCTCGCTGTATCATGTACTCATGTGTGCTTGCTCCTTGAAATTGACCCCTTAACATAAAATTATACGTATAATGAAGTTTAGTAGGTACCCTATGAAAAAGACATATAACAACAATCAAATCCATGACACACTCCCTACTAGTCTGAACTTTTGGTTAAACTCAGCTATCGTATTTCCTTATAAATATGGATTTAAGCCTTTGAGACCCGTGACCTCTTCACATGATTTAAATTCTAGTGCCATAAAATAGTTCTTTCCCACCTTTGGAATAATACAGCTGCAAAGCTTTTAAGATATTTCATGATTACAATGAACTTTGTCTCTTTTATTTTTTAATTGCTCTCCACTTCCAAAGGTGGCAGAATCACGGGCCACAAGATGCCAATGGAAATTCACAAGCCAATGTTCTGTTCATGCATCCCCATCAATATTCATTCTCTTATATAAACTTACACACCTCCATCCTCAACAATCATATTGCTCTGAAAAAAAAAAAAACATTTACAGACACAATGTTTTTGAGAAGTATGAAAGGAGTTCAGGTGGCCGTTGTCATGATAGTATTATTACTCGCTTGTGTTTCAGTAAAGGTAAGGAGTGCTTATATGGTATGTAATATGGATATTGATAATATGAAGCCATGCAAGCCAGCAGTAACCCAGCCACCTCTAAAGCCTGAAAAAGGTTGTTGCAGTGTCCTTAGCACTGCAAATCTTGCATGCTTCTGTGAATTTGGGCGTGATAATCCAACTCTTCTTAGATTGATGGGCATTAATCCAGAATTGGCAAGGACCCTTCCTGCAAAATGCAACTTGAAAGGCCCTGCTAATTGTTAAGAAGATCATGTGTAATAAAAAGCCAGTGTTTGGGGTAGACTGGCATTAACGTACTGACTGTTTAGCACTTTTTGGTTTTTTTTTGAGTGTTTAATCCGATGAGTTCAACCCCTTCAACATGAACGCACGGATTGTTTACATGAGGCCCTGGCTACATGTTTCTTTGCATTGTGAGTCTCAATTCCATTAGGTTTGAACACATACATCTATGTTTTAGAGTTTTGGCATTAGAAACTGTAAGATAACTTGCATGGGTGGTTTGGGCTTGGACCCATAAGTCTCTGTTTATGCTTTTGGCTTTAGAATGTGCATTTTAACTTACATGGGTGTTCTTGAGGGTTAGGCCCATTATAAGTCTATTCCTATGTTTCAGGCTCTGTAAGGTGGATATTACTATGTAACAGAACTATTTTGAATTTTACTGTTGTCTGTTTAGCTCTGTGGATTCTGATGAGAAACTTTTAGCGTTTTTTTGTTATGTGCCTTTTGTATTTAAATATGTTTTTCAAGGTTTACTGTAAAGTTTACTTAATGATGTGACATCCATTATTTTTGTATAGTAATGAGCCAAACGTATCACCACGCACCTCTAAGGTGCACTAGATATGTCAAAAACGATGGAGAGGGTTGGAATGAGTAAATTTGAATAGAAAAATATATTTTGAAAAGTAAAATTAAATAAGTGGGAAGAAATATATCTGATTTTATTTCATGGATATAAATTATAAGTCTGTTACAAATAAAAAATAAGTAAATATTCTAAATAAAAAATGTTCTCAAAGAACTCCCCTACGAGACATTAATCAAGAACAAGGCATACTAAAGTATTAACAAATTGAAAATACAATCCATTCATACAATCAATATAAACCAACTAATGAAAATGGGTTCGAAAAGTGAATTTTCTAAAAACTCTTGAATAAAAACTGATATGGATCTTAGTACAATATATTGTACAAAATATACACATTTATAAAACAATGTATGGTACTCTTTTTTAATCTATAAAAATAAAAAATAAAAATATTTTATATTCATGAAAATTCAAAACATTCAACATACTTAAAATTTCACATATACAATATTTAATTTTCAAAATAAGGTCAAAGTAAGCGAGAAGGGTTGATGGAAAAATCAAGGAGTTCTGAAAAATCGTATGTACTATCATTGGACCAATCACTTAATTAATAAAAAAACATTAATTTATTTCTATTTTTGTGATTGGCCCAAAACGTGGACCCTACCAGCTTTGTGTTTCTTGGTTAAGGTCAACTTACTATCAAAAGTCAATAACATGTGCAAAATTGTATTAGGATTCCATTAGAGATGATATGCCTTTCATCCCAAGTCTCTCTAAAGACAATGTCTTTCATTCTACTTACCATTTCTCTAAAAACTTAAAATATTTAAAAAAATTAATACTAATTTAATTATTTTTAAAAATTTAGTTGTAATTAACTTTCAAATTTCAGCAATAGAAAAAACTCAATGAGACATTTTACTGTATAAGATAATGACAAAACATAACCAATATGTACATTATAAAATAAGAAGCTAGCAAGAAATACAAATATTTAGCGTACTACACAAAAAAGAAGCTGTATTTGTTTTGTTTTCATTTTTCTACAATGAGATAGTGAAGAGTCTTGATCTATCCATTGTAAAACATTTTGTTTATGTGGTTCTGAAATTGAAGAAGAAATAAAGTCCCAAAAGTCTAAAACTTTAATAACAACTCTGCATTCAATATATATAAGAAGGAAAAAAATTGTTCAGTAGAAATGAAAATAGTTTAAAAAAATTATTTATTTTTGATTGAAAAACTATTATCATAAAAAAACAAAGTTTACACCAAAAAAATCCATAATTTGAAATGATCTAATCTTGCCTTTAACTAGTTCAGCGAAATTCCAAAACAATATTGTACAACCCAATTCAATGCAAATCCTTCAATTTGTAAGATTCCAAAAGTTCTCCCAATGACACCAAAAATTGTTTTTGTTAACTTTTCAGTGAAAAGTTAACTTAAATATGCAAAAGTAACATGTATAGTTTTGGTTACATCCATCCAACACAGGAAGCATGAATTCTGTAAAACACACAACTTTTTTCATTCTATGAAACACATTTGTACGTCAACTATATATACATGAATTAAAAACTAAATGGTGTGTATCTAGCAACTAGAAGAGGCTCACATTAGCAGGTTTCACGTGCTCAAGGTGTGAAGATACACAAACTATGATCTGCTGCTCAAATATTCCTTTTGTGGGTAATAGTATGCCTTTGTAGAGCTGTAAATGAAGTACACTCAACAAGAACATTGTAGCCTAAGCATTGTGGTATTTGGAACGTTATGACTATGCAAGCTAGTAGCTGCATTGCTGGTGTATATTTGAACAAATATGTTTCCCATTGGACATAAATTAGTGTAGAATGAGACCACCTATTCTATCTAGTTTGGATCAAACTATGCAAAAATGTCTATTCAATGTTAGGCTATCATAATTGCCTATTTTGTTTGAACAAGAATGGTCCAACTCAATCATATCTTTCCCATCATGTTACTTTTGGTATTTTTCTCACTTATTATTTGGGACCAATTCAATCATATTTTTCCCATAATATTATATAATAGCAACTTTGCCTTGATCAAACCACACAATTCTAAAGGAATAAGCATCATAATCCTTATTTCATAACTAATTGTGCTTAAATATTATGTATGTTTGTACTAATTTTTAATTATAAACTTATAATTTCCACAAAATTTTCTAGAAAATCTTACACTAAGTGGTAGGTTGTGCAACTTGTAAAGCACAGATTTAGTATTCAAATTTTGTTATTTTTAATTCTAGTTTTGTGTAAACATATGTGATGTTTAAGCTCTTCCTTCATAACATGGTGCTTGATTAAACTACGATTACAAACAAACCCTAATAGTCTAACTTGAATGATTTGCATGAATTTCTTCACTTCAACAAAGAAAATTCTTGCTCACCTTCCTCTTCCTCCTCATCTTTTTATGATTTTCCTCTTTTTTTTGATACCTTTTCACATATAGTTGTCCTTATTACATTCAAACAAAAAAATTTCTCACCTTCCTCTTCCTCCTCATCCTTTTTATGATTTTCCTCTTTTTTGATACCTCCATTTCAACCTTTTGCATATTGTCATCATCTACTCTTATTCATGTCACTCGCAACTTCAATCTCATGATCTCCTTTAATGAAGCTTGTCTAAACTAGAAATGAAACTTTTGCAAAGAGATGTCCATGTGATTTTTTTGCACTTTCTCTATTTCTTCCTTTGTATCATTTGAATCCTAATTCCTATTACATATCTCTTTAATATTATATGATTCATTTTTAGTTTTGAATTTAATTTCTAAAACCTATTATTTTGTTGATATGTCCTAGTCACAACCTTTTCATATTCCTTAATGATTTATTAAAGCTTTAAGGGTTCTCATTACTTACCTTTCACTATTTTTGTGTGCATTATATTATTTTTTTCCTCAACTTTTTATAAGTTTCCCCTTATTTAGCTTACTTTTACCGCATCCCTAGAAAAGTCTATGTTAAGTTACAAGTGACGATAACACAATTATAGAGCCTATGTTATACGGTAAGTGGTGATGACACAATTATGGAACCTATGTTAACTAGTAGGCACGATGATAACACAATTATGGTGGCACATACATAAGTGCCCACAAATATGATGCAAGATGGAACACAAAGTAGGGAATCATTCTTGTTTATTTTCCCTTCCCAATATTCATCTTCTCTTCTTATGCTCACTTACTCAATTTCACTAATTCGTTTATATGTCTACTTGAGTTGTTTTTTTATCTTTGTTTGCATACACTTATTATTTCACTATGCTCAACCTTCTTATGCCGAGATTTTTAATATGTCCTCACTTTTATTTTCCATGTTCTATATATAATGTGCATAAAATGGGGAAAGGAACCTTGATAGTGTTATCATTGATTTTACCTTGCCCCTTTTTGGCACATTACATTATGTGCTTTCTCTAATGTCAACTTGCCCATCAATGGGGCATATTTTTCTATGATTACACTATCTCACCTACCCAATTCAGCTATATTCTCTTGTAATTATACTTGTTACATGTGTTCCACCTTGAAGAGTTATCCTATTATTGAGATTTAAGTCGGGGTAATTTCTTATTTTGAGCTTACATTGATTATATCTTTCTGCATTGGGAATCATCTTAGTTTGTTTAGAGACTACATTCATTATATTGTTCCCACCTTGGAAAATTATTCTATGGATTTACATGGTTACATCCACACATTTAAGCCATAACTCTACTATTTTATTTACATCTTATATACCTAGTCTCATATATATATATTTGCACAAAGGATATATTTTTCTATCATACATATATTCCATGAGAACCCTTTCTTTTGAGATATGTGATTAGCAAGTTCATTTCCTATTTACAAAGAGGGAAAATAACCCTCTCGTTTTTATCTTCAATCTCTACATTATATGACCTTTTAATATTTATGTATGTGGAAGAAAACACTAGATGATGCATGACATGCCTCACTTAATCTTATTACAAAACACATTGATTAGATTCAAATACATTTGTATCACCACGAGGGTACACTAAGATTTATATTCAACTCATATATTGAGACATGAGTTCATAAAGGTATCTTTTTAATAATAACATCACTTAGTGTATTGGTTCCTATCTTGTATTTTCTAGATTTTAATAGTTTCTTGATTATTCATTTATACAATATGAACATGTTTTTTCTCGCACATATTTCTATATGTTTGTAGGAGCAAAGGATTTTAGAAATAGGAGCACAAATGCCAACCACAAGGTCTTCAAAACCCTCTAAGTTCCTTTTTACTTTCATTTTGCTTTTGTTTTCTTACTCAATTCGAGAAATTTCAATAATTGCCTAGATGAATATAAAAAAACAATGTTAGGTAAGTTCTTTTTTTTTTTTGTTTTGATATGTATACATGCACACACATCAAATTGGGGCATTGTGTAGAAATCTGATTTTGGCACATGAATATTTAATTATTTTGGTGTTAGTGTATCTATGTGTTTATTGAGTATTGGTCCACTTTAAGATCTTTTAATTGGCACATGTTCCTTGGCCTTGAAAATTTTGAATCATTTCTCTTGTGTCCCTTGCAACATTTAAACTATTTGATTTTTTTTTCCTTTTTAGCTTTGTGTGTTATCATTTTCTATCTCCTTTTTAGTTTTCCTTCTCTCTCATGGGTTTCTCTTTCCACTCTTATTTTTATCATGGTCATAGAAAGTGACCATTTCCGTATGGTGTGGAAATGGCCATCGCCTTTGTGAGCCCTTATATCCCTTTATTTTGAATTCTCCAATGTATGTACCTTTCTTGATGGGTTTCTCTCTATTGTGCATTTTATTGTGCATAGATGAGTTAATATTATTCAAGATATTTATAAATACCAAGTGCTATAAGAGCAAAAATCACTCATTTTGTTGAGAGCATCCTAGTATTTTGTAATATCCCCTTTTGGGATATTATCCAAATATGTAAAATTACTTTACTAAATCGACTCTAGAAGGACTAAACCCTCCTAGTTTGACCTCAAATAATCCAATGTTAGCTTCAATACAACCCTAAAAGGGTTAGAGTGAGCCAAGGTGGTGGATTAGATGGGAGAACCAGTTAGGAAATTAATCACTTCAAATCTGAAATTAATTACAACAATAATTAATTTATAAATGCACTAAACTACTGCAAACTTCAAAAATTAATAACTCCTTCACCATCCATTATTTTTCTATCAAACTCATGCCAAAATATTCTTAATATTTTTAGCTTTCCAACAAGCTATAGATCACAATTTTTGGATAAGTAGAAGGCATGCAAATCAACCCATGAAATCTGAAACTGTGTAGATAAAACCCTGGCACAAACAATGAAACTTGGAAAATTCATAACTTGCTCAATACTTCATCTTTTGCCATGAAATAAAGTGCAGATTAATCTATAATTCAAGAGCTTTCCAAAGATATTAAAATCTGAATTTTATGATAACTGAAACCCCTTCAAAATAACCCCGAAATCCCAAACCCGATGCTAGGGTTAGAATAAATTGCACAACTAATTTCCAGCACTTAATAATCCTTCAAGCATGCTAAAAGATACCCTAATCAAGTCGCCATAGTTAGAATAAAACCAACAATAACCAACAGATCTAAAACACCATAAAACCCTTCATAATATTCAATAACATGCAGATTTTACTCTCAATAAAAGGCGCCAAAGCTAGAAAGAGAATCACCAACAAGTAGATTTGCAAATCTCATGAAAATACTTCAATTGAATATCAAACCAACACAATAACTCCCACGCAAGAGAGAGAACATTAATGGGCATGCATCCCAACTCCAAGCATGGAGTGAACATCAAATGATCAATCAACATAATGATAATAATGATCCTAGCACTCCTTTTATAAGCAAGGAGGCACAAAATATGAAATCCCTAGGAGAGGAAAGTTATTAAATGAAAGTAGTTTGTTTTCCCTAGGTGTGGCGTCCCCTTTTCAAAGGGTGATTTTATCAATAAAAGCCACCTAAATATTTATTTAATTAATTCCCCATTTAATTTTTATATTTTGGGAATTAAATTAAATAATCTTCATAATTAAATAATTAAATAATTATTGCTTCAGGCAATAATATTTAATTAATAAAAATGTTCCCCTTGCAACATCCCAAAGCCTACGGGGAAGTATAGGCTAAGGGTCTTCAGAAATGGGGACATTACAGTCCTCCCCTCTTGGAAATTGCTTTCCCTCAAGCAATAGCAAGCTCATAGATCCATGCAACATGCCCCAAAGAGAAGATGTGGGGTGGTGCATCCAAAGCCTCGATCCGGTGCTATGTCAAGTGGCGAAGAGTTGGAAAGAACAAATTTCTTTCCCTCATGTCAACCCCAAAAGATGGGTCATCAGCTCTATAACATGTGCTCCAAGAGATGGTGTCCTCAACATGGCATAGAGAATCATCAAAAGGATGAGCTTTGCTAAGCTCCAAGGCTGCCCACTCAAAAATGCCCTCATGAAATGAATAGGACAACAGTCTTCTATCACATGTCTTCAATCCTGCACATGAAGCAAACTCATTAGAAAAACAAGTGTTGAGAAACACTTTCCTGTTTCTTCTTCATGTCTCCAAAGCATGGAGAGCTCCCAAATCTTCCTCATGTATGGGTTGTCCCCAAAATCTATTATGTGGCTCCCACCACTGCTGTAATCATGCATTCTTCCTTCAAAAATCAGAATTAGGATGGCTGGTTTCCATCCCCAAGTATTCACCCATGAGCCAAAATCAAGCACCAACAACCATATCATCAAATGCATGACAAAAATCTGAATTATAGAAGTGATAGGGAGGCTGGTCATAGTGATGTCAATCATAAAAATGATGTTACAATAGTAATCATACTTCAAAATTTTTATCCCAATGTGAAGGAACAACAAACTAGTTGAGAAGAATGTCTTCATAGTGACTGAAAATTCACTCCCAACTCTAGCCAACTTTCCATCTAAGTGAATGCAAACCATGCAATGAGAGAAAACCAATATGTAACACAACTTGTTCTTGCTCATGTCAAGTGTACCATCACAATAATGAACAACAAAATCCATAGGGGCTGTCCTAACAAGTTCTTCAAACTGAAAATTATTATTACCACTCAAAAAAGTACCCTTCCCATTGATTTCCGGGTCCACCAATGTTAGGACATGCTTGCCAACACCTTTATTCACCATATTCAAATCTGAAACTTCACTTGGACACATGAAACCAGCTGTAAAAATCAGAAAATCAGATCTGATTTCTTTTGAAAAGATCATTGGTTCCCATACCTTTGAGTGCCCATGTGCATGATCTTGTCCCAAGGAGTCTTTTTGCTCCATTTTGCATTTCCTAATCCTCATTCTATCTTTGTCACTTGCATGCCTCTCATTAGAAGTACAAATCTGAGATAGAAAAGTATGCAACCATAATCCACTCTCTTCATACCTTGGAATGACTTTATGTGGGCTGTTTATCATACCTCCGTGGGAAAGAGTATCAATCACTCTTTCTCCTTTGCCATTATGTTCCGCATGCACCCAAGTGTTAGGAACAAAAATACCAATCAAAATATGACCAATATGCCTCATATCCATCCCTCTAACATGCTTATGAACATACCCATCAAAGCTCAACATATTAGGAGAAATAAAATAAGAAAGACCATACCTTGGGCTGTTCCCATCATATACAAAACTCAGAATTTCTGAGTTTAGGACAGTGCTCTTTCCTTCATCATTTTCTTCTTCTAAAGTCCCATCACACTTTCCAATGCTTAAGCTTGTCATATATAATTCAGAACTTTTGCTCAAGATAATATCAACTTTATGTACCCAACCAACAAGAAGGTGCCAAACCAATGTAGTCTCCCTCAAAGGACCCAAACTAACTTTCACAAATTCACCCAATATTCCCCAATATGGATTTGTGCAAAACATACAATATGAAGTGGTAAAAATGAAGTACATATTAGTATCCTTCATGTCAAGTTTAACCCCATCAACAAAAGAGTGCAAACTTACATGTGTACCAAATTTGTCTTCCATTACCTCTTTACCCTTAGAGCTTGCTTTCACATTTCCATATGCTTGCTTGTGTGATGAATCACCACTCATATCAAAATAGGAGATAGTTGTCCTATCATGTACCATCTTCATGTCCTTCTCCATATAATTAGTAGCCAAGGAATTATAAAATGACTCCATAATTTCTTCTCCTTGTGGTAAGAAGCTAGGCAAAGGAAATGCATAAAAACAATTGGCATAAGAGTTGTTATACCTTTCCATAATGATGTCATCATCTCTCCTTTCTTCTTGTCCTTTTAATGTCTCATGAAGTTGTTGGACCACTTCTCTTACATTTGATTTTTCCTCATGCTCATGTTCATCAACAACATGCTCAATATTAGTATCATAGGAATCAAAATCTGAATCATCACTATTTACCTCCATATGTGCCTCCACCAAATGTGGCCTTAATTTTCCCTCACAATTTTCTACAACCCTTTTAAATAACCCATGTGCAACTGGAAATTTCTCCTTATCTGTTCTTAATCCTGTCAACAAGATAGATAATAATGGCTCGAAATAACATCACTTTCATTTATTACAAGAGACATAATTTCTTGTATTGATGAAATGACTTTTTCCCCATAACCCTCATGCATAGTATCAAGGAATTGCTCAAACATTCTAAGAATAAGACCATCACACTCAAGATCCAACATTAGAGCACAAGATCTAACTTTAGCAACATTTTCTAAAATTGTAACTCTTTTAGCAAAAGAAGAACTCTCAATTTGATTCAAACCTTGAAAACTCCCCACAACCAAGTGGAATACCTCTCTCATGATGTTATCACTGTATGGCTATTTAGGAACCGTTATTCTCATAATTTCACTCATACAGGTGGTGACTACAAGTCTCACATCCGGATCTGCATGTCTCAAAAACTTGGGTCTAGACAAATGACTTATCAAAGAATGCATTGCAAAAATCATAGACTCATAATCTGATTGTCTCACCATGGATAAAAGGCCTGCTGCTTCTGACAAGTCCTTAAGCAAGGCATCTTCTGAATGGTGTGGACGCTTAAGCTTCTTTCCAACCCTGATGATCCTTTCTTTTAACCCACCTTCACTCATTAACTCCATGATTCCACTGAGCCTCTTATCTCTGCATACAAATCTGAAAATACAAATCCTGCATCCACAAATGACCCACACGAATAGAGGAAGGAAGCTCTGATACCACTGTAATATCCCCTTTTGGGATATTATCCAAATATGCAAAATTACTTTACTGAATCGACTCTAGAAGGACTAAACCCTCCTAGTTCGACCTCAAATAATCCAATGTTAGCTTCAATACAACCCTAAAAGGGTTAGAGTGAGCCAAGGTGGTGGATTAGATGGGAGAACCAATTAGGAAATTAATCACTTCAAATCTGAAATTAATTACAACAGTAATTAATTTATAAATGCACTAAACTGCTGCAAACTTCAAAAATTAATAACTCCTTCACCATCCATTATTTTTCTATCAAACTCATGCCAAAATATTCTTAATATTTTTAGCTTTCCAACAAGCTATAGATCACAATTTTTGGATAAGTAGAAGGCATGCAAATCAACCCACGAAATCTGAAACTGTGTAGATAAAACCCTGACACAAACAACTAAAACTTGGAAAATTCATAACTTGCTCAATACTTCATCTTTTTCCATGAAATAAAGTGCAGATTAATCTATAATTCAAGAGCTTTCCAAAGATATTAAAATCTAAATTTTATGATAACTGAAACCCCTTCAAAACAACCCCGAAATCCCAAACCCAGTCGCTAGGGTTAGAATAAATTGCACAACTAATTTCCAGCACTTAATAATCCTTCAAGCATGCTAAAAGATACCCTAATCAAGTCACCATAGTTAGAATAAAACCAACAATAACCAGCAGATCTAAAACACCATAAAACCCTTCATAATATTCAATAACATGCAGATTTTACTCTCAATAAAAGGTGCCAAAGCTAGAAAGAGAATCACCAACAAGTAGATTTGCAAATCTCATGAAAATACTTCAATTGAATATCAAACCAACACAATAACTCCCACGCAAGAGAGAGAGAACATTAATGGGCATGCATCCCAACTCCAAGCATGGAGTGAACATCAAATGATCAATCAACATAATCATAATAATGATCCTAGCGCTCCTTTTATAAGCAAGGAGGCACAAAATACGAAATCCCTAGGAGAGGAAAGTTATTAAATGAAAGCAATTTGTTTTCCCTAGGTGTGGCGTCCCCTTTTCAAAGGGTGATTTTATCAATAAAAGCCACCTAAATATTTATTTAATTAATTCCCCATTTAATTTTTTATATTTTGGGAATTAAATTAAATAATCTTCATAATTAAATAATTATTGCTTCAGGCAATAATGTTTAATTAATAAAAATGTTCCCCTTGTAACATCCCAAAGCCTACGAGGAAGTATAGGCTAAGGGTCTCCAGAAATGGGGACATTACATATTTAGTAGTTGTAGTACATACATTGAAAGATAAGGGTTAGGACACCTGAATACATCTTATCCTTTTGTGGATTTATATTGAGTACTAATTATGATTTTTGTTAAGACTTGAGGGCCCAAATATTTATGGAGGAATACCAGAGGCTCCCATTAACGTACCTCATTTTTATGAGTCTTACAAGGTGTTGAGACCAAATTAAGTTTTTAAACAAGAAAAGCATATCTTTAGTGATTCACAATAGAACTAGAGAAAGTGGGCAAGATTTTTGACAACAAAAGCAAAGTGATTGCATTCACAGACTAATTTTTACATTTTCCATTGAAGATTTTCATACCCATTTTAGAAGTGGCCAACCACTTTCGTACCCACTACGAAATTTGTCAACGTCTTTTTTATTCTTATCTTTTGAGATTAATTTCTAGACTTATCTATTGCCACCTATAATCGAATATTACCTTCGATTCATGTCATTTACTATACTATCATTCAAATCCTAATTCGCCATTATTTTTTATTTTCCTCTATTTTAAATAGACCTTAAATCTCCGTAGTTAAATCTGATTTAGGCACGGCTTAGAATGTGTAGTACATTCATTAATGCAAAACTACCTTCCTTGCCTACACTTAAGCTAAATATATTGATTCTTCCTTCTTTAGCAGCCATGTATATGGATTGAAAAACTATGATGGCCATAGTTGTCTTGGTGTTCTTGCTCCTTTGAATTTGACCCCAATGCAAAATCATTTTCCATATCTACACCCTGGGAGCAAAATATATTGATTCTTCTTTCTTTAGCAGCCACGTAGATGAATTGAAAAACTATGATAGTCATATCTATCGTGTTCTTGCTCCCTTGAATTTGACCCCTTAACATAAAAGTATACGTACAAAGAAAGAAGGTTAGCTCTGATAGATAACTTATGAAAAGTACATATAACAACATTCAAATTCATTACACACTCCCTATCTCTTATGGTAGTAAAACGTAAACTGAATTTACAGTTTCACAACCACTTGAATTTGTTTTACTCATAATTATGAGTCATGCTTTGCAATTAATAGAACTTTTGGTTAAACTTACATATCATATTTCCATATAAATATGGATTAATTTACAGTCATCTACTTTATGTGACATAAAGTTTGATGGCCTTTGAGACCCGTGAACTCTTCAAGTGCCATAAAATAGTTCCATCCCAACTTTTGGATTAATAATACAGCTGTAAAACTGTTAAAGATATTTCATGATTACAACGAACTGTCTTTTTATTTGACAAGAATAAACCAAATCAATTGCTCTCCACTTCCAAAGGTGGTAAAATCACGGGCCACAAAATGCTAATGGAGATTCACAGGCGGAGGTTCTGTTCATGGATTCCCTTCAATACCCATTTTCTTATATAAACTTAGACACCTCCATTCTCAACAATCATACTGATCTGGGAAAAAAACTAGATACAATGTTTTTGAGAAGTATGAAAGGAGTTCAGGTGGCTGTAGTCATGATATTTTTATTACTTGCTGGTGTTTCGGTGATGGTAAGGAGTGCTTTCATGGTATGTAACATGGATATGGATAAAATGAAGCCATGCAAGCCTGCAGTGACCCAGCCACCAGTACAGCCTGTAAAGATTGTTGCAGTGCCCTTAGCACTGCCAACCTTACATGCTTCTGTGAGTTTGGGCGTGATAATCCCACTCTTCTCAGAATGCTGGGTGTTGATCCAAATTTGGCAAGGGCTCTTCCTGCAAAATGCAACTTGAAAGGCCCTGCTAATTGTTAAGAAGATTATTTGTGTAATAAGTCCCAGTGAAGGGAAGAGCTTAAAAAGCTGACCAGTGTTTGGAGTTAGACTGGGATTAACATAGTGGTGTTTAGCACTTTTTTGGTATTTTTGAGTGTTTAATTTGGCAAGTTCAATGCCATTCAACATTAACGCACCGATTGTTTACATGAGGCCCGGGCGAGGTACTCATGGCTACATGTTTATTTGCATTGTTAGTCTCAGTTCCATTAGGTTTGAACACATACATCTATGTTTTAGAGTTTTGGCATTAGAAACTGAACTTTAACTTCTATGGGTGATTTAGGGCTGGACCCATATAAAGTCTATGTTTATGGGTTTGGCTTTAGAAGGTGCATTATAAACTTACATGGGTTATCTTGTGGGTTGGACCCATAACTCTTATGTCTATGTTTCAGGTTTTGTAAAGTGGAATATATTATTCCGTGTAATAGCAATATTTTGTCTGTTCAGCTCTGTGGATTCTAAGAAACTTTCAAGGTTTTTAAATGGTTATGTTTATGTTGTGTTTACATATGCTTTTTTAGATTTACAATAAAAATTTCTTAATGATATGACATCCATTATTTTTGCACAATAATGACCACTATCGCGCCACCTATATGTAAATTAGTACCGTCTCCACTCTGTTTTTTAATTATCATACGTATTCAACAAACTTGACTTGATTTAATTAAAAAATGCACATGGCGGACTCTAGACAATATACATGGGGGGATTTATTCATCTGTAGGCAATGCACCAGCCATCACATCACATTGGGAATGTAGAAGTGCCAACTTAATTATTGTAACAGCAACGTGAAAAGCTTTAAAATAATATTTTGAAAGACAATAATCACCGAGTATAGCTATTAACTAAGAGTATCACACGGAATTATCCGACGAGAGAACATTGTAGTAACTTCCGAGAAAGAAACAATACCCATTACGCCGTAGTGGATGTCCATATGTTGTTGCAAAGCTCTTATTTTTCTACGGCCCATAAGTATGATGGCAATGTTGAGATGATTAGGGTGAAATGGATGTCCACACCTTGATGCAAACCTTTTTTTCTCCATGGACTTGCAAGTGTGCTAGCACAGGGAGCTCATCGAGTTGAATTAGGAATATAATGAGAGGTTCTTCATAGAGGTTGTGCCTCATAATTCATGCCCCTTGGTTATAAATGCAAGAAGGACAATTATTTCTCCAGGTTTATAGGCTTAGATTGTAGCTATGTGGGAAGCCATTTATTTCCTAAATGTCATTCCAGGGGAATGGGCTAATAGCTTTGACTAGGTTGTTCCAAAGTGTAATCCTCAACCACCTTTAGCTCATATTTATTGAGATATAACAAAATAATTGGCTCTTGGACTACAAAGTGTTATCTTCCTTCACCTAGTACAACCATATCCATGTGAATGTTAAGTTTTAAGTGCTTTTCTTTTTACATTCCCAACCAAACAGATTAAATATTTAATTAAAAAACTATAAAATAATATAGCTACCATGGCGAAGAAGATCAACCATACAAACCTAATGATCAATTGCAACCATAATGCAGAGAGAATCATTCATAATATTGAAGTACTTACAACCCTTACCCATTAGGACTTATTAGTTGCATGGAAATAAAACACAAAAAAGCTTACATGGTCAAGATTGAATCCAGAGTGGCTAATTAAATCAAAGAGTTTGAAGGCATGCTTACTATAACCATACATTACATGTCCTACAAGTATTATTGTCCTTGAGAATGGATATGCATTATGCATTGTCAGACAAATTGCAAGTCTTTGTAATTGTCCACATTTTGCATAGATGTCTATTAGAGCATTTGCAACTATAACATCTAACTAAAAACCATAGTTGAATATTTTGTGGTGGATCTCCACGTCCATTCCACAACTCCAAATTTGGCACTTTGTTTAGCCATTTGATCTTCCATATTTTGAATATATGGCTACGAAGGATTTGGGCTCTACAAAATTGTGATTAAATCTACAATATCTTTTAGGCATTTTGTAAAATAATTCATCTTTTAAGGCTACTCAAGTCACCTAGAGTAGGGAACATGAAAATGGAGGGACACTTTTGGGGACTAATAGAGATTTACTCCCAAATAGCAAGGGACATAGACATGATAAGAAATGGCTTCATAAGAAATACAATAATATAAGAAATCATTTTACAACAATTTATCTTCCAACAATGTTGTTATAAATTTGAAATCTACATCAAATGTAATTGGTTGAATCACAACTTAAAAAATGATAAGCCTCATGTTTGACCATATAATGAATTCCTTAGCGAGTTTATTCGTGAATTTATTATATCATCCTTTGAGGTAAACTTACCTATGGAACTTCTTATATGCCATACCTAAGACAAATTCCAAATTAAACAAAACATCTTAGATCCTAAACAAAACAATATTTGAAAAACTTAGATATACTTTATTTTATAGAAAGTAATTTAAAATATTTCTATAGTAATGGCATATTGCAACATCTAGTAATGAATTTTATAGAAAAAAAATAAGTAGTCACATGTTTTGTTGCAAAACATGACATTAATACATGTCTCAAGTTGAACTTAAAAGAGAAAATTTCAAGGTTGATATTTCAAAAGAAATATGTTTAATGCCATCAATGAGACGAAAAAGATTGAAATTTGACTTAGTTTTAAGTTTGAATCTATACATAATCAAACTTCATACCCAAGTCAATGATCAGTGCCTTTCTCGATTTATAAAAGTGACAAATTTTAACTATAGTATTTTTTCTTTTTTGTTTTGATGCGGCCATATTTATGATGGGTATGGTAGGACGGTTTAAGTTGAGCTTATTAGAAGCAATCATGTGCTTTTAAAGCAAGGCATAATTTGTGTGACATTCATAGCCTACAAGAGACATGAGGAGACCTCAATTAACATATATAAATTCTCTATAGGAAAAATTATTGCTTTAAATGTAGTGCAAGAAGGGGAACTAAGTAACTTCAAAGTTGGTAGATATTATCCCGACAAATTAGATTTGCAAATTCGGTTATAAGTGAAATACTTATATAACCCATTTGTTGAAATAGTGAAAATGTAGACGAAATACATTTCTACTTCACAGAGCATTCCTGATTCACAGAGCATTTCCACTTCAGGATAATATAGAGGACAAAATGACACTTCGACAATGTCAACATACAAACAAGAGGTAGTCTTTGACAAATCCCCATTTGCTTATTGTCCATGTAGAATCAACTAAGGAAGACAATATTACTAATGAATTTCATGGGATGAGGTTGGGAAAAGAAACTACTACAAATTATGTTGTCAAAGGTTGTTAATTTGATGTCACGATATCTCAAAACCTTTATAGTAAAGGAAACAAGAAATTATTTTTATGGGTTTGACCAAATGGAAATAGGGGCTTCAACATCTCCTATATAAAGCCGACTTTCCCCTTACTGTGACTATGAAATATGCTAAGGTTTGTAATGAGCACAATAAAAGTGCCACCAAAAAACACATCCAACTGCGACAAATCTGGTATCTCTCTAGCTATGTTATAGGGCTACTAGACTTGAACACTAGTCACATTTCACGTATGGATAAATTCGACCAAAAACAATGAAAGTAAAAAATTTCAATCAACTGAATCTTCTAGTTTGTTTTATAAGAAATTTATAAAAATAGTAATAATGGAAGAGAAAAATGCAATAGTATTCCCACGCCATGTGCAAGAAACATCATCAATACATGCAACATGAGGGAATGGTTGGTAGTAAATTATGCCCATCAACATAATTACAAGTCGAATTTGTAATTAAATATCAAATGGTTACCTTGATATATCCTATTAGTCAAGCATCTTTCCATTCATTTGAAGTGTTCCTCACCTTTTTTCAACACTTTTGTTACCTCCTCCATCTTTTCATTTCATACATATGTAGGTTTCGTGAAAACAATTCAGTGTAACATCCATGAAATCATAAAACAGGTTTTTGGCAGATACCCTAATAGTGTATATAAGCAACCATCTGCATTTCTTTCTATGTGTGGTCTAGATTGCCAAATACTCAAAACTATAAAAAAACCTTTCTAGAAATTGAGAATAATCAAGCACATGACACATTATTATAGTGCAAGCCTATTTTTTTAGATTGTTTCATTTAGCATCACGAATAATCTCCACAAAAACATTCTCCTTTTGAAAATGAAGGAAATGGTTCCCATTTCTCACAACGGTTTCTCTTGAAAAAAATCTTGGAGATAATTTTGTTGTAGTGTGGCAATGAGCACATACCCAAAGGTTCTTAACAACTGTAATAGTTGTTCCATGGGGTGTGTTTAACCAACCAAATGTAGTTTCTAACTTTTCATAATAGCACCAAAGAAAAATTCTTTTTCCTCTTCCACATCATTAAGTAAATGTCTTTAATCTGCAAAATAACATGTTGCCTTCATCTCCCAAGCCAATTTCTCCAACTTTGCATAGATCTCCTTTGTTTGTAGATGTGATCTGTGATATATGATTTGTATCTTGGCCTTCAATCCAACTACATCTAGGGATCTTTTTAATTCCTCTATCTTTCATCAATCTCCGTATCATTTGAACCTCAACTCACCTTCCCACTTTCCCATAGATGTTTGAGAGAAAAACTTAAGTTGCATCATTTTAGGATCCAAATCAAAATTTATTGTGGTGTAAATACTCCAAAGCCTATATTCATATGTGATCTAGAGGGACCAAGAAAACACTTCTACATAACCACCACAGGTTTAACTAGAATCTTAATAATAATGTTTAGGGTGTCCTAAAGCTAGTTAGCAACCATGCACACATAATGATCAATTGCGGGTGCAATGCAATAAGGGTTTCTCATGTGATTTACAACTCTCATGCAATAAACTTACATGGCTACATGCACATAGAACACAAGAAAAGGTTATGGATTTTAGATTTACACTTACTAATTGCATTTTCTTGAAAGTTTTGAAATCCTTTTCAACAAATCCATTTTGTGCATGTAGCCTCTTTGGTAAATTCCATCATCATTTTTGTGGCCAAAACTTGTGTGGAATTTCCGGTTTATTTCATAGACCTCATTTCCAAGGAAAAACACCTATTATGGACCAAATTACAATCAAAGACACCATAGCCTTGGTGATCTTCAATAGTCATGGATTCCTCAAATTCTTTATACTTTGATTGATGTCCATACCCTATTCCAAAGATCCTATTTTAGCATAGAATTGGAGGATGTTGACATAGGTTGTGGAATTTGGATTTACATCTGCCAATTGCATTTGCATGAAAGTTTCTAAGGCCTTTTCAACGAACCCATTTTGTGCATAACATGTAGTCAATGTTGTCCATGAAACCACATTTTTTTAAGCATTATGTCAAACAGTTCACATGCCTTGTGTAAGGTTCCACATTTTGCATACATGTCTAGTAGAGCATTTACAACTACAACATCTGACAAAATCCTCTATCTTTTATGCTTTGATGGATGTCTATACCCTATTCTGAGCTCATATTTTGGCACAGTCAAGAGTATGTATGAATGTCCATACCTTATTCCGTAGAGCTCATATTTTGGTGCAGTCGAGTGCGTTGGAAAATGTAAACCTGATCGGTGGAGTCTTATTTGTTGCATACAATGGAACAATGTGACTATCTCATGAGGAAATCCATGTTTTTGTACGGTGATGTCACAACATTAAGCGCTGGAGATAATTTATTTTACCAACATACCAACCAATGAAAATGTAGAAAAAATAGGTGTTAATAAGTGACGGTTAATGTGGATGTATCAGATCAAATATATCAAGATTAATAATCTTCTTCAATGAACGTTGATGTGTGTAAGCTGGATGAGCCATTGATCGTCTGGTGCATGTCAAAATTAAGCACTCCAACTCCCCTTTGGAACACACCTTTCGGCATAATCATGTATAAATAAAATTAAATCTTAAAAACCAAATGGATAGAAAATAGCAATCACATGCAAGTAGGGCGATGTGTACGCCAAAAGGGAGAAAGTTGGAGAGAGAAAGAGCAGCAAACATTCTCAAGCGGTTTGATCTATACTTGTGTTTCTTTCCCTACTTACAATAATTAGTAATCATTATGTCTTTTTCTGGAAATTACAAAATGGCCTTGTCGTCTGCAGTGTAAAAATGTTTTCAGCAAACTGTTGAGTTCAGTGATGATGGATGCGAGGCAAAGAGAAGCTGGCTTAGTGGAGCTTCATAAGTGGGACAAGTTTCCAGGCTACTCTAGGGTTATCTCCAATCCTATAATTGTTCAAAAAATCATGCAATGGATTGATCACTATGAGTATGCCAGTGTTTTAGACTTTACAGCAGATGTGTGATTAATGCTTGAAAATGCTATTTGGTATCATAGCAATTCTGCAGAGGTATCATAAGTTTTCTTTAATGATATGTCTCTAGTGTTTTGATTTTAACCGGGATTCATCTTTTATCTGTTAACATTTTGCAAATACAGTTGCAGGCAGGTGCAAGGAGATTGCAAGAACTGTTTTTCCAGCAAATGGCACATACCTTTCCAGATGTAAATTTTGGTTCTGTAAAATACCAAAGTTTATCTGTACACGGCCACTCAAGTCCTAGTTTCGTGCAGTATAAAGGCAATTGGTGAAACAACAAGATCATGATTTAGTTTTTGATTCTTGTTATTGGAATCCATTGGGAAGAAACTCTATTGTTAATGATAATGACCTGAAGGAAAAATAAAGTCAGAAAGAAATAGTTTCAAAAAACAAGATGAACATGATAGGAAATTAAGAGTAGCGGAACAACTTCCTACGCTAATCTTTGAGGAGAGATATTATGCAAAACTTTCAACATAGTAAAATAGTTACAGAAATATTAGCAACATATTCATAGCAAAACACAAACACCAGATATACTTGGGGAAAATCCTTTCGGATAAAAAATCCCACACTCCAAAAGCCCACTCAATGTATTTCAAATCTAATAACAAGATTACATACACTTGCACAGAAAGTTTCTTACAGGAGTATCACCAGAAACAATTCTAGGAGGATTAAAACTCACTACCCCAATTGCTTCTCCAAGCCTTCAATTTATAGACCTCCGATTATACAGAAACCATCTATGGTTTACAAAACCGTGTGCCAAACCTCTCATGAGGTGGATAGCATTAAAGAGCAAGATTTCAGTCTAAAATTAGGCTCCCACATCCACAATATTCTCCCTATTTTTGACCCTTATAGATGTCATAATATCTCTAAAAATAGTCCTTCCATGATATACTATCATATGGGAATCTTTTGACAACTCCTATTTCTATTTTTAGAGCCTAGACAATGTGAAACGGTTGTAGGAAAATCTTAAATGAATAAACCAAACAAGGTTGAGACACCTCATTTCCAACAATCTCCCACTTGTCAAATACCTTGCAAGGGCCAAGGGAAAGATACCATCATGGATCAACTTCTAGGGGCCGAGAGGCCCATAGACTCGGAACACCACCTGAATTTCATTGTGCTCATGGGCTTAGTTAATGCATCTGCAACATTTGCAACTGTCTCTACCTTTTCCAGCTTCACCCTTCCATCCTTGACCATATCTCTCATGAAGTGATACTAAACATCAATGTGTTTGGTCCTGGCATGAAAAGTTGGGTTCTTCACAAGGCAGATTGCACTCTGACTGTCATAGTATATTGTAACTACACCCTGTTTTAATCCAATATCTGAACACAAACGCTTCAGCCAAATGGATTCTTTACAGGCATGAGTAGCTACCATGTACTCTACCTCAATAGTGAACAAAGCAACCACAAAGATGTTACTTGCTCATCCAACTAATTGCACCACCATTAAGAGTATACACATATGCACTTTGGTGGATGTTACATTATCGACATCACCGACCCAATCGATTCCACAAAACCATGAATACGTAGGGAATGTTGATCTCCTCTTCCATGAAAACATATAGAGTACTCTAATGTACCCCGCAAATATCTGAAGACCCTCTTAACTGCATCCCAATGCACTCTTCCAGGATTAGACATAAAACGAGAAAGAACTCCCATTGCTTGGGCAATGTCTAGTCTTGTACAGACCATAGCATACATTAAGCTTCCAACTGCACTCTGGTAAGGCACTCTGCTCATTTCTTCCATCTCGATGGGGATGATGGAAATTGTGAAATGGAGAGCTTCATTCCCAAAGTAACAGGAACACAAAGTGGTTTATAATCCTATATGTTGAACCTTTGCAAAACAGAATAAACATACTTACTCTGGCCAAGCCATAGCTTTCTGTTCTCACGATATCTTCTAATCTCCATCCCAAGTATGTGTTTTTTTTGCACCAAGATCTTTCATTTCAAATTTTGATAGAGCTGAGATTTCAATTTCGCAATCAAACCTTTTCCTTTCCCAATAAACAACATGTCATCAACATATAAAGTAATTACCAGGAAACAATCACCATCAAATTTAAAATATACACAGTGATCATATTTAGACCGCACAAACCCCAAACTCAACACATATGAATCAAACTTCTGGTACCACATCCTAGGACTTTGTTTAAGGCCATACAGGGATTTCTTTAACTTACAAACCATATTGCTTTTACCTTTCACCATGTAGTGCTCTGGCTATGTCATATAGATTTCTTCCTCCAAATCACCATGAAGGAAAGCAGTTTTCACATCCATTTGTTCAACCTCTAGGTCATAAGTTGTTGTAATAGATAATAAAAACCAAATGGATGTCATTTTAGCAACAAGAGAGAATATCTCACCATAATCAATACCCTCAACTTGAGAGTAACCCTTCGCAACCAACCGTGCTTTATACTTTTCAACATTTCCATCTGAACCAATCTTTTTCTTAAACACCCATTTACATCCAACAAGTTTCCGACCTTCAGGCAATGGTACAAGGTCCCATGTATCATTCTTTTTAAGGGCTGCCATCTCTTCATCCATGGCTATTTTCCAGGACTTTGCATCATTCATACCCAAAGCCTCTTGTACAGATCTTGGTTCATCAATGTTAGTAGTCAAAGAAAATATACACTTCCAATCATCAGGAGAATACCCATACCTTTCAGGTGGTTGCCTTTGCCTTGTAGACTTTCGAACAAGCTGAGGTGGAGATTCTTCCACTTCTTCCTCTTCTTCTTCCTCTTCTAAATATTTAGAGCTTGGTGAGCTCTCCTCAACTTCTTGTCTATTTTGGGGTCTCGATTCAACTTTCTTAGGTGTAGAAGGAAGTTGAACCACATCTTTTTTTTGTTCATTTTCTTTATGTTGTTCTGGCTGAAAATTAACAGGGAAAGATTTAATCTCTCTAAAAATAACACTTCTAGAGTATATTACCTTTTGTGCAACAGGATCCCAAAGCTTGTATTCTTTCACACCATAGCCATATCTGATGAAGATACATTTGACATCCTTAGAATCCAACTTTGTTCTCTTCTCCTTAGGCACATGTGCATATGCCTCATAGCCAAAAACTCTCAAATGTCTAATTGAAGGCTTTTTCCCGACCACGCCTCCATTGGCATTTTATCAACAAGCACTGATGTAGGAGATCTATTTATCAAATAGCAAGCAAAGTGGTAAGCTTCAGCCCAAAACCTCTTTTCTAGAGCAGCTCCAATAAGCATGCTCCTAGCCTTCTCCATTAATGTTCTATTCATTCTTTCTGCAACTCCATGCTACTCCTAGGAGAATACGAAGTTGTCTTTTGTCTTTTAATCCTGCAATCTGTACAAAATTTGTCAAAGTCTGTAGAATAGTACTCGCCACCATTATCATGTCTCAAACACTTAATTTTCTTCCCAGTTTGAGTTTCAACCATAGCCTTAAATTCCTTGAAACAACTAAAAACTTTATATTTACTCTTTAAAAATATACCCATGTTCTCCTACTAAAATCATCAATGAAAGTAACATAATAAACTGATTTAGCAATAGAAGCAACCTTAACAGGACCAAATACATCCAAATGGATTAGATCCAAGATACATGAAGACTTATGAGTAGATGAGTAAAACTGAACGCGGTTTTGTTTGCCATAAATACAATGCTCATAGAAATCAAACTCCAGATTGCAATCATTCAACCCCTCAATGAGGTTCTTATTTTTCAGGGCTTTTAAACCCTTCTCTCTAATGTGGCCAAGCCTTTGGTGCCATAACATGGTCTTCTCTGCAGGTAATTTTGATTTGGTAGACAGAGCACCCTTGGGTACCCAGAAGCCACGACCATCCGCAGAGGAGGAAACCCTCTCCTTTTTCAGCGAAGTAGTTATTGGCTTAGTTTTATCCGAAGTGCTATTGCACTCAACCGTGCATGCATCAAGTTGGTATAATGTACCCAATCTACTTCCTCTTGCTATCACCATAGCACCTCTCACCATTTTCACACCTGCTTCAGAAAACTGTACATGCACACCCGCATCTATTAGCTTGCTAACAGATAATAAATTTCTTGCTAGTCCTGGGATATGCAAGACACCATCAAATCTTCTAATTCTACCATTAGAAAATTTCACTTGAATACTACCACGACCAACAATTTCAAGGAAAGAATTATCACCCAAATACACCTTACCACCATCATAGTTTTCATACTTACTAAACCAATTTTTGTTAGGAGTCATGTGGAAAGATGCACCTGAGTCTATCAACCATGCATTATCACTTGCATGAGTGGCCAAAGCTGCAATAAAGGCATCTCCATCTTCTTTTTCGGACTCAGAATCAGAATCATGCTTCTTCTTTTTCTTTTTCTTTTCTTCTTTGCATTCCCTTCGGAAGTGTCCAGATTTGCCACAGTTCCAGCATATCGCCTTGGACTTACCAGGGGATTTTGATCTCCCCTTATTCTTGGAATGGCCACACTTCTTCTCATCTTTTCCTCGTTCTTTTGTTCTTCCTCGAACACTCAAAGCCTCTTTGGCATTCAGAGAGACCTTCCTTCTCATCTCTTCGGAGAGTAGAGAACCAACAACATCCTCCATCTTCAGAGTGACTGAAGTGCTCCCAATGGCCATGACTAGGCTATCCCATGAGTCTGGCAGTGAAACCAACAACATTTGGCACCTTTCTTCTTCGTCCATTTTAACCCCAACCGAGCTCAACTGAGTCACCAACATATTGAATGTTTCCAGATGCTCAGATATTTGTCCACCTTCTTCCATTCTCAAGGAAAACAACTTCTTCCTCAAGAAAATCTTATTTACTAGAGACTTAGCTTGGTATATCTCACCCAACTTTTTCCAAAGCTTCTTCGAAGTGGATTCTTCATGGACATTTATCAGGATAGAATTTGCAAGACATAGTCTAATAAGACCTTTAGCTTTTCTATCCATTACATCATATTGTGCAGCCAAAACTAGATCCGTAGGCCTATAGACCTTCTCATCCACCGCATCCCATAGATCTCGATCAACCAACAAATATTCCATCTTCAGTTTCTACATTTCAAAGTTTGTGGCAAAAACTTCTCTATGTCAATCCTCCCAGATGTGCTCGCCATATGAAAAATATCTGCAACCAGATAACAAAGTATTCTCTGCACAAGCTCCCACTCAAACCTGGATTAGCACAAAAAACCCAACAACCCACAACTGAAACCAAAGGTGATCAGGCTCTGATACCACTTGATAGGAAATTAAGAGTAGCGGAACAACTTCCTACGCTAATCTTTGAGGAGAGATATTATGCAAAACTTTCAACATAGTAAAACAGTTACAAAAATATCAGCAACATATTCATAACAAAACACAAACACCAGATATACATGGGGAAAATCCTTTCGGATAAAAAACCCCACACTCCAAAATCCCACTCAATGTATTTCAAATCTAATAACAAGATTACATACACTTGCAGAGCAAGTTTCTTACAGGAGTATCACCAGAAACAATTCTAGGAGGATTAAAACTCACTACTCCAATTGCTTCTCCAAGCCTTCAATTTATAGACCTCCAATTATATAGGAAACCATCTATGGTTTACAAAACCATGTGTCAAACCTCTCATGAGGTGGATAGCATTAAAGAGCAAGATTTTAGTCTAAAACTAGGCTCCCACGTGCACAATATTCTCCCCTATTTTGACCCTTACAGATGTCATAAAATCTATCATAATATCTCTAAAAATAGTCCTCACATGATATATTATCATATGGGAATCTTTTGACAACTCCTATTTCTATTTTTAGAGCCGAGACAATGTGAAACGGTTGTAGGAAAATCTTGAATGCATAAACCAAACAAGGTTGAGACACCTCATTTCTAATGAAAAGCCGTGGTAGGCTTACAACTCAACCAAGTGAATAGGAAAGGAAAGTTGATGGTGGAGAGGTTCATTGTACTATAGATCTTATTACTGGCAAAAAGTGGCAAAAACAAAAAGAGGAAGAAGAGACCAAAGCAGGGACAGTTCCTAAGCAGCCTCATATTAGTCGAGGGTTGGTTGGGCAGTCCTTTGATTACTGTACTAAAGTTTCTAATTATAAAAAGAGGGAAATCAGTGAGCTTCAATCTCTAACCTGATTCAATGGCCTATCCATCCAAAGAAGCCTAGGACTGATCTTGGCCAGAGGAGGCTTAGTTTTTAGTGATTAATGCAACAACTTCTTGCCTTCACTTGACATTTTTGCATTGACAAAAAGTTGTATATATCTAGAAATAATTAGGAATTGAGACTATTCGTAAGTGTAAAATATGTGTTGTACATAGACACAAAAGTAAACCCAATTGAGTTTTTGGATTTAAACTATAAGTACTTCCAATCTCCATGATGTATATTTTTTATAAATAGAATATGAAATGATGTGAAGATAAAATTTGGGAGTCTCGGGGATATCAAGCTTCTTTTTGTGTCCCATTAAGAACCTATACTGCAGAGTTATTGCAACAAAGTTACATGCATATCAAAGTAAATAGTAATTATCAGGGATATTGAGCATGGCTTGTTAATTGCATATTGTTCTCATTTGGCATACATACATATTGCTTTCTGGAAAGAAGATATATGATCAGGTTATCTTTGGTTCACATCATACAAATTTGATTATGTTGGATGGATAAAACTTACTTTTATCATATTGGTAGTACATGCATATTTCCTGTTATTATATGGCTACAAGTTCTTGAAAAAATGTCTCATAAAATAAAATCACAGCTTCTGTTATGTACAAGTATGATGGGAACTGACATTGTAATCCTCAAACTTGAAATGGTGTAATAGAAATTGATAAACTTAAAAGTGGGGAAAGAAACTATAGTTTGTCTAATGACAAAGAACACTCTCACAGAGCTTCACAGTTTTGCTATTGCAAAGAGGAGGGATTGCATATGGGAATGACAACATTACAAGGCTGGAGAATTTTTCACAAAATGTTGGAGACAATGCCCCAACCTCACCCTCCCAACAATTTTTTTAGAAAATGAAGTATATAATCACAGATCCTGTGTGTTGGGAGGAGAAGCTCTCATAATGCAGGATTTTACACCAGAGCAGCCCCTGATTATGTTGAAGGTGCAAGATGGGATGGGAATCTTGTGAATGAATCATATCACTTGGTGGATGAAAAAAGTTACCAATTGGCCTATCCTCATACAGTGGCAAACTATTGTTCATGATGCTCTTATTGATGTAGGAGTTGTTTCTGATAATGGGTTTACCTATGACCACATATCTGGTACCAAGATTGGGGGATCAATCTTTGTCAACCGTTTGTATCTAGAAATTTCAGGCTAGATACATCAGAGTCTAAGCAATAGGATTTTTAAAACATTATGAAATCTAGGACATTCCAAAGGAACCTTTAAGTGTTTCTTAACCTTTAACCCATTATCATATACCAAGTTCTAGTATATCCTCATACTTGCATCATACAATTCAACAAATGATTTTTTTCCAAGAAATGTTGAGTTTTCCTAGTCCCAAAAACCATAAAGCCTTAGAAATCAGTATAACATGCCATATAACAATCCATGTCTAGAATGAAGACAAATATGTAATGTATAATGTATTTATCCATGTCCTCATTTAACTTTTAACAAAAGAAGATTAAATTATTTATGTAGGGTCTGTAACAAAAAGGGTAGGTGGAGTATGTGATTTAGGGCCACATAGTACTAAAAATAATATGACAAAGTGGACCAAAAAGGCCCTTCAATTGGAAAATATCTAACAATGAGTACTAAAAGAGACGCTATTTAAAATTTATTGATATCACCAAAAGATAAGCTATTTAAAACTTGAAACTGAGCTGGAAACAATTGGAAGCATTAAGCAACAAAATCTTGTGAATCTGCGTGGAGAATCTATATAAAGCAGCATAACAACACTCATGGAAACTGTTGATATTGTGAGTCTGCATGGAGAATCTATCAAAAGCATGCAATAACATGGTTATGGAAATTGTATCCTCATTGATACTGAAGTTGCAGCAAAGAACTGCAGGATTATGGGATTGTAAGAAAATCCTTCCGGTTGGCCTTGCTTTACACCAAGAAACGGCCCTCCGATCGACCCACCATCAATCGGTGCAGAAATTGATATTTTTTTGGGCTGAATCAAGAAACATGATCCCTGAATTCCCAATAACATGAATGGGAGTAAATTTGAAAAAAATAAAAATAAATTATAACCGTAATTTTTTTTTCTAGGGTTTGAAAAACACATAAAAGAAAATGGAAAAACATGCATACCTTATGTGCTACGCCCTTAACCTATTACTTGTATTAGGATATGAGTAGCTGACTTGTGGCTTACCATATCATTTTATTATATCATTTATACTTTCTCATGCTTAGTAGGTCGGCCTTGGTGATGGCCATAGCATAGGAATAGTATATATAGGGGATTGTAGGTAGTAGATGAATCATCATTGGAGCATTTGAGTCTATTTTATGGTTTGGAGGTTGCCCCCTCGAAGTGGCAAAGCTATTATAATTGCATATTGAGATCATTATTCTGAAATATTGTGTTATTTGGTGTTCTATTTCTGCTCATAATCTGAATTATACAAGTAATTTCATTACAAGTGGTATCGAGAGCTGCGATCTAGGCCAAAATTAGGGCAAAAACCCTAATTTTTGTTTCCACTATATATTGTAAACCAGATCAAATTGGTGGGAGATATTTTTACCAGAGTTGTAAAACATTTTAAGTAAGGTTCCCTGAAAATTTTAGAATTTTTTGATTTATTTTGCAAACGTTATTGCAAATTTATGGTTTTTCATAAAATCTCTCCCTAGGGTGCAAATTGTGGAATTTTCTCAAGATATTTACATTTTTGGAAACCTCTCAAAAAAATAGTATTAGTATTTTCTCTATTTTTTTCCTATTTAGCCTAATTTGTATTAAAACCCTAAACCCTAAGGTTTGACATCATGGTGGGGCCTTCCACAAGAGCAAAAAGAATCTGGTTACTCTGGGTAAAACCCCGAGATAAAAATGGAGTAGTGATTGAAGATATGGATTCGTAAGGGGTAAGTACAATTTCTTCAAGACTAGATTTTACCTCAGTTGATCATAAGGTGAGCCAACTTGAGTATGAGTTGCAAAATGTACAATCTAAGATGGCCTCTAAAGGAGCCATAGACCAAATCAATCAACGATTGGATAATATCATGAAACATGTAAAGGGTAAACAATATGGCCCAAATCTACCCCATATCAACCAAGGAGGATCTTTAGTTCAAAATCATGGACAAAATAACCATGTTGGATCACTTTTCCAGCCCA
Organism: Taxus wallichiana var. yunnanensis; assembly: GCA_018340775.1. NCBI lineage: Eukaryota > Viridiplantae > Streptophyta > Pinopsida > Cupressales > Taxaceae > Taxus > Taxus wallichiana. The sequence continues at coordinate 128,039,429 of CM031241.1, forward strand.
ATCAAAATCCAACTTATTCGCAACCATGGAACATGATGCCGAAAGTGGATATGCACAAATTTGATGGTAAGGATCCCTGAATTGGATAAATCAAATGGAGAACTTATTTGAGTTACATCAAACACCATCAAGACAAAAGGTGACATTGGCATCCTTGTATCTTGAACCAGACCAATTCATTTGGTATCGATGGTTATGTGCTCAGAGGCAAAAGAATGGTCTCGGTGTCACTTGGACAATTTTTACCGAGGAGTTGCAATTGCACTATAGTTCTAGTGTTTCAGATAACTACTTTAGTCAATTAGAAAATTTACGACAAACAGGATCAGTCAAAGATTATGTGCATCAATTCTAGAACCTATCCTTAAGGGTGGAGAATATTCCAGAAGAGAATTGAATGACCTGTTTCTTGGGGGTCTTAAGGACCACATCGAGCATGAGGTACGTATGTTTAATCCACTCAAGCTTTCTGATTCTATTATCATGGCACGTCAAGCAAAGGAAAAAGTTATTTGTAGTAGGAGGCCACCTTTCATTAACACCAGAGACCATAGTATCTCTTCCCCTTCATTCGCTAGGCCAATTAGACTAACTCCTCAACAAATGGAAGAAAAGAGAGCAAAAGGATTATGTTTTAATTGTGACAACAAATATGGACCGGGACACAAATGTGTTGAGAAGAATTTGTTTTATATTGACGGAGGTAATGAGGATAATGAGGAAGCTGAAATTATAGGAGAGGTTGAGGAACCAGTAGAAGATGAAGTAGAGGATCACCAACCTACAATTTCTTTCCATGCATTGTCAGGTATTAGTACTCCTCAAACACTCAAGGTTATTGGATACCTCAAAAAATAGAAGGTGATGGTGTTGATTGACTCGGGGAGTACTCATAACTTCATAAATAGTAAGTTAGTTGCCCGCCTCAATTGTTTTATTTACCCAGCTCAGAAATGCAAGTTATGATTAAGGATGGTGGGATAGTCAAGTGCACAGGAAAGTGCCATAGTATCAAGCTTTCCATGGGAGACTACCTGTTAGACTCACCTATGTTTGTTATTTCTATGGGAGGGGCAAATATTGTTTTAGGTGTCCAATGGCTCATAACCTTAGGTATTATAGAGATGAGTTTCAAGAATTGTTCATGTGATTTCATTCGGATGGAAGGACAATACAATTAAATGGGATGGTAGCTAAGTCTCCATAGATTATTAGCTCTCATCAGATGTAGAAGGTTCTCAGAAAATGAGTAGATGGATTTATAGCAAAGTTATTTTCCATAGAAGTACAAAATACAAAGTCTTCAATGCCACCCGATCTTTAGAAGATTGTTGATGCTCACTTGTTTATTTTTATGAAATTCCAAAGGGACTACCACCAATTAGGGATCATGATCATGCCATTCAGTTGATTCCTGGGAGCCAAACACCTAACATCAGACCATACAGATACCCATATTCCCATAAAAGTGAGATTGAGAAAATGGTACAGGAAATGTTGAAGACAGGTATCATCAGGCTTAGCTAGAGTGCATATTCTTTGCCAGCGGTCATGGTACGTAAGAAGGATGAAACATGGATGATGTGTCCATATCACTGAGAACTCAACAAGTTCACCATCAAAGATAAGTTTCTTATTCCCGTAATTGATGATTTACTTGATGAATTGCATGGTGCTATTTATTTCACAAAATTAGATCTTCATTCGGGGTACCATCAAATTAGAATAAGAGAGGAAGATGTTCATAAAATGGCTTTCAAGACTCATGAGGGCCATTATGAGTTTTTAGTAATGCCTTTTGGTCTTACAAATGCTCCTTCAACCTTTCAAAGCTTAATGAACACTGTTTTTAGGCCATTTCTAAGGAAATTTGTATTAGTTTTCTTTGATGACATGTTGATTTACAATAATACATGGGAAGAACACTTACAACATGTAAATAAAGTGTTGGAAGTTTTGGAGACACATACTCTCTATGCAAAGCCATCCAAATGTTCTTTTGGTGTACAAGAGGTAGATTACTTGGGTCACATTGTATCCCATGAAGGTGTCAAAGTTGATCCTCAAAAGATCAAAGCTATGGTGGAATGGCCAAGGCCCAAAACTCTCAAAAATATTTGTGGTTTCCTAGGACTAACAAGGTACTACAGAAGATTTGTGCGGGGATATGGTAGAATAACAACCCCACTCACTGCATTGTTAAATAAGGATGCCTTCCATTGGATAAATGTAGCCACTAAATCCTTTGAGTAGCTAAAGGAAGCCATGTGTAGCACCCCAATTTTGGCTACTCCCAACTTCTCAAAAACCTTCATTGTTGAATGTGACACTTCAGGATCAGGATTGGGAGCAGTTCTAATGCAGGAAGGAAGACCAATTGCATTTGAGAGTCACCAATTCAAAGGAAAATATCTTCTCAAACCTGTCTATGAGAAAGAAATGATGGCTATTCTTCATGCGGTCAAGCAATGGAGGCCCTATCTCATGGGTAGACACTTCAAGGTAAAAACTGATCATGATAGTCTCAAATACTTTTTGGAGAAAAGGTTATCATCTAAGGAACAACAAAAGTGGGTAACAAAAATGTTGGGTTATGATTTTGAAATCATATACAAAAAGGGTAAAGAAAATGTAGTAGCTGATGCGTTGTCCAAAAGGGATACATCCATAGATGCCTTACTATGTGGAATGTCCATGTTGATGACCGATTGGGTGGATGAAGCCAGATTGGAATGGGATCAAGACAAGGATACACAATCTCTAATACAAAATATCAAGCAAGGCTCTATAACATCTAACAAATTTGAGTGGAAAGGTAATGCACTATGGTACAAGGATAGGTTATACTTGAGTAAAGATTTTGAGTTGAAGCATAAGATTCTTGCAGAGCTACATGCCTCACCTGTTGGAGGACACTCTGGGTTTTTGAAGACATATCATAGAATAAAAAGAGAATTCTTTTGGGAAGGACTCAAGGGGGATGTACAAAATTTTGTATCAGAGTGTTTAGTGTGCCAACATAACAAAGGGGAAACAATTAAGACACCGTTCAACCCTTACCAATTCCTAGCCAGAGATGGGAGGAAGTCTCCATGGATTTCATCACCGGATTGCCTTGTTCAGAGGGTAAGAATGTTATTTTGGTGATTGTGGATAGGCTCAAAAATATGCCCATTTTTGTGCCCTATCACATCCATTTACAGCCAGTACAATCGCAACTATTTTTTTGGAGACAGTTCAAAGGCTACATGGAACCACAAAGATAATTGTAAGTGACCGTGTCCTATTTCCACAAGTAATTTTTGGACGAAATTATTTTCATGTTTGGGTACTCAGCTAGCTCACAGTTCATCTTATTATCCTCAAACTGATGGGCAAACAGAAGTGGTCAACAAATGCTTAGAGAGGTATCTACGTTGTTTTGTATCAGATAAGCAGAAAGGTGGATTAAATGGCTACCACTTGTAGAATGGTGGTATAACACATCTTTTCATACCTCTTCTCAAATAACCCCATTTTTAGCATTATATGGTTACCATCCACCTTCTATCACTTCTTCCTTGAGGGTGCAAATTAAGGTTAGATATGTTGAGGAACATATTCAATATCAACAACATGTTTGGGCTAGTTTGAAGGAGAATTTAGCATTAGCAATAAACAGGATGAAACAACAAGTAGATCAACACCATAGTGAAGGACATTTTGAAATTGGTGACTAGGTTTTGTACGTCACAGCCTTACATGCTAAGATGTCCCTAAAGCAATGTAAAAGGACAACAAACTTGCTCCTAAATATTATGGCCCTTATCAAGTTCTACAGAAAATTGGCAGTGTTGCTTATAAACTAGAGTTGCCTCCATCTTCACGCATACACCTAGTATTCCATGTTTCCTTCCTGAAGAAGGTTATTGGATAGAAATTTGAAGCCCAGACAGAGTTACCAGAACTTGATGAGGAAGGAAGAATCATTTTGGAGCTAGAGAAGATTCTACAAACACGTACTAAGAGGTTGAGAACCAGAGACATTAAGGAATATTTGATCAAGTGGAAGAATCTGAGCATAAAAGATGCAACCTGGGAGGATGAAGGTTTTCTGCAACAACATCCAGATTATTCAACGTTGAGGACAACATTGGTTTTAAAGGGAAGGGCATGCTATGCCCTTAACCTATTGCTTGTATTACGATATGAGTAGCCGACTTGTGGCTTACCATATCATTTTATTATATCATTTCTACTTTCTCATGCTTAGTAGGTCGGCCTTGGTGATGGCCATAGCATAGGAATAGTATATATAGGGCATTGTAGGTAGTAGATGGATCATGATTGAAGCATTTGAGTCTATTTTATGGTTTGGAGGTTGTCCCCTCGAAGTGGCGAAGCTATTCTAATTGCATATTGAGATCATTATTCTGAAATATTGTGTTATTTGGTGTTCTATTTCTGCTCATAATCTTAATTATATAAGTAATTTCATTACATTATGTTAGAGGCGTTATGAGGGGTGAGCCCTCCAACACCTCCTTTCGAAGGATGAGCACCACTAGAAGCGCTTGATCTTCCTCCTCCGCTTGCCCTTCTCCATTTTTTTATCAAGCTGAAGGGACATAAATGACAATGTATTTTACCCTCTTTGTGCTTCCTTCTCCGAGATCCCCTCAAATTTGATCAGATCAATACAACAATCCCTCCAAACCCTAATAAAAAACCAAAACCAAGGACACAATAATTTTTTCCCTCAACAATTTCGCACAAGAATAGTCATACCTTGCAAAATAGATAAATATGCATACATTACCTGAATTTATTGAGAAAATACTGCGCAGATTGGCCGAAAGTCTTTGAATTTGTTGCCCCGAAAGTAATTTTGAGGATTTGGAGATGGAATTGCAAATAATGTAGCCGAAATTGAAGAGGTTGAAATATAGAGAAGGTTAAAAATGGAGTCGACACACTTCTCTTTCATTTACGGCTGAAAAAAACCATGCAACATGGCTAATTTTACCAAAAAGCAGTCCCCTGTCAAAACCATGTCAAATTTAAAATAGAGATATGAATGACAAGAGCAATAGAGATATTATAATGGAGAAGAGAGGAGCAAGCCAAAAAAACCATTATGATTGTCCATGTTTTGTCTTTTTTAAAATAAATGTACACAAATGAAGTAGTGAATAAATTGGATGTTGATTGAAGACACATGTCTATTGTTGTTGCAGGCTTTGCAAGCGGTTGTAATGAACACAGGAGATGAACCCTTGAATAGCCTAATTATCATAATGATGGTGACACCACTGTCACCACTTAAAGGAATCCTGATTCTAAAATTTAGCAGCCTAAGCACTGAATTTTGGGCATACGTCTACGTTTTTCAATCTTAGGAAGATTTTTTGGCCCAGTGAAAGAAAAATAATCCATGTCTGTAACTAATTACGTCGAAAGGCTTATCCCCCAGTTGTTGAGGAGATACCGCTAGGTTTTCATATGGGTTTAGTAGATAATGAGGGGCGTCGTTGTAGATATCTATCAGGTCTACAGTTGGCAGTCATTACGTTGGCGACAACCATCATTTTTTCACCAAAGGAACCCTGTAAAGTAGTAAATAGGATCAAGACAGTAAGGACTAGAAATTTCGCATGTTTTTTTATATAGAATACCAATTTTTTTCTGCTTTCACATATCAATCGTTATAAATGGCAATCATATATTTGCTTTTCGTGTTCTTAAATCTTTTCCAGAATGCGTGATTGGCGATGGTTTCAGTATGGAGAGATTATGTTTTTTTGGCCAGACAGTGGAGTACAACTTTGATTGTGAAGGAGGTTTTACGTGCTTGGATGTCCATTTTTGGTGTGTTTGTGCATAACTCAACCGTATATTTATGTCTGTTTTTGGATTCGTTTCGTTATCTGTTCATGGTTGTTCCATAGACTTGGGTTTGCTATCACGGCCTGTCGGTGTGTTTCTCTTTGGTAAGATTTTGGTTTTTTTAAAGTTGAACCAAGCCTTCTTGGACATGTTAAATAGATCGGAAAATGGAAAAAAAATTGTTCTGTGTATGTTGAAGTCATTCCAAAATGCACACGTCCATACACTAAACTTTTACTATGATAGCAAAAATCGCTTTAATATCTCTGGAAAATATTGTTTTCTAACATACCGCTCTTTACCGAATTCCCAGATTTGGGTAACAAACATTTATTCTTATTTTGAATTAATTATGAAAAATTTTACAGCTCGACTCTTTCCATAAGCAACAAACAACACTGTGTTTGTAGTCCTGATTTTACCATATTTCAGATCCCAAAGTTGGTTAATGAAACAGTCACTCTTACAGGCCATCAAACTGTGTCTTATAAAAAATATTGTCACTCTTACATGTATAGAGAAAGCCTTTCAGAGCGATGCAGTGTCATTTTATGGCCAAATCCCTCCAATACATCCCCAAAATTAGTTATTTAGGTAACACAACTAATCAATCACCCATTGTCCTTACTGCTTCAGGTACGCCATTCATTTCGAATCTGACATGTAGTATTAATAGTGACAGATTAAGATGCAACCAAGATTATGTATTTAATTTTATTCAACTTGATGCAGGTTCAAAATTTATTAACTGTCATTATGGCAGTACCATACTGGTTTTGTAAGGTTTCTTCAAGCTGGATCTGATAGGTTGTATCAAGAGACAATAATGTATAATATTTCATTTACAAAACTAAAATTAAGTACTTCAGGGGTTCAGTCAGCTGAACCTGGAAAGTTTGTTTTGCATAAAAACATTCCCAGGTACAATTGTGACGCTCTAGATGTATTCATTAAAAGAAACAATTGTATTCAATATCAAATATAATAGAAAAAAGGGGGCCATTCTTGATTTCAAGATCAATGTTTTCACACGAGACACCTTGTTTGGAAATGTTTAATAGATCAGAAAATGGAAATAAAAAAATTGTTGTGTGTATGGTGAATTTGTTCCAAAATACTGTCACATGATGGAAGTGTCTGTGTGTGGGTTTTTACCATCGAGTCTTGAACAAAAGAGAATAACTTGTGTTGCATGTATTGCAATTTTTTCCAAGCAGGAGAGGCAGATATTGTTGCAGGCATTTTTGTCTCTGCGAGGTTTTATCGGTTTGTGGGCTTTTCTACTTAGGGGTCTCACTGAGGTATCAATAAACCGTCCCTTGTAGGCTTAAAACTGGTATGAACATTGGTAAAATGTTTGACAGATACTTAAAACTAATTGTACGTATACTTAAAAATAGTATGTTTTCTTTGTTAGCCATAGTATTCTTTTGCTGGTGAAAGTGGCTGTACAAATAGCTTTCAATATTTTTATAGATGGCATGTTGTGTTTGTGAAACATATATGTTGATAGACTTATTATTTGGTTAGATAATTTGAGGTTTGTGATAGAAACTTTATTTCGTTGTTTGAAAGATAATTATTGAATTGTTTATATGTTTGTAGTGGTTAATATTATTAGTAAGTTTGTTTCTTTATGGTTTGTTTTTCATTGGATAAATGCCAATTTTCATGGTAGGTGTTGCAACTCCTTTAACCTAAACGGACATGTGGGGGCATGTGCCCTGCCAAGGTCAAGAATTGGAGTGTGCTGAGAGGTTCTAATCCTATGTGAGGCCACTTCAATATGCCCCAAGTTGGGCGTCAGACTGTGCTTTGGCAAGGTTGTTTAAAATTCATGTCATCACAATTTTTAAACTCTTTTGCTTTCTTTTTATGATAGTTCATGTTTGTTGTTCCCATTCGATTGGAACAATGAAAACACGAAGCAACATCTCTGCATCCCCCTATGGGTGTTACTCTGACAACACCACACTTGCATAGAGATGAAGAATTCAGAAGAAGTCAGTTTGTCGTGAATGTCTTGCATTGTAGACAACCACGGCCGAAAAACCTTGGATTGCAGAAATGGTCAAGGAACGTCTTCACTTACCGAACAAATATGTCATTTATCTTTCCAAATTTTGCATAGTTGGTTCATTGTCCAAAGGGTCTGGTCTTGTTTACGACACAACTGTTGGTGCACAGAGGTGTGAGCCTCCTCAAAAATTGAAGAAGATGGGCATCTTTCTTGACAAGGGAAATAATGGATATAAAAACCAACGTGCAAAACAAATCCCTAATGCGTACAATTTTTTTGGAAAAACAAATGATATTTAACATTGTATACGTTCTTCTTTGGCTTCTTGAATACCTTTTCTAAGAGACATATTATAGTTACATTCCTTTACTATTTTGTACTATGGCAATTTATGTAAATACAAAATATGTTTTCTTTCACCTTAATTATTGCACATGTTGTCCTAATCCTTCTTGCTTCAAATAATATAGAATTATCCCTCATAAGTGGTATTTTTTTAATTTTTGCACATCAAATATAGAGTGATTCCAATCCCAAAAGATAATAGTGTTATATCTCATGGTATCACCATCCTTATATTATTTCATTTGTCGATCAAATCACTACTCAAAGACTTTCTTGTCTTTTCAATTGTTACATGTATTAGAAATTTTTATACACAATACAATATTTATCAAAAATAAACTTATACAATCGTAGTACACAATGCACACAATTAAAAGATTGTTTCATTGTGATTAGAATAGCTTTTGCCCATAATTTGCACCCTGTGAGTGGATAAATTTTAAATATCCAAACTTTAAAAATCATTATCTGCTAAATATTTCACTATATGTTGGCACCCTTACAGATAAAATGAATAAGACAATAGTTAGTACAAGTGTTAAAGGAGCATGTACTTTCAACCTTAAATTAAACTCGGTAAAATCAATTTTCCAACATGAGTCACACGGTTAGGGAAACATCACATTTAGGTAGCTAGACCCAACTAATTAGAGTCTTCCCAAGTAGTTTTTTGTATCTCCCATATGTTCATAGTAGTGTGAAAACCATTGTTGTGTGCTAATTCCCCATTAACATTGTTAAGTTATATATTTGACTATAGCGACCCCTTTCCAAAGGAAGATAATTGAATAGAATTTAGAAATTTCATGAAATTGAAAAGGTGGGGATGACCAAACCATATGTAAGAAAAACACCCTTCCAAAATATTATAGCTTAGCAACTTGTTACCAACCTTTTTCAAATACGACTATAATCAGGAGGAGAATCCTATAGGTTAAAGACCTTCACATTTAAATGCTCGGCTTGAATACAATTCTTTTTCCATGTACTTATCATAACAACCAACTAGATGTTATGTTTGAGGAAAACCTTCCATGGTTTACTTCGAGAAAGAGCCATAACAATCTTAGAGATGAGACATTTATCTTTAATCTATGGGTTAAGGATAACAAGCCCTCACCAACCCACTTGGTTCAACAGAATTTCTATATATACTTTTTGTATAGTGATTTGATAATTAGATTTTAGATGAAAAACAACATTACGGGTAAAACACACGGGCACCAATGAAGATATTTTTCATGGTTTGGAATGTTTTTCTCATAACCTGTACTATGAAATTCAAATTATTATCCTTTCATGGAATATGTGTATTTTTCAAGTGTTTTGAAAAATGAGGTCTTGATTGAAGTTTAGCGGCCAAAGCTCTGGTTACTGAGTTGCTTGGACTGAGTTCATTGAAGAGGTATTAGAGGATCAAGATAAAATAATTGAGCAGCATTAAATAAATGGTGTTTGCATCTTTAATATAATAATATTAACCACCAATTTTATCACATATGTTCTGAAAATGCATCATTTGGACCTTACAGTATAAGATGACATTGGAACAAACAACTATTCTTTTCCTAATGGAACGAATAACTATACTGTTATTTTAATCTATATCGATGTATAATAGCTAAACAAACAGTTTAAAGCTCAAAGTGGGCAATTAAAATGAAAACGATCAGGCCTAAAGCACATAAAACAAAATATTTGAAAGTTTAAGTGAAAGTATTCACCTTTTAATTTGAGCACAATTTTTTTATGAATACCAAAAGACGTAATCTTCAGATTTTAGACAAGTTTTTAGACAATTGAAATATTTTTGAAGTCAAGTTCATCTACATCTTGTCTCGTCATTTTCTACACAAATGAAGCATTTTCTACAAAAATGAGATACAAGAAAAATTACATTAAATATGCAAAAAAAAAAAAAAAAGTAAACAAGATTTGAAGTTCTACAAATTTATTCTTAGCATTATACATTACAGAAATAGATAGAAATTATTAGTTGTAATGTCTATCTTTTCGTTTTAGCAAAAAGACTTAGACAGTTAGACTAATTTCCACCTCTGCGTGTGTCAACAGTTTAACCACTCATCGTTTCTTCTTTGTCAGATGTTCTTGTGTAGGCCCAGTTACAACTAGTCTTGTAGGTTTGTCTTTCGGCTCTTGCCCGATTATATCGTAGCTATGAAAACTTGTGCCCAAGCTTTGCAGTGTTGCTTACGGACAAGCCAAATTTTCACATGATGGAAGCAAACTTGACAGAAGGAGGTATTCTGAAAATCATTGAAGGATCTCCCCATAAATATGTGACACTGCAACTGTTGAACTTGTGTCCACTCCGTTCAGCATTGAACTTTGCAATTCAACATCGTGTAGAGCTATCTGATGGAAAACATATTCAAACCGCCAGGTGCTTCCCTCAAAATTTGCGGGCCTAGTGGACGACAAAAGATTGCAGGAAGGCTCCATTGTGCAGCTCCATAAATAAATTTTTAGAATGTTTAAAATGAGTTGTAAGTCACGTGTTTGTCATTCTTCAAGTTAGGACAAAGATAGTTTCCCTAATTTTTTGATCGCTTTTGGTCTTGCTCTTTGTTGTAGGATGATTCTTATCAATGAGATGGAGAAGATTGGTTCGACTTGTCCTTTGCAATGAACACTTGTTCGCGTTCTTAAACACATTTTACGTGGGAAGGATATTGTAAGCGAAAAATGATGCATGCACACACCCAGATGTCTCCAAGTACGCGTCCTGCCCATAACTATGCTCCAGAAAATAGTGAAAAGGTTCGCACTGATATTTCTACTTTGACTACAATGTTGAGGAGTTAGACAATAGAAGGCATGGCTTTAGCTAAAACATGTCTTCGAGAATATCAAAATACAAGGGGAGTAGCATCTTTTTGCCTTTGATTTTGTGGACAGTAAAGGGGGGAGATAAGGGTCACTTCTTTCAATGAGGCTGCTAACAAATTTTATGGCCTAATAGAAAATGGAAACTTGTACAGTATATCAAATGGCAGAGTGGGTAATGTAAATCTTGTTTACAACCATTTAAACGTCACGTATGAGATTTTTTTACAACCCTCTTCTATTGTGACTCTGCGTAATTGAACCGAAAAACGAAGTGCCTCTCCATCACTTCCACTTCAAAGAAATAAAAGATATATCGTTTGTCCCTACAGGTTCTATGGTGGACTTGATTGGTGTTGTTATGGCTATTTCACCTTGCTCGACCATTCGTCGCAGACAAGTCGGGGCTATAAAGAGAACATAGCAAATGTGAGACATGTTCGGATTCAATATCTTCGTCACGTTATTGGGCCAACATTTAGATGGTCTTTGCAAAGAATTGTTGTAGATACTCTGTAGTTACAGATTTTCCAGTCTTGGCGATAAAATCGGCCAGTTTCGATTTCAATGCCACCATAGTTGACACCATCTTCGCTTCAAAATGTTTTGTCAACTGTCCAATTTTAGAGACAGGGGCTCTCCGTGAATGGATGTCTTCACCACATTCACACTCTCCATGTCCTTCAATCACCAATAAGCAAGGTGGGCCTCCAAAAACTATGGTTGATGCCACTACTTTGTCGCATATTCTAGAGATAGGAAATCTCGAAAGCAATGAGTGGGTGACCGTCAAAGCTGAAGTGTCAAACATAAACATGGATAATTTATTTTACATGGCTTGTCCTAGAATGATAGGTGACAAACAATGTAGGAAAAAGGTACAGGAGAAACCAAATGATGAATGGTTTTGCAACAAATGCAATATTCATGTCCAACATTGTGATTACAAGTACTCTCTAAGAATGGATTTGAAAGATGCTACAGGGAGATAAAAAGGAGTAACTATATTTGATGAGACAGTTGAAAAGATAATGGGAATTTTAGTTGCAGACTTGTATTTCCTCTCGATTGATAGTGACGCCACACAGGATTTTTGATCACGTCATTGGACATGTGTTTTCTTCACTCTTTCGCTAAAAAAAACATACAAGCGGAAAACCCAATTGAAATGTGTTATTATTAAGTCGAAGAAAACATGATATGCCCTACATACTCCAGGATATGGATATTCTAGATTATGATCTTGTACAGAAGCTCCTTTTGGAGTTGCTCCTCTTTGCTTTTGCTTTATACAGAGTACCTTTTACAACTTTTCCTTATTGCGACAATATTGTACCATGTTCATTTCATGTATTCGAACATTTTAAAAAACAATACATCTTTATTTAAACCAACTATGGTACACCACTAAGCTATAAGTCCTCTGCAGTTTTTTTGGTATCCCTCTCATATATGTTTATAAATGAAACTATTTCATGTTCCTTTTGTACAGATTGTCTCATTTGTTGTCGTTGCACACGTGAACAATTGCATTTCTTGTTGCGTAACCTTGAAAAATATAATGTTGATATATTTTCGTCCTCGCACTTTAATTGTTTCACTTCTCTAATTATAAATAAATAAAATGCTTAGTTGTTGCTCATTTCTTTTCTCGCAGAATGCTCACACAAAAGGCTCGTTGAATTTTAAATGTCTCCTCCTGAAGCAAGGGCTCGTCGTCGTGAGTATTATGCAAGAAATAGATTGTGCATAAATGATCAACAATGTCGCAGGTATCATGCTCGTAAATTGGCAGGTATACCTCAGAGGCCGCAACCTTCGCGTCGAACTCATTTTCAAGCAGCGCCCCCTCCAACTACTTTCAATTCCACTTCTTGCTCTTTGTTGTCGTGTTCTTGTATGCATCAATCAAATCTTCCACACTCTGGCTCAGTTCTTGTCCTCAGTGTGTACCATGTGGTGCTTCGTCTTCCACTTCACTCAACAATATTTGCGAAAACACCATACGCCCTGCAAATGTTGCCTATGATTTCTCTCAAATACACAACTCCAGCTGCTCTCTCTCGTGCCCTCCACATGGTTTACATCATACCTCCCTCTTTCAAACAGTCAACAACCTTCCCTTGGCTTCTCTTACCCAAAAAATCCCATTGGCACTTTCGTCCTTTATTGAGGGCGCACAACACAATTTCCGTAAAAGGATAGATAGCTTTGCAAAGATGGATACTTGCTCTATCTGTATTGAAAACTACCCTGGAATGATGGGAAAAATGAGTAAAGACAATTACATATGCAACAGATGTTTGGCTGAGAAAAATGGTCACCCCTTCTCTGCATGGAACAACATGGATCCAGGTCATCAACCTCATGTTCTCAAATGCCTTACACAGGTGGAGGAAATGCTTATCGCAAGAGTCAATCCTATCCTGCAGTTAGCCAAGCACGAGGCAGACAATACAAATACACGGGCCACACTATCAACTTCCCACAAAACATTAAATCTATTGTCAAATTCCTTCCATGTCGTCTTGGAGAACTAGACATCTTGCTTTTACAAAGAAAAGGGGTGAACCAAACAAAGTATGATTTCTATGTGAGCAGGGAACGTGTGTGGGATGCACTCCAATTCAAAATAGCTTATGATCCATATTACAAAGATGTTCTCATTGACTACGATGCCTTGTCCTCCTTGCCGCTTAAACTAACCAATGTCTCTTCCATCTTGCAAACTGTTCAAATAGATACCCCCTACCACAAATATATCCCCGCATTGTTTACCACCGAGGAAATTACATCGCCCAATACATAAACCCTTCCATCATCATTTGTCCTAGTTTTCCCTAATTCAGCATCGAACATGAGGAGATACAACGCTCTCTGTTTGCTTCAAAGCAAATGGCATGTCATTGTCTTTACCTTAGCCTAAAATTGGTCTTTTGCCGATTAATGAATACAACACGGAAGGTTTGTTTTAAATGGATTTTCTAACTTTGTTTCCCACATGTTCAGCCATATTCAAAAACTTTGGATGAAAGAGATCTAACTTCATAAATATGCATTGCATTTGATCCGTTATTATGACAACCGCTTGGCAGTGTACCACCCAGTTTAGATATTTTTTCTCAACCTCATCATGTGCTATCGCAGCCAAGCTAAAACTTCTATTTTCATGAGACAATATGTCATACAAAACACTCCAAAGAACTACAGTGCGCTATGGCAACGCCTTTAAGATAATCCAAATGATTTCCTCCCATAAAATCTAATGTGGTGTGGCACCACACTTCACGGAACCAGTCTTATTGGTCAAAAAGTAGAGGCAAAGTTTATGATGCGATTGAACAACTTGGTACACCGACATTGTTCTTCACTTTAAGTGTTGCTAACACTAAATGGCCAGACCTTCATAGTGTAATGCCAATAGCCTTATAGATCCTTGAGAAACACAAAGGTGGAGGAACCATAACATTGTTTCCAACCCTCATTGTGTTTCGCATACTTACACCAGAGATTCACAATATTTCGTGAAGAAGTCTTGCAAAAATACATGGGAGCAACAAACTATTGGTATAGGTAAGACTTGTCTCTTTCTTTATTTCCCCTTCCACATAACTTCCTTGTACTTATTCATCTCCTTGCAGTACAAATGAAAACATAGAGGATCCGCACATGTTCACGGTTTCCTTTGGCTTCCTAATGCCCCAAATGTTAAGACAATTGACTGGAGTGACATGTCCGTTGTTGACCAAGTTAAAAACTACCTCGACAAATTTGTTTCTGCATGGAACCCCCATGCCATTTCTTGCAAATCAAAATATATTCATTGTCCAATCCAAGATGATCCATGCTTATTAAACACATCACAAATATTGGTTGTCGACCCTCTTTTAGACCTGGAAGAAATTTTGAATCGTGTACAAAGACACACCAAATGCGAAAGACACAAAGTGGATTATAATACCATTACAAAGCACCTTGGGAAGTATGTGGACAACCATCCCTTGTCCTCAATGATACGTAAGGCCTAGTACATGTCGGCCTAGAAATGATGACAAATTAAACATCCACAACCCCGCAATGTTGTCAATCTAGAGAGCCAATGTTGATTGCTAGCCCATACTCTCCAAGCATGTAGTCCTTAAATATATTGCTAAATACGCTTCCAAGGCGGAAAAATGCTATGGATCATACCATCAAATGCTCTCCATGATTTCTTCAACCTCACATCCCGATCAGCTAACCAAGGTAGCATTCGAAAAATGCTTCTGAGATAGTGTAGTCGATCATGTATGAGTGCCCAAGAAACATGTCACATGTTGCAAAAGTTACCTCTTGTTATTTGTATTTGGACATTCATTTTCTTGAATGTTGGAAAGAAAATTTTGCACCGCATCTTTGAAACAAATGATCCCGACACCGAGCCTACAAAATTTTTAGATGCGTACATGAAGCACACTCCAAATATGGAATATGTTTCATTTATTGAAGTCGCAAGATCCTGGTCTTATAGCAAGTTGTGTTTCGGTGTTAAATGGAAGCAACGAACCACATATGTTGTTGTAAGTGTGTCGCCAAGATTTTATTCCATCCCAAAGAACCATTCCCTTTCCTTTGAACTATTTTTGTTGCGAGAGAACTCCTCCTCTACAAACCTTTTCACAACATTCCAACAAACATTGGAAGCACAACAAAACAAGTCATTTCTAATTGGCTATTGCTAAAAACATTTATCACCCTTTGCATGTCAAGCATGTCTCAACAAATGATCCCATGCAGCTTGCGATGGAGTAGGCCCAAGATTTCATGTTCACATGTTGATTCGTCTTCCTCAAACGAATCAACATGTGAAGATGAAATCTTAGGGCCTACTCCATTGCAAGATGAATGGGATATTTTATCCCAACTCCATCCTACTAATCCCATGGGTGTTTACAACCTCGAATTATTGGACCGTCAAGACTTTGACATGTATCACAATTGGATCCGAATGATGTTCGTTGATTTTCATGAAAGTGTCGATCTTTCATTGGTATGTGTAAGACCACTACAACTATCCCTTTCAACTTGCATAATTCCACATTCACTGTTACGCCTTTCTATGTGGAACAAAAGTAGGCATTCGATATAATTCTCAATCATTACGGAAAGGTAGGCATTAAGAACTCGCTGAAAATGATAATCCAAGGTATTTCTTTGGAACAGTAAATCTTACCTCTTAAACATCATCTTCTCACCAATGTCTTTCGCAAACCCTCAACAAACTTCTCCCCATTTGGTTCTTGCTCCGACATGAGTGGTCACATTCAACATTTCCACATCAACTATACACATTGCATTGCGTATTCCAAAGAAAGGAAATCAATCCGCTCGATGGTCTATCCCTCTCCTCCCTCCAAAAATCCCTACAACATGCTCTATACATTCTCATCGATTTGAGATGAACTTCATAGGTCCCAAACTCCTTGCCAAAATTAACTACCATCTTCGCGAGGCCTTACCACACTTCAAGTCTTACGTCTTTGGTAACATATCCATCATTCTCGTTGGCGATCTAGACCAAATCCCTCCAAATAAGGATGTTCCACCTTGGGCATTCTTATGGAACAACCCTTCGGTTTAGCTTCACATCATGTGTCACGCTTAGTACAATCTTTAGCAAGAAGGTTCAAATGAAGCTCAAATTTCTTTCCTCCAGCTCTTACTAAATATCGAGATGGAATCCCCTTTAGTTGAATACAGGAAAACACTTCTCCAACAAACCGACTCCCGGATGAATGACATGGACATTGCTCCTTTCCTCGCAACTCCACATTTGTTTGCGAAAAATGAAATTGTGGACCAACACAATCTCAAAATGTTGAAATCCTCAACCCTCCAAAGGGCACACTCTAATGTTGAGCTTTCCAAGCTTAATTGTTCGAGGAACCCGTTGAAGAACAACTACAACACAAAGCTCTTCTCTGCAGAGAAAAAAGGTTATGCTCATTGCAAATCTATGGGTTGATGTTGGACTAGTCAATGGCATTATAGGAACTGTTTTTCGACATTGTCTACTCCCCTTCTTCGTCTCCTCTAGATTTATCATTTTTGGTGGTCGCCAACTTTGATAAATATAAGGGTCCTCCTTGGAATCCAAATAGCCCCACTCATGTTCCCATACCACCAATCTCTAGAGGGAACCGCAAACAACTTCCTCTTGAAAATGGTTTGGGCCCTTACAATCCACAAGTCTCAAGGCCTTACATTTCCTAAGGTGATTGTAGATATAGGTTCTTCGAACGTCCCAGCATTACGTTCACCGCACTATCCAAAGTTCCCTTTATACATGACCTTCACATTTCACCTCCATTCTCTTTCGAACGTTACTCCGAATGCCCTTCTCCCACCACCTCCTCAGAAGAAGCAAGAGGAATCACGTTTGAGAAGTCTTTAGCCCTCTACTATTGACTATACAAAGTGCTCCATTCCATATTCCCCTCCCTCCTTAAAACATATACATACATGAATACATTCCTCATTTGCTTTCTCTTGTAATTACAAAGAGTAGTTAAATATATCATAAATGTATTTCTATTATAATTTCAGTTGCTTAATATATCACAAATGTCTACACTTTCTTTCAATGGTGCTCTAATTTTGTTTCATTGTTTTTCTCTACGTTCATGGATGAAAATTTACAATTACCATCCTTAATCTCCCATCCCTTTCGGTGTCCTCATCACATGACCCGCGTGCGATTTCTAGTATGTTACTAACAATTAGATAGATTACTCCCTGCACAAGGAAGATTTTATACTTTGTAATCAATCAAAAAATTTAATGTGATCATTTTCATTTAAGTATATTTAAGTCTATCTCTATTAATTACATTAATTGTAACTAAGCGGTGGTTAAAAATACATCGATTTGACAGATAACCTTCTTCTCGCGAACGTTGACCTACATAGCCTGCAAGAACCATTGGTTTGTCGGTACATGTCGTAATTAAGCGCTCCCACTCCCCTTGGAGCGAAGGCCTTTCCGCGTAAATATTGTAGATACTTGATTTTGGTAAGGGAGTTAATTGCTTTGGTACTATTGTGGAGGTGCTTGTTTTTGTCACTATAGACCAGGACACTGAAATAGACAGTGTGGGCCATTTTTGTGATTTTAGGTGAAAATTTTAGAAACCTTAGATAATGACAGATGAATTTTTTTAAAAATGTATAATTTTTATATAGTTCTTAATAAATATATAGATAATATGTAAAAATATAAAACTTATTTATATGTATGTGAACAAATTATATAGAAAATATATGTATGTAAATAAATCATATATAAAATATTGGAATTGACAAACACGAGAAAAATTAAGCCGTCACAACGAATTTTGATTTGATAGGCACTAATAATTTGAAATTCCAAGCATGTTATAGACCTTGTTTCCTTCACGTCAACTCTCTACTTTTCTCTTTGTGGGTCCCATACGATATTTCTTTGGTTTTCTCCTTTCTCTTTTTCTTTTAGTTTTTGCACGCTTGTGTTATGTTTGTGGAGCCTATTTGCATGTTAGAATGTGGTACACCTTCTATGTGTTACACTCGGGTATTTTTACGGAAGCCCCCCCGATGGAAGGGGGTTTGGGGGTGAAGCCCTCGAAGCAAATTTTCATGGGTGGTTTATTAACCCATGGGTAATGGGTAACCGTTATGGGCTGTTTTTGGGCCCATGGTTTTTTCGGTCTTTTGCCCATTGTTTTGATACCCACGGTTTTTGCCCTTGGTTTTGATACCCATAGTTTTGTATCAAATTGCTTAAGCAGTTGTCTATTTATATGGTCTTATGCATATATATGATAGATGTACAAGTAAATGTATTCACAGATGTGTTTTAAATTCGGGTGTGAATTCTCAGTAGAGTTTGTTGAGCATAGCTCCAAACGGATCTGGGTATTGTATTGAGAGAGTGGAGGCTTGTAATAAAATCGAGCAAGTGATTCTTGGTAGACGTAGCCCAAATTGGGTGAACCACGTTAAATCTTGTCTCTCTATGTTGTTTTATTTATTACGCACTTTTATTTGAGATCTGTAATATTTTCTCGCATATTAGTTTCTCTCTTTTGCGATTCTGTATGGGATTATTCGCATATTTTATCTCTTATTTCCTAATGACTTGACCATTTTCAAATGGTACATGGTCATTCGAGTGTGGAAATGGTTGGTCGAGGACACCTTAAGGTTTGCCTCATGTGAATATGATTTTTCCATCCCTTATGTGTTGGTTCACATTCAAATAGTATCTTGATTTAGACTTATTAAAAAAATTATAAATACAAATATGCATTAGTGTATTTAAGACACCAAATGATCACAAGTAGATAATGTTGTAAGGAACAAATATTTCTATTTGTGAAGCATTTTCATGCCAAAATAAATTTACAAGCATATAGGTTATACTAGTTGTTTCTATGTTGAAAAGATAAGGATGGGACAATTTTACTACACAAAATTACTTGCTAAATATATTATACAAGTTACATGTTTATTTCAATTTGTTTTCTGTTGAGGAACCTCCCCCACACTCACAACAACATGAGAAATTTCTTTTATTATTTTTTATACTTTTATTATTCTTTATACTTTTATTATTTCTTGAAATAATAAAAGAAATAGTATACTTCAAATTTATTTTAGTTAGTATAAGAAATTTGGGCCACTCGCACCTAATAGAACTAGTCTCGTAGCTCCAAATGTTACAGTGTAGAAGATAGTTTTTCAAAATCCAATCTAGTCAGGACTCGAGCTTTTTTTTCAAGATTTTAGCATTGAACACAAAGCTTTTAGGATGTAAATTTTGTAATCAAGGTCTATTTTAGGAAAACGTACATTTGTTTTATAGGTTTTGGGGCCCTTCCAAATTGGTTCGACATTTTTAGGAGTATTGGAGACCTCTGGATAGGTTGTTGACATTTGTAGGATTTTCCCCATGAGCATGGAGTTGAAGCCTTAATTTCATCTTGGAATCATGGTAGCATCGTATTATGGATGAGTACATACTTTACAATTTTGAAACTATCTAATCATCTATATAGATAGGGCCGACCAATGAAACATATATTAACTATCTATCTCACCACACAAGTCGATGCATTCATCTCGAGAGGGATTCAAAGATCTTTCCCATATGAGATGAGTGATTGATAATGAATCAACATACTCAAACCCAAAAATGACACTCTTTCTTAGGAGAGATATTTGATAGATAGAATATATGGATCCCACCCCAAATTTATATATAGGGATTCTTACCTCACATCTATAAAGAGGTAGAGGGTCGGTGGAATGAATAGATGTAGGGGCACACACATCTTGGATGATGACTAAATAGAGAGAGAAGGGATGGGGTGTCAATTAGCTATATAGAATCTATAACTACCCTCCCCAGTTCTTTCAACTAAACAAAGGCATCTTTGAGGATAACATGTTGATGACTCCCAAGATCTCTTATTAACGAGTTGTTTGGTGCTTATGAGGAAAGAGAGGGGATGAGCGAGAGTGTTATATCAAGTGGTTCACTATGCTTTACCATATAGAGATATGATCCATACCCCTCCTCAAATTGGTACCAAGTTTGAAAGTTGGTCCATGCTTCATTGATTGGAAGGATACTACTTTGAGACATATATATGTAAGGGAAAATCTAGTCACCAATTACTTATAAATAAGGCATGGTGAGCAATTATATAGATATATGGGCACACCTAGTCAGATTGAGGGAAAGAGCACATAAACATAGAGGTGCACATAAACACTTGACGGTTGTATTTATGAAAGAGAGCCACAATATTAGTTAGAGATTTAACCAAGATCTTGAAGTTGAATTTGAAGTCGCCATATACACTATACTTTCCACTTGTCAGATGCATATTTAATAGGCCCACACAAATAATCCTCACAATCAATAATGTAGGCGATCGACCTTGGTTCCCATCCACACACAAAGATAATCCTTTGAGCCTCATAATATAGATTAGCGATAGTAAGGGTTGGGCAAGAAGATGATCTATCTAAGGACCCCATGATATCTTCATTTGTTCAAAATAACAAGAGATAATTGGTAGAGTTGGAAACTGAAAGAGTGCATCACATTGATCTCTATAACTTTCAACAAAATCCAGGGTAGGAGTTGGTGGAAAATGTGTTAGAGCTTCCAAACATTCATTTCCTTTCCATGGATAAAGAGATGTGTTCCCTTCATCAAGATTTGTGTTGAATAAATTAGTTGTATTCTCAGTTTGTTATAGTAGGGGTGGAAAAGATGAGTCGAGTGCCACATGTTTCACAAGAAATCAAATCTACATCAACATTAGAAAATTTATTTTCAAATATCCTTTTATGTTGTCATGGAGAGAAATCGAGTGATATAGACATTGATTCCCTTATGGGATTTAACACAAGATCTAGAACAATTGATTGTGTAATAAAGACACCAATGACACATTGATTGCGCAATGGATTACACAGTGAATAGATACATATATGGACAAGACACCATTGAAATAAATTCATGCATTGTAGAAAAATAACTCGATAAAAGTGGTAAGAGGGAGACAATAAATGAGAGTGTACTGGAAAAATATCATCATCATTTTCAAGAAGAGGAAAATCCAATCCTCACGGGCACTTTCCCTTCAAAAGAAGATAAGAAAGAATCAATTATGAATGGGAACATAAGACATTAGACGTGTGATCATGAAAAGTTGAAGATAATTATATGGATCTTATATTCACCAATCAAGAAGAAGTGGGTGCATCGATAGCTGGAATTACATTGTCAAGTAAAGAAGGTAGAATAGTTATAGAAAAGAAGAAGGGTAGAAGTTAAACATATGCTAGAAATGTAATGAAGACACAAGCAACGTCTTGAAGAAATTCAAATAATCCAAAAGAAGGAAGAGCAAACAATGGGTATGAAAAAAAAGTGAAGATACTACGTGATCCTCGCGACGAAGTGGAACTCCAATTGCACATTACATTGCGTAATGATTGCAAAATTGTGATAATACCATTTTGTAAGTTTAGGGCTATATTTGGGGTCAATTGACCCCAATCTCACTATTGATTGAACCAATATCTTAATTAGTTCAATCAAGGATGCATTTTGGGTCAATTTGATCCACATTAACCTAATTGTGACAATATGTTGTTATTTGGGGTTTAATTTTCTCCATTTTCATCATTAATTGAACCAATAATTAGGTTTCCTTAATTAAAGATGTAATTTGGGTCAATTTTAACCTCATTAACATTATTGTGACTATATATGATGTGATTTGAGGCTTAATTGTCCCCAGTTACATCACTAACTCTATCAATTAGTTAATCAATTCATACATAGATCTTATTTGGACCAATTTGACCCCTATAAACTTAATGTTTATGACTATAGAATATGTTTTTGGCCTCAATTAACCCCTATTGCTTCACATAATGCACATTTAAGTCAGATGAACCAGAGACATAATTTGGCCAATTTAAGCCAAGTGAACTTAATTACAATGATGTTATGTGATTTGGGGATCAATTGGTGTCAATAACATCATGCACATTAAATCAATTGTTATTATACGATGTGATTTAGGGTTTAATGGGCCCTAATTGCATCACTAGTTGAAAAAATTAGTGAGATGGATGTATTGTGCAATGGTTTCATTGCACAATACATCTTGGTTAGACAAGGTAAAGAGCACAATGTTTCCATGAAGTTGCGAGGGAAAGGTATAGTGTTTTGCATTGTGGTGTTTTATCAGTGTTTGCACAATGTCATGGTATAGTCATGTGGGTTGAGCATAGATCCTTAGGTCAATGCCTAACTAACACATAATAATAGTGCACAAATGACATGATTTGCTAACAAAACACGTTAAAGGAATAGCTTTTGCAGTGTCCTAGAATACAAGTACCGGCAGTGCAAGAATATCTTCTTCGCGACTATCAGGCAAAATTAGTATCACTTTGTATTATGCTTTTACAATGAAACGATTCACAACAGCCCTCTTCAAAACAACGGGCTTGGATATATTCCCAAACAATGCATGGCTCTTATGGGGTGGATTTATTTTTGTTTTGGGTGCGCAAGCCGCTTGGGAAAATGTTGCTCTAGGAAGTGCCATGGCTGCCATGTCTATAAAACAAGGTTGAAACCTTAAAAATCACAACAGTAAACTTTTCAAACCAAGAAACTTGAAACCCTAGAGAATACCCGAAGTGAAGCAACATAACAAACTCGAAGAGAAGGGATTATCCCAAAGATAATGTTATCCAAGCAAACTTGAAACAAGCATTTTCAATCGCACAAAAATTATGGCAGACTTAAATACAAGCATCATGTGTGTATGTGTGTGTGCGTGTGTGTGCATGTGTGTGTGTACGTGCGAACATGTGTGTGTGTGTGTGGGTGCACGTGTGGGAGTGCACGTGTGGGTGTGTGTGGGTGTGTGTGTGTGTGTGTGTGTGTGTGTGTGTGTGTGTGTGTGTGTGTGTGTGTGTGTGTGTGCACACGAATGCGCGTGTGTGTGTGTGCGTGCACGCGCGTGTGCATGTGCGTGTATAGGGTGTTCACAATCACTCTCTAAAGATGTCAAGGGAGGAGATGAAAGGGATAACACAATCCAAATGAAAGAAGTATAAGAGGCAATTTAAAGCTTAGAAGCAAGAGAAAATGATTTAAGGAATCAATTAAAAGAGGTCAAAACATGGGCATGAGTAGTAAAACAATCATTGTGTAAACATAAGGTTCTAATAACACAACACATAAATTTTTGTGAAAAGTTTAAAATATATGTATTATAACAATTTTTTTAAAATACATAAATGTAAATAACACGAAGAGTGCAAATGTGTAATAAAAGATATAATTAGAATAAAATTAAATAAATAATATACAATACTTACATATTAAAGTGAATTATTTATGTTTTTATCTCATGACTAACAACCATAAGTTAAAAAAATTATATGGTATTTGATTAGGACAAAAAAACAAATAACACCTACATATGTTTAAATGTATCTTGTAATTTTAAAAAGTTACACAATAGTTGAAAGCATTGTAATCATCCACATCCACATCCACAAGCTTAGGACAAATGAGAAATAAATTAGCTATCCTTATGTTTACCTTTGTTGCTCCTTAATAGAAAATGTTTGTTAATACACAACATTGTTGTTGCAACTAGGCATTGCCACAACGATAACACCTTTATCAATTGGGACGATGGTTGTTGTGTAATCATTCTACTCTCAACATTTTACACTTAATCAAATATACAATATATTATATTGATTTTGCTATGTCATGACTATACTTATACCGATCCATCTTAGTGTGGGTCTTATTTATGCTAAGAGATATTAAAAAGACTTGAAATGCCAAGAAGACTCAAGATGTCAACCCTTATATTCTTACACTTGTGATGGAATAGTCAAATCAATTCTTTGAATAATCTTTTGACAATATCAACTCAATATTAAGGTGCATACATGGCATTATGTATACATATATAATTTGTGTCGGGAGAAGCATTTTACACCCATACTAATCTTGATTGTTGATGGATGGATGCACAGATGTGTAAGGAACTTCTTTTTAATATTGGAGAATGAATATGATCAAAGTACATCAGAGAAGAGCAGCCACCACAAATAGAAATCACTAACGAATGGTAAAAATCCAACCAAGACCAAATGTAACAAAAGAGGGCTCCAAAAGGAAAGCAACCAACACACGCACGAACCCAAGACTAACTAATAAACACGACAACAACATTGGCAATGCTCTCTTTTGCTAGTTCAAAGAAAGAGTCGAAGAAATGGTTGAGCTACTTAATTTTCTTAGCTTAAATATTTTTGTTTCATAGCCAATTGGGCGATCTCCGAATAATATATATAACTTGTTTAACTAGATTTGCATTGTCCGTGACATTAGCTTCCATAATCTAAGACAAGGCTGCCATCTACAAAATGATGTTAAAGTACAATGAATGTATGACAGCGAAGTGAGGAAAAATACTTTTAAAGAAACTAGATTATCATCTATTTCTCCAAATATGTTTGAAGATGATTTGTTTGAAAGTCTCTAAAATCTCATTAGTGGACATTCCCAAGCCAAGAAGAGCTTGTTTCCATTAAAGATTGTAGCAGAGAGAGAAGACAAATCATGTTGAACATTGCTTCAAATGGCTTTGGCAACTTTGTAGTTCCAAATGGCATGCAAGACAAATTTATTTCTCTTACTAAAGGGACAAGAGGACTTAACATTCTTGAGAAATTGAAGCCGATCAAGTATAGGGAGTTCGCAATGAAGTAACATCCGGGAGAGAAGTTTAGAATTGGGCTTAGCATTTGAGTCCCAAATCTTGTTGCAGAGCTTGATCTGAATTTTTCAACTAAATTGCAATTCCATTTTTAGTTAAGTCTCCCTTGCATGTGAGTAGTACGCAAATGGTAAATATAAGTAACTTTGATGGGAAATTGATCAAACCTAGATCCAAAGTAAGCCATCTCCAATCCGTGATGGTAAATATAAGTTTGTAAATAAAAAAGGAAAGTAAATAGAGAACTACAAAATGACAATTTTCTTGCAATTGCATGCATTTTCCTAGAGGGCCTTTCACATTGGGAGTCCAAACTAATTAAATATCAAAAGGCATATATAAATACTTTGAGGCTCGTTCATAGTACATAGTTGGACAATGACTGAATTCAATAATAACAAGGCCATGAAAGACATATACTACCGAAGCAAAGTGTTAAATGCGAGAATGGAGACGATGTGAATGGCATTTCCATTTGGATAAAAAGTGAAATGATTTAAAAGATTTGTGATGAAAGGAGTTAGATGTATGTTTAAGCTAAAGGAAAAATGTTTCCCGAATAATCTGCACGAGATTACTGAAAATGGATCCAATCAAACCGCATTGCAACAGATACAAGTCTTCTATTCTAAAATGGAGAATAGGAAAACTATTAAAAATGGTAACAAAAACACTGACGACTCATTCCACCTAAACCAACGCATAAGCTAGCAGCAATATTGCATAAAGTCCACCTAAACCAAACCAAACCATTTTTTAGCTGCAACATAAAGCAGTATGTTTGATTGCCCCAAGTGCATTAATTCATATTGTGAAATTATTACTAAAGCTAAAATAGTTGGTTGACATAGATTTAAATGTAAAATAAAATAAAGATTTAGAACTTGAGAAGTCAAAATACATTTTTGCAAGTTAGATTTGTGTGGGCGAAAGTAAAAGCATCTGAAAAAGGAAAAACTTAAGGGGAAGCTTCTCCGAATGAAATATTCTTGCTATAAATCATCAACATTTTTAGCTCATTGCTATAAGTAAAAAGAGTTTTTTCTAGGCCAATATGTTTTTAAAGATGCATCCGTCGTATGAATACTCGCAATGTCAAGTGGGACCGCCATTGTTTCTTGTACTCTTCCCCAATTTCAAAACAGACAGACATTGTTTCTTCATACTCTACCCACAATTAGAAAGGTTACAACATACTAAAATAAAAACATAGGTATTATGTACAATTTACACCTGCTATGAAAAGCATTTGTCAATGATATTGGTTCCAACATTTATGAGTGAAAATAACCTCCTATTTTACGATTAGAAATACTAAAAATAGGCTATACAAACTCAAATGCAAGGCCTTAACAAAAGATCATAGCATTAGTAGTTTCACCCATTAGCTATCTTACAATAAACATGAGGCCAATGTAAAGCCTTTAAACGTAGGTATGAAAAATGTAAATGTTTCCTAAATGCTCACCTAGTGTTTGACTAAATGAATGAGTGATATTTCACCTCGTGCAGTATCATAGTTATAGCTTATAGAGGACATGACCACCCTCACAAAGCACTGATTGTGTTTTAACTTAATGTAACCACTAGGTGTGCAACATGATCAGTTGACTTTTTCTATTATACATTGTCATAGAGATTCTAAAAACTTAGAAAATAGTGACAATTTTGTATTGATCATTATGGGACTAAGATTTCAATTTAATTAGAAATCTAACCAGACAAGACATAACATTGATCATATACACACCAATTACATTTCAAAACAAAATTAAATGTTATGAATTCTGAGTAAAGCCACAGAGGACACCCGTGAATGTAAATACACAGAAGTAGTACCAGACTAATGAAATCTAGATTCTAATGAAAACTCTTGGGCTTCTCAGAAGTGGGAGGCCCAAAATCTAAATAGCGGAATAGTAATACTATACCCAACATGCATTTCCGTTGTTAGAAGGAATACATCACGCTTGCTATTTTTTCTCCATGTAATCTAGATGAAACACTTGTCACAGGAAGGGAATTGGAGACTGGTGGATAGACATTTGAGGCTTTTTATTCTGGTGTGCAACAATAGAACTAACATCAGTTACTTTTTCATTTTTCCCAGCATTTCCACTTCCTGTAAATCCGTTGTTTGTTCAGATGCCAGAGGATGGTGCCATAGTCAGGCTGAGGCCGCCTGTGTTGTTTAATATCTATACAATATTGCACCCTTCTGATTTTTTGAGACTTCCTAGAGGCACACGAATAGAAGTTGTTCACTTTCATGTAGGTTCAATGCACTTTCACAAACAAGTTAGGCATTTAAAAGCATATAAATACAATAAATAATGCCCAGGCAACCTAAAACAAATTGTATCATGCAAATGAATGCAAGGATACACAGTTTTATTAAGGTGTACTACGAAAATGCCAGGGAACAAAAAGATCTTTACCATTACTTAATCTGAACTTGAAAAGAACCTAGCATATTTGATAACCTCACCTTAGCCAAAAGAGATGCAAAATGATGTCTAATCGCTAAAAACCTAGTATCCACAACTCCACACAAACAAAAGAAAACATACACCAAACAGATTAAAATTACCCAACCACAAAATGATTAACCCCTTTAAAAAGTACAAAAACAAAAAGTTTAAAGCCACGACTAACCATAAAAAGTTGCAGTTTAGTAACATAAAAACAAATAAATATGGTGTCTGTGAATAGGGAGATCATTCAATCTAATTCAGCAACAAATAAAGAAAAGGCAAGCCCAATTCTAATCTCTGCAAGAAAGAAAGACTCATTTACCGCACTTGCAACCTTATCTAATATGAAGATTAGAATGAATGCAACTGTAAATTTGGAGGCCTCCCTTTCTTGTAACTCTAAATCTCTATAGTCGATTTCCATTTCCTACTAAACCGCCTCCAACAAAGAAAGCAGTCCAAAAAGAAAAGAAGTGGATTCAAGACCAAATCCAAATGCCTCTAAACAGGATTTGAAGCAAATCTAACATTTGGTAGGGAGTTCCATTAATGCAAAGCGAAAGACAGCTGGAGCTTGCACAATTTTATTTATGGAACGATTAATCTGTTCAAGCACCGGGCAGTTGTATATAGAAAATGGTGGAGGCTATTAATGACATGACACAAACTTTTGTTATGTTTAAACTATAGATAAAACAATATTTTTTAGATGTCTCCTTCAGATTGGTTGGAAGGAAAAATAGCCATTTAAATTAATCATAAAATCCAAAATATGACTAGAAAAAATATTTTGTCCAATGAAAATAGAGGAATAAACTATTTCAAAAATGAATTAAATATTTATTTTTCAAAAACATTAGCTTAAAAACAAATCACAGCTGAAGAGATTTTATTGGTTTGTGGGATTCAAAGTATTTGCAAAATGAAAGCTATAAAACAACCTTTGGCAGTATAATAAAACACAAGTCACTAGGAGTATTTATGTAAGATGTCATCCAACACTAACCTTACTCGTTTAACCAAGTGTTAATGCCTAGGTTCAAGTCAACAAAAGGAAAAACCTGAATAATAACACCTAATTGTATTAGTTAATTCCACATTAACCATTTCATATATATTGATAATGCATTAGATGAGGTGTCTACCAACAGTTGAGCACTAATACATCAATCTTTGCCTAAACTATATTAAATTCTGGTTTTGTTATGGTTGGAAAAACTATATTAATTTCTTTTTGCCTTCCTATCCTTAGATTGCTTGCTGGTGCCCAGAATGTTTTTAAGCATATACACAAGCTATCTTTCTTTCTTTTTAACTTCCCTTCCTCAAAAGGCTACTCCGCATTATAAAAGAATCGTGCTATACAAAAAGTGATATCTAAGCACAATATTTTTGTGTAAGACAGTAAATAAAATCCCGATGGTATATGCATTTTAATATATTCAAATGAAAATCTCAAAATATTGACAGAATGACCCACATATTCAAATTTGTATAGTCCACCCACAACCTGGTTTCCTTCCTCTTGTATTGGATTCGTTCATATCAAATGTTGCCCTGCATTAAAAAAGACAAATGTTATAAAAATGGACAAAATAACCGACAGTGTATCAATTTTTGACACTCCAACAAAAATTAACTTTGTATCTGTACTAAAATAGTAAGGCTTATTGAACATAAAATTCACAAGCCTTTACTGAAGAAGAAGAAGAAAACAAATTTCCAATACTAACCAAAGGCTGCACTTATTTTTTGAGGTAATTATCTAGCACCCAAAAATATGGTGATAAAAAAATTATTTTCTGTTTTTATGAAATCAATCAAGCATGAGCTTGCAAGAAGAGTCAAATTTATTAATGCTATCAAATCCAAATTTTGAAATTGCTTTTATTTGTCGATCGATTAGAGAGAGGAATTTCCTACACACTTATATTTTTGCATAATGAATTTGGGAGAGAGATGTGAATTAAATAAAGAATTATCAATCATCAAAAACTTTGTGACTAATTGCGAAGCGTTTAATTTTCAGATGACAAGGAAAAAGAATTTGCTAGGTATAAACTTTATACTAGTACCTGTCAAGCGCCATTAAGGTGTATAAAAAGAGTTGAATGGGAGCATCATATAAAACCTTACCATTAAGCATTAAATTGACACCACGAACAGTACTTATTGAGAAAATATAAGAAACAGGAAGAAAAAGAGCAATCCAAATAAAATTATAATGTCTTGCCTAACTCCAAAATTTGCAAAAAAAGATGCATGTGGCCGTAAAATTTGGCACTTCAAGAAGTAGAAAAAACAACCAATACATCAACCATGCAATGGTGTATGATATTGCATCAAATAAACAGTGGTTGCATTCTTTGCCTCCTCCTTTATATACACACAACAGTTTCGATGAACAGGAGTTCACTGATGAATCATTCTCACAAGACTTCCAATAATGAGACTTACATCTCCATGCCTCACGTCAATTCTCAGCTTCCATGACCCCTTCATAATAGCATCCTTGCTCATGAGAAAAGTAGTGCTTTCTAACTCGAAAAATGCACTAATAATGTCCCATGGGAGTAAGGAATTTTATGGTTCTGTAAAAGCATCTTCTGATAGTGCTAAGCTTGCCTAAAAGCTTCTCCAATTCACTAGATTGATCTCAGCATTGACCTGGGCACTATGATACTTATTATTGATAGACCATAGAGAACTTAGACATTAAAAAACATTCATGAGGGATGAAGCTCATTGAGTAAAGAATAAAAGCCTTTGTCCAAACCCAAAAACAAAAAATAAATATTCATGCCCTTCATGCCATCAAGAGAATTTATAATATTTTACAAAACAACAATATTGGCCATAATATTTTATGTTCCACCAAGTTTCCGGGACGGGACGGCAGGGGACAGGGGGACGTGTTTCCAGGACGGATTTTTTTTAGGCCTTTTTTTAGGGGATGGCTATTAAAAAATAAGGGAAAATTTAAAAATATAGGAAATTTCTAATATTCATATGATAACATTGCTAAAGCATTCATCACACACAATATAGAACCTTAATAAATAAAATTAGAGTTGAATTGAGATTTCACATAAGATTTAACCTTAAAAATATAGGAAATTTCAAATATTCATATGAATAATGATAAGTATAACACATTGATAAACTTAATAAAGCATTCATCACACACATCATAAAACTTTAATACATAAAATTGGAGCTGAATTGAGATTGCACATAAGATTCAAGTTTCAATTACAATGAAATGCCCAAGGGCAACAAAATGTCTAAAACATAGAAAATCAAAATGAAAATATATAGCTGCCCCTAATCAAACTCCGCTAAAGTGGCATCAAAATCAGACTCTGAGTCTGAGTCACTAGAACTATGAGGGGCTGCCTCATCCAATGGAACCCCAACCAATCCCACCTATGCCTCCTCCTCATCAATCTGTGAAGCATCTTCGGGATCAACATCCGAATGTGCGGCTGGAATCTGACGATACTCAGGAGTCTATCGACCCTAAAGTCTCAAAGCACTATGCACGGCTACTAACTTCTCTGCTCGTCGAGAGGTAAGGTGGTTCCTCTTAATTGTGTGGATGAGGCCATATGTGGACCAATTCCTCTCTGCAGCAGAGGAACTAGCAACCTGTGAAAGGAGGCGAGTGGCAAGAATCCTCAAGTCTGGTGCATCCTTGTCATGCCATGTCCACCATCCAATAGGGTCTAGTTGAGCTAATGTAGCTCATCCATGCCGTTCTTTGATGGCATGTTAATCGTTGGTCCACAGAGATTGACAAAGGATAGCCATTGGGTCCATGATAAAGTGGACTCCTCATCGTGTACATCTTTCGAAAGGCCTCATGAGCCCTTCTTTCACCTCTTCATCATCGATGGAGGCATTCTCCCAGTCGTGTTGCATACCATTTGAGATTTAGAGCATAGGCTGCTATATGAAGCGGGTGTTCATTGTGTTCCACCGTCGTGTCACAATGAGCGTAATATGCTCCTCATTAAATCTCAAAGTAGAATCCTGCTATGAATGGCTTGCTTCATCATCTGCCCAAGCATGTGTCAAATGTCTCATAAATCTCTCTAAGGCTAGGAGAGTCCAGATTAGCATATATCTTATGACCCCCACTACGGGTGAGATGAAGGAGCAAACATATCTGCAAACAATTTACAAAAAATTAGAAAACATTAAGATTCAAGAATGAAAAACTAAACTAATTTACAAGTTATAAACATGGATAAAAATATTTAAAAATTAAAAACTAAACTTACATATATAAAATCAGCAATAGTTTACATTGTGGTCCACAATCATCGTCGAGGATCTTTTGTTTCACACCTTTTCTTCCGAAGTGTTTGCCTCGCCATCTATCCCACTCACGATTAACCATAATTAATTGCAAAGCCTCTCGCACCTCAAGCATCCTCTCTAACAAAAATGAAATAGTTGGCATATCTAGTGTCCACGGGCTTGAGAATTCCTTCCTCGAAAAAGACTCGAATAGAGCAAGTGAGGTGTGATGGTTGCAAATGAATATTTGTATGTGTCTAGCCTCTACCACCATTGCCTTCACCTAATCTATCTTTCAATGTCTTTCAATGTGTTGTTCAATGCATGAACACAACATGGAGTCCAGAAAATGTGCTTGTAAGCACCCTCAACTATCATGTCGGCTAACTTACATACGGCTGCTAAATCAGTCACTACTTGTACAACATTAAAGAGCCCGATCTTCTCTATGGCATCCTTCAAAGTTTGAAATTGGAAGGTTGCATCCTTCCCTCTTCTCATGCAATCAATAGCTCTAAGAAAATAAGGGCCAACTGGACATGTGACAATGATATTGATGAGTGGCCGATGTTTAATATCGGTCCACCCATCCATGATGATAGAGCAACCCACCCGTATCAAGTTTGCCTCATCTCCTCCATCACCACACTCACCTTAGAATATTCTTTATTAAGGAGGCTGGTTCGTAGTTTGTGTTCTCAAGAGGGACATATGAGGAACCAACAACAATTACATCTTTGAACATTTGTTTGAAGAAAGGGAACGTGACACATGAAATGGTATAGCATCGCAAAGAAGAATTTGGCAATAGAAGAGTCATTTACTTCCTTGATTGCGCATTAAACATACCCATGCAACAGTAGAAGCCTTTCTCTTTCCCTTGGCAGAATCCTCTCCTCTTTGACTTTCAACATCCACGGATTGGGTAGGCACTTGTGTACTATGTGTAGTCTCCAATGACATCCCTTTTTTCGTTGCCTCACCCTCCATGTGCAACCTAGTCACCTCGGTCTTCTCCGCTAATGATATTCTTTCACAACCTCTTACCCCTTGTCCAATTATGCCCAAAAGATTGAATAAACGTGCGTGTAGCTGCCCTAAATTCTTTCTTGCAAATATGGCATAACCACACTCTACTCCCCCGAATTTTTTTTCTTTGTGAATGGTTGTTACAAATTGTGAAAGAGACTTTTTGGCATTGAATGACCCCCTCGCATAGATTTTGAGGAGTTGTGAAGGGCAATCAAACGGATTATTTAAACTCACTGTTGGTGCAACACTCTCACTCCCTGAAGAAACCCTATTTCTAGTTCTACCTCTATGTTGCATTGCCCAATTGAATCTTTTCACCCTCACTACCATCATTGTTGCTCATTGTTTTGTATTGGAAATGCAACAACCCTCTAATCGCAAGTGAAAAAAATTTAAAAATTCCCTAAGTTTGTGAAGCTTGAAACTTTGATAAAAAAATGAAACAATGAAGAAGCAGTTTGTGCAAATTTGTAAAATGAACAAAGGATGATAAGCATGCCTCTAATGGAGTAAAATATTGTTCTCTTGCCTTCTTCTCATTGTTGCTCTTTATTCTTCTCTATGCTCTTTTATTTCTTTGTCTTCTCCTTCACAAAATGAGAAATGAGTCAAATGAGCTTCTTTTTTGTTTTGACATTTGTTTTAGGTTTAGGGCACTTAGAAATGAAAGTGGGGGTCCTGTGGGCCCCACCTTGCTTTACTTTTAATTAAAAGTGTGTTTTTTTATACAAAAACATTTTTTTAAGGTTGTATGCGTAGGGGACAGCAGGGGGCAGTTGGACTTCCCTTGCAGTACAGTCGAGGGACTTCTAGAGGTCCCCTAAACATGGGGACGCCCGGTCGTTCCTATTTTTTTACATCCCCAAACGTTTCCTAAAATTTGCAGAGTTTGGGGACAGGAAGGGGATGTTTCCTAGCTGTCCCCGAGGTTCCAAAAAGTCCCCGGTACAAGGACGAGCTAAAAAACATAGGGGACGCATCCCCGTGGAACGTAAATAATATTAGCTAGGTACAATCTAGATAATATGCACAAGGACAAATCTAAATTTTAAAATAAACGATTATTGATAGATTATGGAGCACCTAGATATAAACAAAACTTCACGAGGGTGAATCTCATTGAGTAAACAATAAAAACTTACGTCCACGAGGGGGACGCGTCCCTATGTTTTTAGCTCGTCCCCGTACCGGGGATGTTTCAAAACCTCGGGATGGGTAGGAAACGTCCCCTTCCCATCCCCAAACTCTGCAAATTTTAGGAAACGTCCCGAGGACGTAAAAAAAAACAAGGAACCGTAGGGGACGGACGGTTGGATGTCCCGAGACGTTTAGGGACTTCCAGAAGTCCCTCGACCGTAACGGAGACGCATACCATCCCCTATGCATACAGCCTTAAAAAAACGTTTTTTTTAAACACACTTTTAATTAAAAGTAAAGCAATGTGGGGGCCCACAAGGACCCCCACTTTCATTTCTAAGTGCCCTAAACCTAAAACAAACATCAAAACAAAAAAGAAGCTCATTTGACTCATTTCTCATTTTGTGAAGAAGAAGACAAAGAAAAAGCATAGAAAAGAATAAAGAAAGGTAGTGAGAAGAAGGAGAGAGAGCAATATTTTACTCCATTAGAGTATGCTTATCATCCTTTGTTCATTTTACAAATTTGCACAAACTGTTTCTTCACTGTTTCATTTTTTTTTTTATCAAAGTTTCAAGCTTCACAAACTTGGGGAATTTTTTTTTTTTTTTCACTTGCAGTTGCAGGGTTGTTGCATTTCCAATACAAAACAATGAGCAACAATGATGGTAGTGAGGCTGAAAAGATTCAATTGGCAATGCAACGTAGAGGTAGAACTAGAAATAGGGTTTCTTCAGGGAGTGAGAGTGTTGCACCAACAGTGGGTTCAAATAATCCGTTTGATTGCCCTTCACAACTCCTCAAAATCTATGCAAAGGGGTCATTCAATGCCTAAAAAGCCTCTTTCACAATTTGTAACAACCATTCACAAAGAAAAAAAAAAATCGGGGGAGTAGAGTGTGGTTATGCCATATTTGCAAGAAAGAATTTAGGGGCAGCTCGCTGGTTTAGTTTTCAATTCTTTTGGGCATAAGCGAGCAAGGGGTAAGAGGTTGTGAAAGAATAACATTAGCTGAGAAGGCCGAAGTGACTAGGTTGCACATGGAGGGTGAGGCAAAAAAAGGGATGTCATTGGAGACTATGCATGGTACACAATTGCCTACCCAATCCGTGGATGTTGAAAGTCAAAGGGGAGAGGATTCTACCAAGGGAAAGAGAAAGGCTTCTACTGTTGCGGGGATGTTTAATGTGCAATCAAGGGAAGTAGCTGACTCTTCTATTGCCAAATTCTTCTTTGCCAATGCTATACCATTTCATGTGTCACGTTCCCCTTTCTTCAAACAAATGTTCAAAGATGTAATTGCTGTTGGTTCCTCATATGTCCCTCCTAGAGAACACAAACTATGAACCAGCCTCCTTGATAAAGAATATTCTAAGGTGAGTGTGGTGATGGAGGAGATGAGGCAAACTTGGATACGGGTGGGTTGCTCTATCATCATGGATGGGTGGACCGATATTAAACATCGGCCACTCATCAATATCATTGTCACATGTCCTACTGGCCCTTATTTTCTTAGAGCTATTGATTGTATAGGAAGAGGAAGGATGCAACCTTCCAATTTCAAATTTTGAAGGATGCCATAGAGGAGATTGGGCCCTTTAATATTGTATAAGTAGTGACTGATTCAGCCTGCGTATGTAAGTTAGCTGGCATGATGGTTGAGGGTGCTTACAAGCACATTTTCTGGACTCCATGTTGTGTTCATGCGTTGAACAACGCATTGAAAGACATTGGAAAGATAGATTGGGTGAAGGCAATGGTGGCAGAGGCTAGACACATACAAATGTTCATTTGCAACCATCACACCTCACTTGCTCTATTCAGGTCTTTTTCGAGGAAGGAATTCCTCAAGCTCGTGGACACTAGATATGTCAACTATTTCATTTTGTTAGAGAGGATGCTTGAGGTGCAAGAGGCTTTGCAATTAATGATGGTTAATCAGGAGTGGGGTAGATGGCCAGAGGCAAACACTTCTGAAGGAAAAGGTGTGAAACAAAAGATCCTCAACGATGATTGGTGGACCACAGTCAGGTAAGCTATTGTTGATTTTATATATGTAAGTTTAGTTTTTAATTTTTAAATATTTTTATCCATGTTTATAACTTGTAAATTAGTTTAGTTTTTCATTCTTGAATCTTAATGTTTTCTAATTTTTTTGTAAATTGTTTGCAAATATGTTTGCTCCTTCATCTCACCTATAGTGGGGGTCATAAGATATGGTAATACAGACTCTCCTAGCCTTGAAGAGATTTATGAGACATTTGACAGCATGCTTGGACAGATGAAGCAAGCCATTCATAGCAGGGATCCTACTTTGGGATTTAATGAGGAGCATATTACGCCCATTGTGACACAACGGTGGAACACAATGAACACCCGCTTCATATGATAGCCTATGCTCTAAATCCCAAATGGTATGCAACACGACTGGGAGAATGCCTCCATCTAATGATGAAGAGGTGAAAGAAGGGCTCATGAAGGCCTTTCGAAAGATGTACATTGATGAGGAGTCCACTTTATTGCAGACCCAATGGCTATCCTTTGTCAATCTCCGTGGACCAACAATTAGCAAGCCGTATAAGGACAAATGAGCTACATTAGCTCAACTAGACCCTATTGGATGGTGGACATGGCATGGCAAGGATGCACCAGACTTGAGGATTCTTGCCACTCGCCTCCTTTCACAGGTTGCTAGTTCCTCTACTGCAGAGAGGAATTGGTCCACATATGGCCTCATCCACACAGTTAAGAGGAACCAGCTTACCTCTCGACGAGCAGAGAAGTTAGTAGCCGTGCATAGTGCCTTGAGACTTCAAGGTCGCAGATGACTCCCCGAGTATCGTCGGACTCTCCACCCGCACGTTCGGATGTTGATCCCGAAGATGCTTTCGCAGATTGATGAGGAGGCACAGTGGGATTGGTTGAGGTTCCATTGGATGGGGCAGCCCCTCATAGTTCCAAAGTGACTCGACTCGAGTCTGATTTTGATGCCACTTTAGCAGAGTTTGATTAGGGACAGCTATATATTTTCATTTTGATTTTCTATGTTTAAAACATTTTGTTGCCCTTGGGCATTTCAATGTAATTGAAACTTGAATCTTGTGTACAATCTCAGTTCAGCTCCAATTTTATGTATTAAAGACTAAAGTTTTATGATGTGTGTGATGAATGCTTTATTAAGTTTATCAATGTGTTATACTTATCATTATAAGATTATTCATATGAATATTTGAAATTTTCTATATTTAAAAGGTTAAATCTTATGTGAAATCTCAATTCAACTCTAATTATATTTATTAAGGTTCTATATTGTGTGTGATGAATGCTTTAGCAATGTTATCATATGAATATTAGAAATTTTCTATATTTTTAAATTTTCCTTATTTTTTAATAGTCGTCCCCTAAAAAAAGGCCTAGAAAAACCCTCCCGAAACATGTCCCTCCGTCCCCTGCTGTCCCGTCCCGAAACTTGGTGGAACGTAAATAAAAACATTTAGCCAAACAAAAAAACCAAAGAAATATTCATGTCCTTCATGGTATCAAGAGAATAGACAATGTTATTCAATCATACAACATAAACAAAACGAAAATATTGGCCACATTAGTAAGCATGGACATAATTATATTTATGTATATCCTAGATAATATCCACAAGGAATCTTTTTTTTATTGATTATTGACATATCACGGAACACCCAGAGATAAACATAGGGGTAAATATCATTGAAAATTACACAATAACCGCTAGCACTCATCACACAGTGCAACTTAAAACTCTCCAATGCTGCTGAATCCATTCTAGGGTTTTCGAAGACACCCACAATCCCATAAACCAGCAAGCTAGAGAATGCACTTAGAGATACCATATAGAACATTAGAACATTCTACCAGTTAAACATCCACTAATAGGTTAGAGACAGGTTCTAATTCCATATGGTGACCACTAGCTACTTGCCTTGGAGGATTCTGAATTTTAGATGTCATCCTGTTTAAAAGCTTTTGCAGCTCTCCCTGGATTTAGACTCTGGACAGAACAGCATATCATTTTCAGGTGAAACATCCTATGGAGAGGGGAGTCACCTTTCCCTAAAGAAAATGTTGTGCTGAGCTCCTCCTTATGGTTTTGGTGCAAAATATGTCATAACTCCTCTGGATCTAACGAAAGTCTCACTGCCCAAAAATGAAGAAGCATGTAAAGAAAACTCCCCTTTCCCGAAGAATCGGCCATTGAGGTCACCAAACCAAAGAACCATAACACTTGAACCCTCACTATTCCCTGAAAACTCTCATTAGTCCTATACATCCAGTTGCCAAACTTCTTGTTAGGTTGATTGGTTATGGCCAAAGTGCTTACTATGTAGCTCTGATTACCGAATCAAATTGAAGCTTGAAGCCTTCTATGTGGGACCCTAGACTGCTTTGGTAACGGGTGCGGTATGCTGAAACGGCAAATTTTTAAAAACCTCGGTATGGATACGCTGTGGGCACCTTCATACAATATATTTTAAAAAGTAAAAATATAAATATATATAAAAATTTAAAGAAAACAACAAGCTTATCAACTCTTAGTTTTACATGTGCTTGGTTATCTCCATACTAACTGGGAGATGCATCTCCCGATGGGTGCATGTTTTGGGTACGGGAAACACAGACAGGAACATCTCTGAACATCAGGAGACGCCTCCAGGTGAGTCTCCCACCATTTCCTGCAGCCATGCCCTAGCATATGGGGAAAAAATAAACCATTTCCTGTTTCCCTAGTGCTTCATCAAATTTTCCAATGCAAGTCAAATATTTTAATATTTATGAGAAAAAGCAATCTCCAGTCAAATGTTCATAATTGTTTCTAATTACCTGGATGATTGCTCTGCCTTTACTATCATATGATTCAGGCATAGAAAAGAATAATGCAATTCAAATCACAGCAGTGTTTTTGCTGAAATGACAAATGTAAGTACTTTAAGGCTGCAGTCCAAAATGCATGGGCAGAGACGTAAGTAATCTTTAGTTGTCCGTGATATTAACATTCACCATAAAATTTATGAGGCACAAGAAAAGTAAAACAATATAACCGTGAAAACTGTTACATGTTAAAAAAAGAGATGTAGAATGTCCTAGTGAGTATGATTCGATCTAATGGAGCATGTACACATATTCCATGGATTCATTTGTTTAATCCAAATCAAGATATGTGTATTATGCTACATAGAGAAGGTTTAAACAGCACAGAAACTTAATCATAAGACTGATATACCATAGCCTAGTTACTCCATATTCAATTTCTTCAACCTCCAAATATAACATCACGATGTATAATTGAGATTAGGTTGGTATCACATCATGTAGCTTGAAGAGGATGCTTCAAAATTTTCTAAGCTCATCCGGCTGGGAACTCATGGAACTTTTACGGTAATATAGTCCCATGGTATTTTTCTCAAATGCAACAAATATTATATGGTTGAAACAAATGAGTGTACAAGTGTCTTTGGCCCGTATTCATTTGAAAAAACTACTTTTCTAAGGCATACATTGGATCTTACTCTAGCAAGAAGAAATAGACATTACCTTGATGATGACTGATGCAGACACGGTCAGGCAACCCAATTAAGGGCGTCCTTCAACCACACAGCTCTAAAAGTTAACACACGGAACAAAATATAACAACACAGAAACACGGCAACTTTATTGTTGATAACTTGATTCATAAAAGATCACATAAAAATAGACCGATCGCCAATGATGCAACCCCGCAATCTCCTAAGAGATGCATACAATCACAATTGGGCAGTCTCACAAAGAGAGTATGCACCATCTCAAGTGTCCAGCCACCCACAATTTCTAAATTCTATCCCGTCACCAGCTCTACTGCCTTACTTCAAGGTTCATGGGTTTGTTTATATAGGCATGCAAGCCACCCAAAGGCATCCTCAAGCTTTGTTACACACTAGCCCTCAAGACTCCTAAACTATGAAGTGTTATAAAAACAAGGCCCAACGGACCCATACAAAATGTTGTCTTTACACCGAATTTCCGTGCACCACACACTTCCATCTGCAAAGTTGCACAGTACCAACCGACCATCGCGGCTTGGTAGACCTCCGCAGCGTCAACATTGCAATTGCAGCTTTTAAGACTTTTGCGGCATCAGTAGACCCTCAGGGCATGGCTCAGACCTCCACGGCGTGACTGAGACCTCTGCGGCATGACTTAGACTTCCACGGAAAAACATAAAGCACAATCTACACTAATTGTTTTGATTGGTACAAGATTGTCTGTGGACCCAAATGCTCCTGCAAAATACACACCAAGTAAATTTGAAAACATGAGCACCTATTCATACAAGCTCTTTCTCTAGAATTCCAATACTTGCAACGTCCACAACACTGATCCAAGTTGCATCTTCTACGTCTCTTCCCTTCCACTTACCAAGTATTCTTTGTATTCCTTGTTGCACATCTTCTTGATCCTAGTGTCAATCACCCTTTCTACTTCTTCACATACAGTCTCCAGCATCTGTTGTCTATAGTCAACTTCTTCAATTTCTACAGTGTTCTTCCCTTCATGATATGGGTATAGGTCTACTACATTGAATATGTTTGAGATATTTATGACTTCCGGCAATTCAATTTCATATGCATTTGTCGCAAACTTCTTCAATACTCAGCATGGCCCTACTTTCTTCCACTTCAACTTGTTATATGTACCTCTGGCAATTCAATCTCATATGCATTTCTCACAAAATTCTTCAATACTTTACATGGTCCTATTTTTTCCACTTCAACTTGTTATATGTGCCTCTAGGAAATCTTTCCTTCCGCAAATAAGCCAAAACCAAGTCTTTAACCTGAAATTCAACTACCCTCCTCTTCACGTATATCGTTGTTTGTACAGGGTGTTGTCTCTTCCAACAACTTGCACACTTGCTGGTGCACATTCTTCATGTGTTCCCCAAAACTTTCAGCCTCTTACTCTTGCATGTATCATCACTAACATTCCAACTTTGTCACTTCCCACGGGCTCTTACCATATACTATCTAAAACAGTGTTTTTTTGGTGCTCCTGTTGGAGTTATTATATGCAAATTTTGCTTGTGCCAATACTGAATCTCATGTTCCTAGCTTGTCCCCTACCAGACATCCTGGGTAAATCCCCAAGACTTCTACTCATCACCTTTGTATGTCCATTTGTCTATAGATGATCTGTTGAGCTGAATTGCAGCTTTGTGTTCAACTTCTTCCACAATGTCCACTAGAAATGGCCAACAAATTTGGTGTGTGTGTCAAACACAATACTACACAGAAACCCATGTAGCCTCACCACCTCATTGAAGAAAAGATTTACAATGTGTGTTGCATCGCTTGTCTTCCTGCAAGCAACAACATATTCCATCTTTGAAAGTCTATCCACCACAACATAGATGGAATCAAATACCTGTTGTGTCCTAGGTAAGCCCAAGACAGAATGCATAATTATATCCTCCCAAGGTTTCTCTAGGATTGGCAAAGGTTGGTATAACCCGTACATTCTATGATCTTCCTTTGGCCAAATGGCATACTCTACACTCTTGCACAAATTTGTGCACATCTGCATTTATTTGCAGCCAAAAATAACACTCTATTTAATTGTTTCAATCTCCGAATCAACCCAATCGTAATCACGACACTTGGAACAACCAACTCAATCAGACCAAGGCCAATGCAAGATCACGCAACAAGAGTCGAAAAGGTGGTAAAGGGAGGAGCATTACAAAATGATGCAAACTTGTTGTTTCAACTTTTGGATGAGGTTGTTGTAGAGGTGGGGGTGGAAAATGTTGTACAAATCATCACAGATAATGCCTCTAACTATGTTCTTGTTGGTAAGATGTTAGAGAACAAATACAAAACCATATTTTGGACGCCATGTGTTGCACATTGCATAGACCTCATGCTTGAGGATATAGGCAAGAGGATTGGATCAGGAACATTGTAGATCATGCCAAGAGCATTACAAAATACATCTATAACCACTCATGGGTATTGAACTGATGAGGAAAAACACCGAGGGCAAGGAACTTGTTAGGCTGGCCATAACAAGATTTGCAACAAACTTCCTCACGTTGCAATCTCTCATTTCTCAAACAAAACTTGAAAAATATGTTTTCAAGTGATGAGTGGAATGCATCTCAGTGGAGCCGCAAACAAGATGGGAAAGACATCAAAAAGAAAGTTTTTGACAACTCATTTTGGAAAAAAGTAGCAGAGGTTGTAAAAATTGTTGAGCCCCTTGTTAAGGTGTTGTCAGGTTGGTGGATGGGGAAAAATTGGCCATGGGTTACATTTATGAGGCTATGGATCAAGCAAAGGAGCAGATAAGGGCAGCATACAAGGATAGAGTAGCAAAGTATGGGCCTATATGGCAGATCATTGAAACAAGATGGAATAATCAACTCCATCGCCCTATACATGCAACTGGGTATTTCTTAAACCCAAGGTATCATTACAAAGCTCAACTTGGAGAAGATCAAACTGGGGAGGTCAAAGATGGATTATGCCTAGAGTGCATGGTCCCCGATGAGAGTCAACAACTGGAAATACACCGACAAATCAGTGCTTTTAGTAGAGCCACGGGTACCTTTGGCAAAAACCTAGCAAAGATTGCAAGAGAAGTGGACCAGCCAGGTAAGCAATTCCAAAGTTTTTAAGTTCAATTGTTTAAACTTTAAAAACTTGAATTTTTAGCGTAAGTCACAATCTAATTTGTTGAATTAACTAACTTTATTTTTTTGTCCTAGTTTAAACATTTATTGCAGCAGCCAGTTTCCTTAGCTACAAAAGTTTGCAATTTAGATCCTAAGTCAAACTTGTAGCACTTCCAAGTGTGAGTGCAACCGGTTTGTTTTTGAGAGGATTTACATGAAGAAGAGAAACCGTTTGGAACAACAGTTAAATGATTTCGTTTTCATGCAATACAACCTCCGGCTAAAGCGCAAACAATTACTAAATAGAATACTCCGACACAAATCCCA
Source organism: Taxus wallichiana var. yunnanensis (assembly GCA_018340775.1). Classification (NCBI taxonomy): domain Eukaryota; kingdom Viridiplantae; phylum Streptophyta; class Pinopsida; order Cupressales; family Taxaceae; genus Taxus; species Taxus wallichiana. The sequence goes on from CM031241.1 coordinate 128,082,815, forward strand.
ATGTCTTGGATGATATTGGTCCAACCTCGTAATGGGTAGAGGAGAGACATCCAACAGAGTATGATCCCGATGACTTGGGGTGGATGGTTTTGGATGATAAACCATTAGTAGCACCAAACATCACAGACACTATCCATGCTACTATAGCTACTGCAAATGTCCTCGAGGAGTCCAACGAGTCCAAGCCAGAGGAACAAAATGACATTGATGAGGATGAGGATCCCATTCTTAGCAGTGGTGCTAAGTTTGATGATTGATAGCAAACATGTAGTAGCCTGCAGCATATTGTTTTTTGAGCTCTATAGGCCATTTAGAGCCTCATTGTTTATGTATTTTGTTTCAGATATGTAGTGCACTTGGTGCCATTTTGCTATATTTACTCTTACATGGTATATACATGAGCAAACTTTGCATATTTTGTCTCTAATTGTTTGTAATCATGGTTTGGAATCTTTAAAATATATTGTTTTCATTAAAATTGTAATATTTTATGTATTTTTTAGTAAACCGGTTCATAAATTTTAAACTGGTTCAGTTCCATCCGACCCTTGGCCGGTTCCGATTTTTAAAACATTGGCGCAAACTACCCAAAGGAATCTGTGAGTTTAGTTACACGCTACACATCAAGACTCCTAAACCACGGAATGTTACAAAGACAAGGCCCAATGGATCCATACAAAGTGAGTCAGCTTGATTCCAGACTTCCATGGACCACACACTTCCATCTGCAGTGTTGGCAGACCATCACAGCTTGGTAAACCTCTACAGCATCGGTAGGCCATCGGGGCTTCGTGAGACTAACGCGGCAATCGTAGACCCTTCGTGGCATGGTTTAGACCTCTGCGGGATGACTGCAACCTCCACAACATGAGTTAGACTCCTACGGAAATGCATAAAACACAAAATCTACTCTAATTGTTTTGGTTGATACCAGAGTTCATGTGGACCTGGATGCTCTTGCATCAAAGACTGGGCTCTAGCCCTATTGGGCATGCTACCTATGTTAAAGCGGACACAATTATATGGGACACTAAGATGAGGAAGAATCAAAGTTCCACATGAATATTCTAAGGTCGATCATGCATTCCCCAACAAAAGTCAGTATTATCTATTTTGGGGGCTAGGGAAAGGAGTGTATGGTAAACTTCGACCAGAAGCCCTAATTTATTTGCACCTGATTACCTTTAGAGTAATAATCAGCCTTCATTTTTAGCATGCATGACAAGTTTCATCTATTCCGTAAAGTAGCACCTCCTAAGATCAAATTCGTGGATTGAATGTTGAAATTGTATATTGACGATACAATGTCTGAAAATTCTTGGATTTTAAAGGATTTAAGGCTTATGCTTAACTTTGTAATTTGCATAATGTGCAGCACATGACTCTTTAAAATCAGACTCATTTGACATTTTAGATTCCCAGAGTGAATTTTGAAGTTTGAACCATAAATAGGCTGAAATATTAAAAAAATAATAACTTTCCTTCAAACCCTCATTTTTGCCAATTCATATCTTCAGTTCCATCATTCTTAAATTTTAGTATCACTATATTTTTAAACTCTTCTGAACTATCAAGATTTTATCAACTTTAAACTAGCACCAATACAATTTTCAGACAATGATATTGTCCTCGTGTAAGCAGAAACCCACAAGCAGTATAAACATGCACTGTTCCTTGGCCCCTGCAGAAATAGAAATGTGTTTCACAAACTTCTCCTGTTCCCGTCTTCCAAGAGAATATTTTCCGTTTTCAGTGCAGATTATAAAATAATCCAAGATATGAACACCTGCTACATATTTTCCACAACAACATTCCCCTTTTTCAGTGCAGGTGATAGAACAGTATTTGTATATCACCAACCAGGCCGTAAACCACAGGTCAGTTTGATCAAGTTTCTTGCTCTCCACCAGGACTGCACTGTGGCCAACGTCTGCCCCATCCAAATTACAAGTAAAGCAAAGGAATGAGGCCAGGTGCAACTCCTAGGAAATTCTGATGAAACAATTACTCCATAGCACCAAACCATAAGCTAGGGAAACCCTCTTAACAGGTGTGCAGAGGTGAGATTATTCGGATTTTGCCAGACTGGGGTGATTGCTCCTGTAATTCAGTGTACTCCCTAGGTCATTGTGGTCTCCTAGGCTCTGGAGAGCAGTGCATACCCCTTGACTGAAATTTTCTCCGTGGCAGAGATTTTAATTGGGCATCCTAATAAGTGCAGGTTAGCATTTGTGTGCTAAGCCTCACCAGATCAAAATCAAACATAAAGATAGATGTGTTGCAGTTCCTCAGGGCGTCTCTTCCTGCTCTTAGTTTGCATTTAGTATCAGAAATTTGTGATTGCAGAGTGTTATCATTAACTTTCCCAGAACATTCAGATTACTCGGCCTCGTAGTTCTTTGGTATAACTGTATAAGTGGGACACATTGTCAGAGTTTTTCTTAAACTAGGTAGCCTGTGTAATGTCCCCTTTCCTTCGCCAAGGGCCTAAGGGCCAATTCGAGTCTTGGCCTTGGTCATACCCAAAGGGCTAATGACACTTTGGGAGCTATTGGGTATGAATATCTAGTTCATTTGTTATAATTTTTCGTTGACATGAGCATAAAGTGATTTGGAGGGACTAGATGTTATGTTTTGTCGTTAGGAAGGGGCCTCATGACACTTTAATGTTCTAATTTTGCGTTGGGGGTCACTTTTGTACCATGGTGACTTGAAAGGGAAAGTAACTTAAGTTACTTTATGTTTTATTGATCCTTTCTAGAGGGGGTCGACTTGGGGCCATTTTGGGTCTCTTTTTGCCTTAGAGAATTTATAAAAGGAGTTGGGAGGAAAAGGGAGAGTCATTCTTGCATACACTCATATTTTCTCTATGTGCAACTGTTGTTTGCAAATTTTCAGCTTGTGGAGTAAGATCCCATAGGGACCCTAGCTTCGGTGGTGAGAGATCCATCCCTAGCTAGCAGGGCATTCTTCAGTGGTGAAAGATCCACCCTAACTTGTCATTTTGGAGTTGATTTCAGGGCTGTTTTACAGAGATATTTTCAGAGGTTTCAGAGGAAGGGTTTTGAGGGTTTTTAGTGATATTTGGTGGCAAAAGGTAAAGGGTTTTCAGATCAGATTTACGATAGCAATAAGAACAAGTTTTGGCATCATTTCTAGAGACTTTTCAGAGGGTTTTGATCATTTTCCAAGGGGGCGACTTACTTTGGAGATTGCAGCACCTTTTTGGAGGGTTTCCGGACTAACATTTTCAGATCTGGAGGTTGGGTTTTCATTCTCCATATTAGTATATGTAATTTCCAAAATTTCATAATTTTATCTTGCTTATTGGAGAAGTTATGAATTTTTGAAGTTTCACACCTGTTTAGGGCATTCTGTAATTTTCTGGCAGCATTATATTATTCCAAAAATTCCAAAAATAATTTTCTTGTGTTATTTATAATATTAGCAAGCTCTCCTTAAAATTTCAAGTGATTTGGGCAAGTATTCGTGAGTTATTGATTTTATTCAGTTCGCTGCCCTAGCTGTTAAAAATCTGCAAAAATCAGTATTTTATTTGGCTGCAATTTTCTATATTTTGTGCATTATTTTGTGGTATCCCCATAAGGGATATTTCAGTCAAGACGGGTAATGTGTGTGGATACAGTATGGGACCCAATACACCGGTACAACCAAAAAATAAATTGAGAAGCGGGGACGGGGTACGGCTGTGGGTACAGCCATACAAAAATATATAAAATATTGAAAAGATATAGCCAAGTAGATAAAATTAACCATATAATACACATAGAGCAAACAAAATAAATTGAATAACAACAAAACATATTGATAATTCAATGCCAAATGTCATGATATTCATTTGTCAAACTTAGAACAAATACATTGTGCAAATGTTACAATGTATACACAAAAATCAAGACAAATCAGCATATTCGCTATATTCATAATCATAATGCTCTCCAATGTATTCATCAAGAGCATTAACACCATCATGTGGTTCATTAGAACCACAAGGAGTAGCAATTCCCCTTCCACTAGCTCCATCATGTGAAGTACCCTCTAGTACTAAGCAATTGAAAATCTGAAAGTGAGGGAGAAAATGTGCAATAAGAGATAAGTATGCAATATGACATAAATGTGGTGTTGTTTAAAAAGAGTTTGGGGTTTCTTTTAGGGTTTAGGGTGTTATTTTTATTCATTTTTAAGTCGTTTTGGCTTTTTTTTACCATAAAAGTTTAGGGGGCGGGGGGCGGGGGGAATTCCCTGTGGGTTCACTCTGGATACATGCCCGCACCGCAGACAAAACCATTTTGGGCACGAACAATACCCATACCCAGGCCCTGCACAGGCGTACTCTTCTTCCTAGTTCTTAAACTTCAAGTGTCCAAAAGAAATTTAAAAAAAAAAGGAAGAGAAAAGAGAAGTTTATGACTTTATATTCAAGAATACAGAGACACCCACATATAATCTTAAATTTAGTAATCAAGAATACATAGGCACCCACAAATAACCTCAGATCCATGAATATATAGGCACCCATATATGAGCTCAAGATTCAGGAATGCATTGACATCCTCTTACTGGCTGAAATTTGAGAAAAGAGAGATGACAACATATAAGTTCAGGTTCAAGCGGTCGGACAGACCTAACTGGCAACACTTAGAGCCATTTCTTTTTGTACATCTTTGACATCTAGTGAATTGTGTTTCATTTCCATGGAAATTGGGGAGCTGAAGGTTTGATTTCTCTAACATATTGTATATACCATATATAACAACCTATACTCCTAATATCTAACGTAAATGGAAAGCAATCTCCTTGAGATCTTCCACAAAGGGGGTCTCATAACCAGATTTAGCTTGGTCATGAGATCAAGGTTTGATTTCAAGTTTACTATTGAACTTGGTCATAAAGTCAAAAACCAGAAGTACAAAGTTGGAATAATATATAAGGCAGATGGAAAGCAATCAAGGAGGTTTTCATTAATCAAATTGGTGTCTCGCTTGGCAGCAAACTAAAAACTATGTAGCCAGGAAACGCCTAAGGGGCCCACGTTTCTGCCTGGAAACGTTTCGGAAACGCGAAACGGGTACGAAACGTGTTCGAAACGTTTCCCAAAAAAAAAAAAAAAAAAAAAAAATTTTTTAAATTTTTTTTTTTAAAAACGTCTAACTTATCTAGATTATTATCATGTATATGTGAATCATTGAAATTGTAAGTATGTTGAATGATGAGTTATGACTCTTTAGAAGTTCAAATTTCAATGAATACAAAATATTTTGAGTGCTTTATCAATTATCTCGTATGGTCTACAAATTTACAATTATAAAATGAGTATTATGCATATATATATATATATATATATATATATATATATATTTTATTTTTTTAATAATATATTGTACGGACGTTTCCATCGACGTTTCGTATCCAAGGTTTTTTGAAAATTGCCGTTTCCGCGTTTCGTACCCGTTTCGTTTCCGTTTCCGTTTCCTGGCAACATAGACTAAAAATCTACCTTTGCTTAATTGAAGCTTTTTGCGCTTCCATTTGGCCATTTCTCCCTACTAATGTACTCACTGCATCTAAAATATTAATTATTGCTTTTCTCTTAATATAGATTTCATGTTTTTTTATGCTTACGATCCGAGTTTATTGCTGCAAAACTGAAGCCTGTTTTTGACTTAGATACCTACATTCAAGCCAATGCTCATCTGGGTAGGGTAAACCTTTTTTCCGGGTGCACAGAGCTGAGACTACCATTCACAGAGCTGTGGCGATTCCTCCCACGATTTGGAGAGCTCCTGATTCATTGGGATTGCTTGTGAGCTATCTATGTGTAACCAATTGGAACCTTGCTGGTTTCTGGCTTGATGGTAATCTAAAAACTACCTTTACCTAGTTGATTATTTTTGTGCTTTCATTTGGCCATTGCTTCCTGCTAATGCATCCAATGCATAAGAAATCATAATTATTGGTTTTCTCTGTGTATTAAATTTCATATATTTTTATATGCTGATGATTCAAGTTCACTACTGCAAAATTGGAGCCCTGTTTTTGACATAGACACCTACATTCAAGCCAATGCCATTTCATGTAGGGCAAGCCCTTTTGCCAGGTACGCCGAGGTAGGCTTTAACATTCTCAGGGCTAGGGTAATTCCTCCTGTAATTTGGAGTACTCCCAGGTCATCAGGATTGCTTGCGAGCTACCAATGTGTAACTAACTGATTGGTGTCTTGGGCCATTGCTCCTTATAAAGTATTCAATCCATATGAAATCATATTCATTGGTTTTACTTTTCTGTGCATATAAATTTCATATTGTTTTTTATGATGATGATCCACATTTACTGCTGCAAAATTGGATCTATTTTGACATAAACATGCCATTTGAGCCAATTCAGGTAGGGTCCAGAGGACTGAGACAACTAGGCTTAACCATTCCCGGGGCTGCGGTGGTTTCTCCTGCGACTTAGAGTGTTCCCCAGGTCACTGGGATGGCTTACAAGCTAGGGATGTGTAACCACCTACTAGAGATTACAAACCGTGGTGGCAGCTCAATGAGTGTCTCTAATGGCCTAAGCCTGACTCGGAATCAAAAACTAAAAAGAAAAAAATAGAAATCACAGACACCTACATCTGAGGTCAGATTCACAATTACAAAGAAACCCACATAAAAGTTTAATCCCAATTTCATTTTTATTTTCTGAATTTTGGCAATTAGATTAAAACACCCACGTAAAAGCTTAATCCCCAAATCCAAATTTTTGGAGTTTTGGCAATAAGATCGAAACACCCATATACTGCCTTAGATTAAAGGATAGAGACACACCCAAGTACGAACTTAATCCCGAATTCCATTTGCTATTTTTGAATTATTGCAATCAGTTTAAAACGCCCATAAAATTAAAAGCAATTCTGAATCCAAACGTCACTTCAGCTTTGCAGAGCACCAGAAAATTTCATGAACGGTTTAAAACAATGAATTAAAAACATACCCATATGCAGGTTCAAACATCACTTTGCCACCACTTCTGCAGGAGTCTTTGCAACAATGGAGAGGGCATGCAATCCGGTCTTGAGCTCGTCATTCAGAAGATCATAAACAACCCGATGGCGTTTCACAAGGTTCTGCCCTTCAAATTTATTAGAGACAATCTTGAGATTGAAATGAGTTTCAGTGGCATTGGGATTGGCCTTGACAGCCTCATGACCTGCATGCTGATATGAGACATCCTCGACCTCAAGCAAAGTGGGCTCCAATGTGGACTCCAGCTTCTGCTGAATTCTGCTTGCCCTTGAAATTATGGCACCCAATACAGCACCTGATCCCTTTGAACCCATCTTCACCGATCGCCTATAATTTTGCCCTTCAGCGCTTTGGGAAATTTGGTCCTCTGGATGGACGACGTATTGTTTCAACTGCTAAACCCCGGGCTCACATTAAATTTGACGGCCACCTAAGCCTGTCAAACAATTTGTTAGTGACGTTGATTTTTCAATATTGCCCTTCGAGGATGAGAGAGCGCTGTGGCGAAATTAGGGTTCTACATGCCGAGAGCAGAGAGTTTATCTGCAGTGAGAGATCTGTTGCCATTAACGCATTTATTCGGCCTCTTTTCTAGAGCCTAGCCGCTTGGCGGGCTTTAAATATGACTTTCAGCACGACTCGCAATCCAATTATTTCAATCTATGACGGAGAGTGGCGATTATGCAAAAATGGCTCGGGAAATGCCCTCGCAAGTTCGTGCTGAAATTATTCCACGAGGTAATGATACTTCCCTTGATATTGTTTTACCACTTTCAAAATTTGATTCCGCCTGTAAATGGCTAGAACAATTCTGCTTAATAGGGTATTTTGTTGGAAGGACTCCCTCTGAAAGTATGCTTAAATCATGGGTCCAAACTGCTTGGACGACGCATGGTATTAAACTGGATTCTATCCAGAACCTAACCCGTGGTTTTTTTTTCCTTCGTTTTGTTGATCCTAGTCATGCTTCCCTTATCTTGCATAAGCAGCAAACCTGGTATGTAAGAAGCTCCCTGCTGGTTTTGTCTCCCTGGACCAGGGACTTTGTAGTCTCTGACCAGACGGCTCTTAAGGTCCCCGTTTGGGTTGAGTTCCCAGGGCTTCCTATGCCTTGCTGGCATTTTTAGAGCATATTGTTGCCACCCTCGGCCGTGTTATCTACACAGAGCCTAACAAGGTTTTTTGCAGCTCGTCCGCAGAAGAGGGTTTGCATAGAACTAGATCTTTCGAAGGACCTGAAAGAGTCCATTGCCATCCAGGTTGGTGATGTGTATTTCGCTCAGAAGGTGGTATACATCAATCTTCCGAATACTTGTTTCCGTTGTCAATCTTTTGAGCATAAAATTTGGGATTGTCCCTTGTTGGCCGCTCGCCGAGCCGCTTCAAAGCCTCTGGGCGATCCTCGCCTCAACCTGAAGAGGAGGGCTGGCACACAGTGGGTGGCCGAAAAGCCAACAAGAACAAAGCCACTCCTGTCGGGCCTTTGCAACCTGGTTCAACTATTCAAGCCGGAAAGACACTTCCAAATGCCTCCAGCTCAGCTGCAAAGCAACCTTCGGATACCAAGTTGCCTCTGGTTCATACGAAGGTTATGGCTAGCTAGTATGGTTGGTTCTTCAAGCAAATTGGCTCCTTTGGCCTCAAACACTCAACCTACTCTTTTGCAGAATGAGGGTGGTCTTCAACCGTTACTTGTTTCTAACAAAGTGGTTTCACCATGAAAGTGGTTCGGCGTTCTCGCAGCCCTCCTCGCGAGCGCGAGGAGGGGGAGTATAGCCCTAACAACCGGCGGGCTACTCAACTGTCTGATTTCTTTACAGTTAACCAAAGCAACGGTTTTTGTAGAACAATTTTGGGGCCCTTGATGGTTTGAGTGAGCTAGACTCATAAATGCATCTGGACAATGTTTCCTCATGAATTACTACTCATGGAATGTTTGGGGTCTCACAGACTCCACTCGCAAATACATAGTGCGAGATTTTAGGAAAAGCTTCCTGGATATGGATATTTTGTGTTTACAGGAAATCAAAGTTACAGGTTTTTTGCTTGATTATGTCGCCAAGACTATTTGGCCTGACAATTTAGCTATCTCTAGCAACCATGCAATTGACAGAGGTGGAATGATCACATTTATTTCTCCGAAGTGGTGGCCACATTACATCAATCATGGATGTGACCCTGACAACCATATTCTTTGGGTGTTATTCAATATTGAAAATCTCTCCTTTGGGATTATTAATGTTTATGCACCTAATGACGCGTTAGAAAGGATGTCACTTTGGCGGTGGGTGGCTAACGACCTTCCAAATGCACATTGGTTAATCAATGGGGATTTTAATATGGTTGAGCATCCCAATGACAAAATGGGCCTTCTACCCATGAGATGGCCACCAAGAAAGGAAGCTTGGTTTTACATGCGTAATAAATTTGGGTTTTATGACCCTAATTATTCGCATCACACCAAGTGCGTTACCTGGTACACTTGGTCTAATCTTAGAAATGGCCAAGATCGGGTTTTTAAAAGGCTAGATCGTGCCATGATCTCTTTATAGCCTTTCTTTAAATTTGTCATTTGTTACTCTCTTCCGGTGGAAGCTTTGCCGATCGTTGTTCTTTCCGACCACATTTCGATTCGGTTCCTATTGAATGGACTTTTCAACTACCAAAAATTAAAAAGACGCAGTTTTATTTAAATATTACTTTACTACATCATGACCCAACTTTGGCACACATCCGCCAAATTTGGAACCTTGCACCTCGCCCTCTTGGTAAGGTGGGTTGGATAAGTTGGTGGAAAGACACTATAATTTGGCTCACTAAATTCCTCCGGATGTATGGTGTTGTTCACTAAATTTAGCTGAATGGGCCTATTCCACCACCTCCATCGAGTTGAGCCGCTCGACGGTGGCGCTCAAACAAGCTCCTTTCAATGTGGCTCTGCAACTCCAAGTTGCAAAATTGCGGCAAAAAATCCACATTGATGACTACACAGCTCGGGGTGCTCAGATTAAGGCTCGGCTCCACTGGCTTAAAATTGGAGACCGTAACACCAAAGAGTTTTACCAGTGGCTCAAGGCCAAGCACATGAACCAACAAATTTCTGCCATTGTTGATGTTGGTGTTTGGATTTCAAACACTCCTCAGATGGTCCAAGCCTTTGTTAGGCACTATGTTCAGGTTTTCAAAGCGCAGGACGAGTCTCCTGAGTGAAAATCCGCACTCGTTGAATGCCTCTCAGTAGTTCCTTGCAAGCTTTCACCGCTCACGAGTTATCTCTGTGACAAATTGCTTACTCTAGAGGACTTATATGAAGTTGTTTCCCTTATGTCCAATGATAAAGCTCCTGGAATGGATGGATTCCCTGAGTTTTACAAAGCCCTTTGGGACATGGTTAGCCAAGATCTGCTGCAAGTCTACCTCGAGGCTCTCCACTTAGGGCCTCTCGTGCCCTTATTAATCGGGGTCACATAAAGTTCATCCCTAAAGCAGGAGACCCGGAGCTCATCTGCAATTGGCGGCCGATTACCTTGCTCAATGTTTCATACAAGATCATAGCTAAGGCTTTAGCTCTTCGGCTTTGGCCCATTTTTCCCATTATCGTCAATCCTAAGCAGACTAGTTTCATACAAAGCAGGTACATTCTGGATAATATTTTGGTTGTCTGGGAAGGTATGGAGTGGGCAAGAACCTCTAAACAACCAACCATTTTTGTCAAAATTGACTTTGAAAAATCCTATGACAAGATTGAATGGCATTTCATTCTTGTGATGCTTGAAGCGTTGGGCTTTGGTTCGGTTTTCATCAACTATGTCAAAAATTTTGCAGATGCCACGACCTCTTTATCTATTAATGGTCATACTTCCGAGTAGTTTGGGATTTTTCGCTCTATTAGACAAGGTTGTCCTTTAGCGCTGCTCTTTATGTGCTAGCCGCTGAAGGTTTTGGTTCCTCCTTGCCCATGCTCGTGATCAAGGGCTTGTGAGGGGTATTCAACTCCCTTCTACGACTCCCCTTCAGCTTGTCAATGGGCATTTTGCAGATGACTCCTTCCTCATGCTCCTGGAGGAGGAAGTGAATATCAACAATGTCATGTAATGTTTGGACATGTATTGTTTAGCTTCAGGTTCCAGTATCCAATGGAGAAAGACCCAGTGCTTCAGGCAATCTTTTCTCCCTAAACCTAGTTGGTTGAATCGTTTTGACTGGAAGTATATCCAACATGGAGAAATTTTTAAATTTCTGGGCATTCCCTTTGCTTTCGATGCTTCTCCTAGTCAACTTTGGCAATATGTTATTGACAGGGTTTCCCGCAAGTTGGAGTACTAGATTACTAAACCCCTTTCGCTTGCAGGAAAATTTCATATTTGCTCCAAGATATTGGCAGCCACACATGTTTATTATTCTTCATGTTGGGTGCCGGCTAAAGCCTCTTACAAGAAATTGGAGAAACTCCTCAGAGATTTCCTTTGGGCTAGCTCGGAGCTTGGAAAAGGCTTTCACAAAGTTGCTTGGGAGTATTGTTGTCTCCCTAGGGATTCTAGAGGGCTTAGTCTAATTGACATTGGCCACCAGGGGTCTGCTCTTGCAACCAAGTGGATTATTTGGGCCTACACTGGCAATGAAGCTTGGAAAGTGTTGATTCGCAACTGTATTTGTCAAGGCTCCCCACAAGGGCGTAAAACTTGGCAAGGGCTGGATTTTCATAGTCTACTCATTATCAAAGCCCCGGTTAAGGTTGTGGGCACCTTTGTTGTCAAAAGCATATGGAAAGCTTGGGAGTTACTCAAACCCTTTTTAATATGGGAAGGGGATGGATTCAGAAATGGGCTATCCATTAATGACCACAACATTTGGTGGTCTCCTCTCATCAATTTTCATGATGTGCCACTTGCCCAAGTGCCCTGGGTTCATGCTCTTAAGCTATATCATCGAGGTTTGCACACTCTTAAAGACATCTTTGCAAGCAAACCAGATTACTTCTCACTTGGCCTCAAGCTAAAGCCAAGTTTTGGCTTGCTTCTGCTGACAGAGAGTCTTATCAAGAAGTTCTTGATTCCATTCCTACCAAGATGCTTCACAAAGTTGGTGTCATCTCTCTCAGGCCTTGGTGGAAGGATTGGAAATGGTTTCCAGATACCCCTTTTTTAAATTACTCCCCAAGCAAAGGTTATGCTCTGCTCACCCCTGGCTGCCGATGGTGGCCTTGCTTAACTCTAAATGGTCCATCAATTCTGGATGGTCATCTTGGGAAGCTAGATTTCATACCGTTTGGAAAGCCATCATTCAACCCAAGTTAGCATGTTTTGCTTGGTGTCTGCTTTATCAAGGCCTCCCTCTTGGGCACAGATTAGCTCATTACGGGATAGCTCCTCGGCTATGCCTTTTTATGGGCACATTGAGACGCTCATACATTTGTTCTGGTATTGCCCAAAAGCTCAAGCTATTTGGGCTTGGATCCACGATTTTTTTATTGTTTAGACCAGCTCAATTTCATTGGCAACATGCTTTCTTGGGGATTCTATTTCCATTCCCCATGCTTTTGTGCAAGTGTGGCATACTTTCAAAGTGGAGATCCTTTTTTTATATGGAAAGAACGTAATTATGTTGTTTTTGCTAATTCCGTAGTTTCTTGTATTCTTTCGCATTATGATAAGGCCATGCTTATCTCGAATGTGTTCTTACAGATCCAGGACCAGGCCCGCAAGGTGGAGCTGGAGGTGCGGCACCTTCAGACCCTTCTGGATCATTGGGCCAACGCTCCTTGCACTGTGGCATGGGAACCCCCTACCTCCCCTTCTGGGAGTGTTCGTTCAAGAGGGCGTTGTGGCCGTGGCGATCAATAGACCAAGCTCATCATCATTGCTCTCCCAGGTGGCAGCCCGAGCAACAACGTAGCCCTGTTAATCGTGGTGGTTGGGGGTCCCCTCACCGTTCTACGCAACACAGTGGTTGGGGTTCCCACCACCACTCCCCGCCTCCTGTGTAGAGGGATGGGTGGGAATCTGGCAAAGTTCCCAGGTTGGCTCTTGCTATTTCTCCTAACCAACATGAAGACAAAGATGAAGAAGTTGCTTCAGGCTGGCCGCCCCTTCCGGATGGCAACGATCTTCTTAGTAGTAACTTGGAGGATAAGGGGCCTCCACCACCCCCTACCACTATGTTTCCTTACACAACGACCTAGTTTTTACTTTTGGTTTTCTGGCATTGTTGTTAAGTTTTTGTTGCCCCTTGGGCTTGATACTTTAGTCTCCTAGCCATCATGGCTAGTTTGTTCGTGGGGTGTGCCCTTTACCACCCATATTTTTTATGGATAGGCTGTAATATTTTATAAAGTAATATAGACTATTTCATCAAAAATAAAATATTGCCCTTCAAAATGCATGAGAGGGGTATTTATACACTACTCATTAAATATATACTAAATGTGCACGTTGAAAGTGTAATGTGGACACCGAAAGGGATTAGCTAGAGAAATGGCAATATGTAGGGGTGGAGAGAGACGAATATGATTCCCACAAAATACAAATTTATTTTTAATGTATTTTAAAAGAAACTAAAATACAAGAGAGAATCGAGCCTTGCCTCTTCATCTCTCCTAAGATTTACATGAGGACCTTGAAGCAACATTTTCAATAAACGATCGAAAGAGAATGGAGGGGAGATGTGGAGGTCCTGAATGGACAAGTCCCTAGAGATATCAGTGAATGTAAGCCCTTGTCTTTCAGTGCTCTCAATGTTGATCGTTGTCTTTTCCAAAGTAAGACCTTATGACTTGTGGATTGTTAGAGCCCAAGCCATTTTGAGTGGAAGTTGCATGTGGTTGCCTCTTGAAATAGGAGGGACTGGAACATGTGATGCATTATTTTTGTCCCAACAAGGCCCAATGTGTTTGTCAAAATTGACCACAACAAAAAGGGAATATATGATGGGGATGTTGAGGACTTGTAGATGATGTCAACAATTGTCCCGATTGCACCATTTACAAGTCCAACTTCAACCCACAAATTTGTTGTAAGCATAATTTTTTTATGTTTGCAAAGAAGAATTTTATGTTGGAGTTTATCATCGGGCTCTCCTAAATAGTTCTACCTATTCACGTGTGCAATAGTGCAGGCCACAAGTAGGTTCAAAGATTTCAACATGTGAAGGTTGTGGTGGTCGACAAGGTCATTTTTGCAAACAAATGGGGGGCGATTGGAAACCATGAATCTTTTGTTCTTAAAGGTGTGTATCACCGCATGCCATGAGCATTTTCCAATCTTCAATGCAAGAAGATGCATCTCAAATGTGAAGGAGTTCATTGAATTGAATTTGTGTAGGGTTGGTCCCTTGTTGGTAAAATATTGTTCGCAATGTGATGGACGCGGAAAACTCCTCTAGCTCCATATGAGTGACCCGCATATAAAGGAATGTCTTTTGACAGAGGTAATTGGCCAAGGTCACCAACAAAAATTATAGATCTATTGCCACCGGTAATAAATGTACTCGTTTCCAATTAAAAATTAAATGAACAAACAACATACCCACTTTGCTCAAGTTTGATTACAATTTTTGGGTATATTAATTACTTTTTATAACATAGGATTAAAATGGCTTGTTGGCGGTGGAAGTCCATTTTCTTGTTGTAACTTGTTTCCAATCAACAATTTATATGATCAACACAAAAGTACACACTTACGCATTTTAGTCTCGTTTCAAATTTTGGGTATATTGCTTTTAATAACATAGGACTAAAATGGCATGGCTTGAAACAAAAATCTAATTAAACTAAAAATGAACAAGCAAAAACTTACCCACTTCTATTCCTTTTTCCACAACACATGCATGAAATGTCATTGTCTTTCTCTTTACAAATATTCTTAATTAGGAAAATGGATTTTTGACTATCGGCAAGATAAAACCCTGCAGACTCGATCTAAATCTACTATAATAAAGTTTGTTCATTCTATGCGATCTTATTATAATTTTCTTTTGTTCTTTTGGGTGGAGGGAACTAAAATGATTTAAATGTGCATGCTTTAAGTTTGACATTGTATGCAAGAAACATTGTTCTTGTAATGCATGTTTCTAATGGAAGTAAAACTGAAACACAACCTAAACTTTATTTTTAAATCATTCCATAAATTTATATAATATTGAATATGGAGGAAAAATTGAAGATGAATAACATGTATGGTTAAGATTTTAGGTTTTCGCATTTAATTTATCATAACCATCAATGCCTATCAACAAATACAAATAATGCAATTAACTTACAGTCTAAATGCTCCTTGAAACCAAAACTAACCTTTCTTTTTGCAAGCCAAAAATAAATATAAAAACAACCATTTAAAGGAGAGTCAAGGAGAAATAATTAATCTCAAAACGACTTGCTCATTTTCTAAATATTATGGAATTTTTTTGTATACAATCGAAAACACATGCATGCTTCAAACTCCAAAAGAAGGTAGCCTTTGCAAGCAATGTTTTAGAATCCACGATCCAAAGAACAACAAGAAACACGAACAACACCGATAACCACAATCAAAGACAAAGAAAACAAACTTGTATGGAAATACAAGTTATAAATTGAAAAACCCACCCAACGCAACTATAATGCATAGATTTCATTGAATGCAACCCTTCTTCAATGCACATCATCTCAAAAGCACTAAACCCTTTTTTAATGCACGCCATCTTAAAAGCATGCAACCCTTCTTCAATGCAGTCATCTCGAAAACATGACACCCTTCTTGTAGTACAACCAGACATGATATTCGTTCGCCCAATCTGGTATGGTCCCATCGCCACACAAAAACCAACAAAACATGGAAACATTCAATTTTAGCTAACCCAAAATAAAATAAAAATATGTTTTCTTGTTATCAACATTCTTGAGGATCATATATGTATAACACAATACTAATTTGGGCAGGCATTATTTCTTAATAATGAAAGCATTTTTTCAATCAGACAAACTCAACGACTTATACATGATCATGTGACTAAACTTATTAAATTTCTTATACTTTACAAAACATTCATCATATATTTGATAGAAGCAAAATAAATTCCTCCACTCGAAAACTATTATATTCCAGCAGGTATTCTATAACGGTGGGTACAGGGATTTGGATTGTAGCAATTCCACCTGCCCATAGTACTCTGGACGACCTCAAACGTATATGAAGACCTGCTAAAAACAATCAAACACCACGTAAAATTTGAAGGATTGCATGAAGAGCTACTCAAATAACAAATAAACATCATATAAATTATGAAGGATTGTGTGCTCATCATATATGAAAGGAGTGAAATCATATTTTCTAATAACCACTACCTGAAGAAGTCATCAACGTCAAGAATTTTACGTTCACAATTATTTCTAATATTTTATTGTGTGCTTTTCACATACAACTTGCAGATCTATACAACTACTCTAAAAAAATTCGAGATTTATTGAAGCCGAAGGCAAACACCCAAATAAGCATATAACCTCAACCAAAGTTGACATTCTCCATTATTCATCCTAACTTGAATGCGTCTAAAACACGCTATACTATTCTCATTCAAATGAAGACACTACAGAGATTAAATTTATACAAAAAAATTCCAAATGTTAAACTGCTAAATTGCCCAAAAAAAAAAAAAAAAAATCTAGCCGTTACAAGCGATGAACTCGGAGAACAAGGAAAAAATGATAAACAAAATAGTTGAAGCAAGCAGCACACAATCCTTTAAAGCTTTTTTCACTTTTTCTTTGAAATTTGAACCTTCGCCCTGTTACTTTTCAATGCCCGCGGAAAAGATCATTGCTCTCTGTTGTATCATTTATCATAATGACGTGGAATTCAATACATGTAATTCAGTTTGCCTTCGCTTACACCACATTCTCCATGGACAGTTGGATCTGATGCGTACATCCACTTTTTCTATTGTTTAATTTCCATCCTTGATTATTCTAACGCGTGTCAGCAGGAAGAGGTTCCTATCCCCTTTGGAAAACACTTTTCGGCGTAATTATGTCGAAGGTGTTACCCCTATGGAAAAAGGTTTTGCAGACATTCATGGGATTGTGTCAAATTTAATGGCTTAAATGACTGTTATGCTATTTTTAACAATTTTGTTTTTAACTTTTCTAACAATTTTGCTTTTATTTTTAAAATTTATTTTATAGCTTTTGCATGCATTAACCTTTGTTTTTGCTATTTTTAACAATTTTGTTTTTTTGCTTTTCTAACAATTTTACTTTTATTTTTAAATTTTATTTTATAGCTTTTGCATGCATTAACCTTTGTTTTTGCTATTTTTAACAATTTTAGTTTTTTGCTTTTCTAACAATTTTGCTTTTATTTTTAAATTTTATTTTATAGCTTTTGTATGCATTAACCTTTGTTTTTTCTATTTTTAACAATTTTGTTTTTTGTTTTTCTAACAATTTTACTTTTTTGATTTTGCATGTTGCTTTGACTTTACTTTTAATGTGAAGGTTTTGACACAATTGCATGGTGAATGTTGCGTATATATATAGTCAAAAACTACTCAAAATTTTACTTTGTTATTTGAGGATGATAGTTTACAAAAAAATAATTAATGTTCAAAGGCTTTCAACTCCCAAATGGTTATGACACACAGGTAAAGCCCCTTGAATCAATAAATTTTTGGTTTTATCACAATATAATAGCCAAAAGTTTTATCAATCAAGATGCAGGTAGGAAAATGCGGGATGTAATTGTCAGGAAGGCAGAATCAAAAGATCGGCATAGCAAGACCAATGCTAAGAAATCCTAATAAATTTTTGGTTTTATCACAATATAATAGCGAAATTTTTATCAATCAAGATGCAGGTAG
Organism: Taxus wallichiana var. yunnanensis; assembly: GCA_018340775.1. Taxonomy (NCBI): domain Eukaryota; kingdom Viridiplantae; phylum Streptophyta; class Pinopsida; order Cupressales; family Taxaceae; genus Taxus; species Taxus wallichiana. Next base: position 128,100,676 of record CM031241.1, read on the forward strand.
GAAAATGCGGGATGCAATTGTCAGGAAGGCAAAATCAGAAGATAGGCATAACAAGACCAATGCCAAGAAATCCTTATATTCAACTATTAAATAACACCTCCACTGCTCTGGGCAGAGAACCAGAGAATACCACTCTAGATTCCCTCCATAAAGTATCCAGAGGATGCATGATCATTCTGTTCAGGCATGATGGCTATTGATACCACATTGGGGTAAGTAGAGGAGATGGTAAATGGAAGATGCGTGTTTTAAGTTTTTTAGTTAGCTGCATTTAATTTGAGATGTTTTTTCTATATATTCTCTTTTGTGTCTAACTAAAAGAGAGAGCAAAAAGGGGGATACAAATAGGGTTGTTGTCAATCAAAGACAAAACACAAAATCCAAGATGGATTTTCTAGCCTCTGTAATAGATATTCTATCTATTCATATTGCAATGTATTGTTTTCATCTCCCAATTCATTATTTTCCTCATGTATGTTTCTTCTATTAACTTGAATGCTTTGTCTTTTCCAGGGATAATTTTAGTGGCTAATATTGGTTCGTTGGCTATTATTTCCGTTTTCTCAAAAAGGTATTGGCAATTTGAAAATGAAGTTTTGCCTCAATTTCTATAACATATATATTACTTACAGTAATCCTATATTAGGAATTCAATGTTGAAACACTAATACTAGAGATGATAAGTTGGCATTTGAACGAAAGGAACCCTAATGCTTGTTGAGGTGTTTTGAGTATTTTTACGTGGACAAGTAGTTCCTTTTATTGGATATCTTTTCCTAATTACTTTTAATCGTAATAGCCAAAAACCCCTAAAAATGAAAAAAAAAAAAATTTGATTTTTCTGTTGTACAAGTAAAACTCTTAATTTTTTAAGGAGTTAGTCAAGTTTAATCAACTTTATCTAACCTAAATGGACTTCTTTTGAATTTAATTTCCCTAAATTGATATTTCTATACAAAGCAAGTTCTACATGCTTTGCAATGTTTGCTAGAAAAAATTATGTTGTCATTTTTGCTTGATTTTTCTCTGATTTTTTGCTGGAATGTACTTCACATGCTCTACATGGGCTAAGTGTTTTCACTAGTGAAGGGAAATCAGTTCAATTAAATGTGTTTTGATTCCTCTTGACTGACACGAATATTTGCAAGTACATAGTTAGCAGCAAACTTCTAATCCAACACTATTTGCGGTTGATATTGAGAAAAGACTAGGAATGATTTTAGTGGCCAATATTAGCTAGTTGGCTATTTTTTCCTTTTTTACTCAAGTATTGGCAAATGGAATCTTAATTCTTGCTGAGGTATTTGAGCTTATGTATATGATTTTTATTTGCACATTTTAACTCCACATTTTTTTCAATTATATGTCTTCAAGCCTTGTAGTGAAATTGAAAAAATCTCCAAATTGAAAGAAACCGCATTATTTTGTTTTCTAGAGCCATGTGAACAGAACCCTCTTATTCCTCGAGGTTATTGATCCACATTTCTTTAACTCTAATTGACTTTTCTTTTTATTTGAAAGTTATGAAGTTTAAAAATGGCTTTCATCTTTAAATTCAAAAAATGAAGTCAATTAAGGTTAAATAAATGTAGATTCACATTGACCCCTCTCTGAAAAAAGAGGTTTTTTTAAGCAGCTAAAGAAAATGAAAAAAAAGGTGGTTTTTTTGTTATATAGGGGTTTTGCCACTAGGATTAGAACCCGATATCCTATTTAATTTGGAGGTTTTTCCCACTATGGTTGAAACCCGATATCCTATATATTAGACATACAAAATAAAAATGAAAACGCATATTGCAAAAACTGTGCAATTTATATGTCGAAAGAACCCAAAAATCATGTTTAATCCAAAAGCCAAACTATCCCCTTTATGTGATTTCTATGTCAGTAGATCTCGTGTTTGGGTGGCCTTGCAATATAAAATTTGCCATGAAAACAAGGAACAACCAAAGCACAAGTTTCATTCGAATTTGTTGCTCCACATGCGAGATTCAACTCCTCTTATTGAGGACTGGGAACTCCTAATGTCTCGCACCAACTCACACCTAACTCAACAGGAGCTCAACATATACCATTTTTTTGTTTGCAAAATGCCTCAAAGAGATGTGGTCTCATGGAATGCTATGATTGTAAGATATGCACAAAATAGCTCTAACAATGATGCTCTCAAACTCGTTGAGATAATAAATAAATTTGGAATGTACCATAACCATTTCAAATTTGTTTATATATAATTGCATATTCTGTTTCATTTTAGTTTCATGGAAAGATAATATGTTAAAGCACTTAGTCATTCTTTCAATCTACTTTGACAACAACACTTCACGTTCACTACATTTTTAGAGTGAGTAATAGCAAACTTACATGTGTCACTTGCATTTGTATTCAATTATTACACAACTAACTATTATCTAACATTCATTCTCATGTATTTTACAACATTTGTTTCGGCTTTAATAGAAAATCGGTATTGTCAATCAAACCCTTTATCAACATCAACTACAAAAGTAATAATTGTCTTTCTAAATCTAATACCATATACCATTCGGCATTCACATTACATTGTATACATGCGATTGCTAGTAAATATTATTACGTACGCCGAAGGCGTTACCCCTATGGGAAAGGGCTTTGCGGACATTCATGGGACTGTGTCAAATTTGACGGCCTAAATGACGGTTTTGCTATTTTTAACAATTTTACTTTTTGATTTTGCATGCTGTTTTGACTTTACTTTTAATGTGAAGGTTTTGATGTTTTTATTTTTTTAATTTTTTAAAAGATATTTTTAGCTTTTCCATTTTTAACCATTATTTCTTGATGGAAAAGGTCAGTGTTAATTTTTACTCTCTTCCCTGCTAATAATCTTTATTGAACATCATCATGCGCTGCTACTAAGTCTGAGTTGGTTTTTAAACCCCGTTTTGATGAAATATACGACAGTTATTTTCATTAGCGGGGTTTTTTGGTTACGCACTTATGCAATTTGAATTAGTTGGTCATCATAGGCATAATTAATAAAGTGGTGTGGGTTAGAAGCCAAGTAGAAGCTTCCTTCATGAGATTTGAGCTTGTGGATGTGATTGGACCTCTACAAGCTTTTATGCCAATATATATGGGTATACGGTTCTAATCATAATAAGTATTAGCTATTAACTAACCTGTTTTTATGCACTTTGTGGCCAATCATAGAAATAATCAAGAAGGTGGTGGATTAGAAGCTTAAGAAGATTTTTCATCGTTAAGATTCCTTTACTTAGTTATATCTTGTGCATAGCTTTTGTAGTCCTATATAATGAATTTTCCTATGTAGAAAACATTGAGTAACTGATCTTGATTCTCAGCTCTTCTGGACCTCTCTTGTATATATCTTTATGTGTGTGTGTGTGTGTTTGTCTATAATATTCTTATCATAGAAAAGTATTTTGTTAGGCCATATGTGTTCTATTTTGTCTTAATCATAGCAATTTTTTAGGCAATGTTTATGTAGTTGATATGTCAATTTAACATAAATCAGGAAGATGTAAAGCCTTGGAAGCTTGATTAATGAGATTTGGGCTCGTGGGTGTGAAAATATTGTAAAATTACCTCTATATTAATTTGTACCTTTGAAAATTGGTGCTCAGCTATTCATTGATCAATTTATAATCTCGTCGAAAATAGGGTTGTTTTTTATGTAACTAATTGAATAAGTATAGATATATTTAGTTTTATTAACTTCTTGAATTAGTATGCAATTTGAATTAGTTGGTCATCATAGGCATAATTAATAAAGTGGTGTGGGTTAGAAGCCAAGTAGAAGCTTCCTTCATGAGATTTGAGCTTGTGGATGTGATTGGACCTCTACAAGCTTTTACGCCAATATATATGGGTATACGATTCTAATCATAATAAGTATTAGCTATTAACTAACATGTTTTTATGCACTTTGTGGCCAATCATAGAAATAATCAAGAAGGTGGTGGATTAGAAGCTTAAGAAGATTTTTTCATCGTTAAGATTCCTTTACTTAGTTATATCTTGTGCATAGCTTTTGTAGTCCTATATAATGAATTTGCCTATGCAGAAAACATTGAGTAACTGATCTTGATTCTCAACTCTTCTGGACCTCTCTTGTATATATCTATGTGTGTGTGTGTGTGTGTGTGTGTGTGTTTTCTATAATATTCTTATCATAGAAAAGTATTTTGTTAGGCCATATGTGTTCTATTTTGTCTTAATCATAACAATTTTTAGGCAATGTTTATGCAGCTGATATGTCAATTTAACGAAATCTAGGAAGATGTAAAGCCTTGGAAGCTTGATTAATGAGATTTGGGCTCGTGGGTGTGAAAATATTGTAAAATTACCTCTATATTAATTTGTACCTTTGAAAATTGGTGCTCATCTATTCATTGATCAATTTATAATCTCGTCGAAAATAGGGTTGTTTTTTATGTAACTAATTGATTAAGTATAGATATTGTTGATCTGTATTTCCAACTTCCTATCCAGATGAGTGTACGAGTAATCAAGAAACACGAGACCACGTCGAGTATACAAGGGCTTAGTACCTTGGAGATGGAGATGGATGATACGGGCACAAAGAAAGCAGATGCATGATATCAAGAAGCTAGATCTGCAAAACTAAACTAGATAAGATTAGAACACAATATGCGGGGGTTTCCCGGATGGTGCCGGTTCCAAGAGGATTTCAACTCCCTTGGAGGATGTCAACCCCCGTGTCAGACAAGATAATTAGATCGTGAACAATAGTAAAAATATAAAATGGAAAGTAACTAAAATAACAAGGGAACTTAGCTTATGTCCTGATATGGAAATGAACCGGGCATCAAGATGGCAAGATAAGAGACACTGTCAGAGCTTTCTCCTTATTTTTAAAAATATATCCTCCTCCTCCTAAAAAAATATTCTCCTTAAAATCTATATCCTTTTGAAATATGGGGGAAAACCCCATATTTATAGCTTAGATATGAGACTAAACTGCAGGTTAGATGATACCTGGGTGTAGTAAAGTAACCTGAGTTAGGGATGTGATGTGATCATGTGGGTCCCATATTTTGACTTATTAGGCAAAGTGGGGGACATGATTTGAATGGGGGGTGAGATAAAGATTTCATTTTTAAAAAGAAGGTGTCGGAGATATGCATTATGAATTAAATAATTTGTGAGAGATGGGGGATGATGCCAAAAATTGAATTATCACATGGGTCCATATGGAGCCCATTGATAATCAATCAAATAATGTGAGAAAATAGATAGGATTTTATTTAGAGAAAGAGATGCGATAATGGAAATTAGATGAATGTGAGATGACGAAGGGGCGCTATACCAAAAATAGGTGTCTTGGATATATTTAGTTTTATTAACTTCTTTTTCACTTTTTTGTAGGGTATTTGTGATTCTCTTTCTCCCGTGGTAAAGAAGAGAGTGTCGTCTCTAAACGAACTTCAGGTGGGTTTCAATATTGATTGAAGTATTTATTCATTTGTTTTGTTTATTGCATGTTATGGATTAAAAAATTATTATAGAGTGCTTTCATGTTATTTGCTTTTGATTGTTACATTTTTATTTATAGTTGACTACAATCCTTTTTCCGAAGTGACATGTGGGGGCATGTCCTTTCACAATGATAAGATTTGTTATGTGTTGAGGGGCTTGTTCCCCAATGAGGCCATTTTGAAGTGTCCCAAGTTGGACGTTAGACTGATCATTGACAAGGCTTTTAAGTTGCCTATCATACCTAAAAACATCTTCTAGAACTAACATACTTCTTTTCCCTCTCTGTTTAATATGATGCAGACTAGAAACACAATTCCCCTCCCTACAATGGGATTGACATTAACTACGCCTCGCTTACAGAGGGAGGAAGAGTTTAAACGTCTTCAATGTGTTGTTAATGTTTTCATTGCACTTATATTATGTACGTCTTCAAATACGTACATAATATAAGTGCAAGTAATTATCATTTATTTTCTTTAAAGATCTTTCAATCCACATAGTAGTAGGAGGTAATAGTATGTCATAATCAATAAACTATATACATTTGAAATGCATGTGGAGTTCTAATGGGAACTAATCATAAGAGGTAACAATTTGAGGATAAAAAACTTTTATGTGTTGCCTAAGGAAAAGATTTTTTGTTATATGAAAAGATACAATACGTTCTAATACTATACAAGGATGAAAATATGTACATAATAAAAGTGCAAGTTAAATGCATTTATTTTCTTAAAATTACTTACAATCCACATAGTAGTAGGTGACAATAGTATGTCAGTTTATAAGGAACTACAAAAGTTTTCTTTTGAAGCGGGGAAAAAGGGTGAAACATAGATATGAAATAAGCAACATAGCGGTGATAGTTCAAAGTATAGAATGGGATGGGTGAGGGTGTAAAGTTTGAAGGGACAGATACATTAGAAGTATTTTCATAAAGAAGCTTACAGAGGATTTGTAAGTAATTCCTATGAAGCAACCCTTTAGAAGGGATTTCATTCTTTCATTACATTGCAAAAAATATTTCGCAACAAGGAACAACCAATGCACAAGTTTCATTCTAGAATTTATTGTTTGACATGCAAGATTCAACCCCTCTAATTGAGGATTGGGAACTCTTAATGTCTCGCAGCAGACACACACCTAATTCAGCAAGAGCTCAACATTTTTAAGGACGCACCACATTTGATTGCAAAAAATGATCTGGTGGACTCCCACAACCTTCAGATGTTGAAGGCACTAAACGTTTTGATTGCGTAATCCATTGTTGAAAGTAAAAACATACTCGACCAAGAAATCTCGATGATGGTCATTGGAACACAAAGTTATGTTGTGCAAACAATAAAAATCATGCTTATAGCAAATATATGGCTTGACGCAGCCTCATAAATTTGTGTCACAAGAACAATCACCGATATTGTCTAAGACGCATCAATGCAACCACCAACATTACCTTTATTTTTGTTATCAAATTTAATAGAAACAACGACCCATGTTGGGATTCTCCAACCCGTTACATATTCCAATACCCCCTATTTCGATTGCCGCTTAAAATGGCCTAGGGATTAACTATCCACAAGTCTTAGGGACTTATTATGCATAGAGAAATTGTTGACATTGGAACCAATGAAAAGCACGGTCTAACATTCATAGCTTTCTCCAGAGTTCCATCACTTGCAAATCTATGCATTTCACCTCCTTTTTCATTCAAAAGGTACTCAAAAATGGCGCACGTACCAACACTTGGAGCAAGAAAAAAGGAGGAAGCAAGACTATTATCACTCAACCCTTCATAAATACTACACTCTACTTTGATAGCACCTCCACTACTACATTACTCAACAATTCTTCTATCCTAGACAACATTTCCGTTCAAGGGGTATCAAATTTACTCATGTTTACCGGATATAAAATTACCCTAAAAACTACCATTCATGATATAATTCTTCTCATGTTAAGTTCAAATAAAATAGTCCACAAAACAATACCACTCATGATATGAGATTTGAAAATGTATATGTACGAATTTGTAACAAGTTTGAAATGAAGAGATGAAACCTTTAAATGAAGTGGTTCATCTATATATCTACAATTACAAAAATACACTTTTCAACATACATGTTTGATTTTTCCTTTTTATTGTTGCATATTTCTTTATGTTAACCAACAACAACACATTTTTAATGTCTTCATCTGCACACAAATACCTACAATTTTAAAATGTTGAGAAAGAACCATGTAGTTTATAGTTGTTTCCATCCAAAACTTTGTACATTATATCACTTTTTTGCATTTTGAATAGTTTTAAGGGTTACACCTCATGTTTGCACTATTTAAATGAAATGACTCATCTATATTTCTACACATACAAAATCAATCACCCATAGTTTAAACAAACACAACTACAAAAGTAAAAACTATCCCTATAACACAAATAACATATATTGTTTTTTATTTGCAAAATGCCTCAAAGAAATGTGGTCTCGTGGAATGATATGATTGTAAGATATGCACAAAATAGCTCTAACAATGATGCTCTCAAACTCGTTGAGGTAATAAAGAAATTTGGAATGTACCATAACCATTTCAGATTTTTTTATATATAATTACATATTCTGCCTCATTTTAGTTTCATGGAGAGATAATATGTTAAAGCACTTAGTCATTCTTTCAATCTACTTTGACAACAACACTTCACGTTCACAACATTCTTGAGAGTGATTATTAGCAAACTTACATGTCTCACTTGCATTTGAATTCAATTATTACACAATCAACTATTATCTAACATCCCTTCTAATGTATTTTGCAACATTTGTTCGACTTAAATAATAGAAAATCAATATTGTCAACCATACCCTCTATCAACATCAACTACAAAAGTAATAATTGTCTTTCTAAATCGAATAACAAATACCATTCGGCATTCACATTGCATTGTACACATGCGATTACTAATATATTATTACGCCGAAGGCATTACTCCTATGGGAAAAGGCTTTGCAGACATTCATGGGACTGTGTTAAATTTGATGGCCTAAATGATGGTTTTGCTATTTTTAACAATTTTGCTTTTGTTATTTTTAACAATTTTGTTTTTTGCTTTTCTAACAATTTTACTTTTATTTTTAAATTTTATTTTATAGCTTATGCATACATTAACCTTTGCTTTTGCTATTTTTAACAATTTTACTTTTTGCTTTTCTAACAATTTTACTTTTCTGATTTTGCATGTTGCTTTGACTTTAATTTTTTTAATTGTTACTATTTTTGATATACTTATATTACACTTACATAATTAGATAGGTGCCTCAAATATATCTCCACAGATACCTAGATATATTTAAGATATCTATACTACTTCAGTTTCTTTTTGAGTCGCACAAGAGAGCTCATCATTCAAACTGGGTTCTGCCGAAGTTGATTTCAAAGGTTACGAGGGTTTCAAGGGTTGTTAGGGTTTCTGATCATAACAAACAACAGAACAAGAGCAGCCATGGTGAAGAAGAGAAAGGTCACAGATCAAGTAGTAGAAGAGACCGTTGCAGAGGCAGAGCCTCAGCCTGTGAAAACTGATGATTGATTAATTCAAGAGGAAGAAGAAATTGCAAATGGAAACACCAACGGAAATGAGGAGATGGAAGAAGAACAAGATGAATCCAAAGCCAAAACCAAAGCCGAAGCCAAAGTTTCAGAACAAGACATCAAAAATCTGATGGGGTTTGATAAACAGTCGGGAAAATCCAAAGGGTTTTCTCTTTTTATATATAAGGCCGCAGAAGGAGCCAAAAAGGCTCTGGAGGATCCTAATAAGAATATTGATGGCTATTCCGTGCATTGTAAAAGAGAAACTGATAATCAAAAGTAGAAGAATAATACACAAACCCAGTCTAGTGTCATTGGTCCTCTGGATCCTAACGACCTGGCACTTATGCATGTGTATTGCCATTTAATTAGGGAGTGGCACTAGGATTTAGCTCACCTTTAATGCAATTTTAGCTAGCCAAAATCAGAACGTTACCGGCATGAATACAAACATGTATATGAACCCGACATATTTAGCTTCTATGAATCCTTCTTTGGCTTCTTCATTGAACCCAGGCTCCTCGCACTCTCAAGCCTTTTCCCCTTCTGTGCAAGGTTCAGTATGTAGATTGATGATTTTGTCTTTATGTAAAGGTTTTCTTTCTTGTACCAGCTAAAAGTATGTCAAAATTGTTAGGTAGTCTGATGGTCTCTTGTCTTTATAAGTGGCGCTTACCAATGCTATTATAACATTGGTGATGTGTATAGCAGTGCTATTGTTTTATTTTGACATGTCTTCATATGTTTTGGTTGCCCTAAATGCTGGTAAGACTTTATTTTGATAGTCTTACCTCTTTGAATTTATTTTTTTAAGCTGTCAGATTATAAGTGTGTTTGGTACCTTAATCTAGGGGATGAGCTTGTAGGTGCTTTTCTCATATTTCACAATTGTTGTTAGATCAAAGCAATTTTAAGAACTATGACGAGGGATTATATAAGATTACACAAATACCAATAAAATATCCTTTACTACAATCAGGATTTTGATTTTATTAGCCAAATGTAGACGCTTATGTTTTAGTGAGTTTCTGTAATGAATTTTTGGTTGTCAGTTCTCACATCAACTATCCTATTACATCATTTGACAATAACTGCAGAGTATCCTGAGAAGGCATTTGCTGTGATATTTAAATTATTGTCCATTGTAAATTAAATATTTTATATTGGTTTTTATAATTTTAATTTTTTATTTGTTTCTGTAGGATATGTTCATTGCAAGTTATGCCAAATTTGCTTTACAATTATGCTTTAAATTATGTTGTTACATTTATTGTCATAGTTCTTGTGTATTCTATATTCATTAGTTCCTAGGTTATTCCAATTAGTTTAGTTCATGTTAATCTCCATTAGATTTTCTTGATTTCTGGAAATGAGGCTGGTGGGATATTGTTTTTTGATCCAAGTGTAGTGGAAAGGGTATTTTGTAGAGATTTGTGCACTTTTCATGTGAGGACATATAATTGTATGTCTTAAATTTTTTTGCAAGGTCTTATGTATTTGGTTGTAATCTCTCTTGTCACTAACAATTGGCATCCCCATTGTTTGGTTAGAATGTCCAAAATAGAGGCTCTTGTTGCTTAGATTATGTAATGTGGGATTCTTGGGAAATATATATGGTTTTGTTTGGAGCCTTGTAATGTATGTAGATTGGTTATTTAACATGTCTGCATTGAATGTAAAGTAACACAGTTTTAATAATTTGAGGAGGATAGTCCCTTTTTGAAGTTGCACTCCGCTTTCTGATTGTAAATTTCTCACTCTTTCGAATTTTGTCTTTGATCATGATCCTTGGACTTGGGGCTAGTAAGCATTTAAGCATTTGTTTCTAATTTGTTGACAAAAAAATAATTGTTTTGTGCATTTTTTGGGTACTGGTTATAATTGAATGTTTTAATGCATTTACCTATGAAATGCATTATCTCTTGATGATGTATTATGAAGACTGCACATCACAGTTTGTTGTCTTATTTTTGTACAAAATTCTTATCATTTTACAGAATTGTGCAGCTATCTATTTAAAGGATGGCGCTGATGCAATCTTGAAGATATGTTTTTATGCGCTCATTTGGTGTGGATTTTTTGAGCTTGAAGAAGTTTATTTGTATTTGGCAGTCTCCATCTTTTCTTACTATGTTTTACTTGCAAACTCTTGCTTTCTTAAAGTAGTCAATGACAACTTTTCGATCACACTATTCTAGAAGGCAAGTATATCGGTGTTGTGGTGTATGTGTGCAATATATGTATAGAGTGTGGTGTAGTGAGAATGAGCTTAAGTATCTATATAATGCAAAAAACAATTATACCTTTGTTTTCTTTGGTATGGAATGAATGAAAGAAAGATAAGATTTTAATAACATCTACAATCTAGAAAATAGTCTATGGAATCAGGGGCTGCCATGAAAATTATCAATCTTACAAACTTTACAACCCTTTTTGATATTGGATATTTTACTATATATCTATCTTGATCTCACCAAGCATTTCGAAGCTTCTCCTACTCAAACAAATTGTTTGATTTGCATAGAAACATGCAGAGCCAGAATATGTAGATAGACGCATCTGATAGTATCCATTTCATCACTCAATTTGTACAGCTACAGTTATATACTGGCAGAAGAAACAACTACAGTTATGTACAACTTTAAAGGAGCAACAACTATGGACTAGTGTTAAATCAAGGTAGCTCAATAGAAACATGACATTATTAAGGACCTTCACCTATCAAGCTCAAATACAAATAGATATCAAGTGTACACAAATTTGTCTAAATCTTATTACTTGGTCACTTTTTCATCTCCCCCCCCCACCTCTATCTCATCCTTGTTCCAAAACTTCATGGAGTTCATCTTCAGTGTATTAAATGTGCCCTTGTTTATGTTCTAGAAGTGTTTTGAACTACATTGCATATATAATTCATTTAAAATATTGTAAAATTACCTCTATATTAATTTGTACCTTTGAAAATTGGTGCTCAACTATTCATTGATCAATTTATAATCTCATCGAAAATAGGGTTGTTTTTTATGTAACTAATTGAATAAGTATAGATATATTTAGTTTTATTAACTTCTTTTTCACTTTTTTGTAGGGTATTTGTGATTCTCATTCTCCCGCAGTAAAGAAGAGAGTGTCGTCTCTAAACAAACTTCAGGTGAAATATTGCAAAAGGAACTGGAGCAAGAGACTATTGGTACAGGTAATAAAATCTACTATTTAATAAGTTTTTCCAGACTACATAGCTAATATTTATGCTCTCTCATCTCGCAGGTATGAATGACAACATAGAGGCTCCGCACATGTCCACAATTTATTGTGGCTCGAGAATGCACCTAAATTTGACGCAATGGACTGAGAGAATACAATAGTTATTGAGGCAACAAAACAATACTTTGATAAGTTCGTGTCTTCTGGAACCCCCGTCCGGCTTGCAACCACTTGGATTTTGTTCACAGAGTCACTACTAGATGACCCTTGTTTGCTAAATACAACACAAATACTATCCTCCTCCCCACATGTAGACCTTGAAGAACTGATTAATCATGTTTAGCGCCACACAAAATGTTCAGAATAGACATGCCTACGTAGAAAGTAATCACAATTGCAATGCAGTACAACACACCATGGGCCACACAACCTACTTCATCCCTACTCATTGAAAGTGATGGGAAAATTAAGCTCTAGCCATGGCATGGTAAATGGGGTGTTAACGTCGTGGTTGAGCAAGAACTGTTCAATTTCCTATTCTTTTGTTCCTAAATTGTGGGGTACTAACACAAAATACGATGATTGTTCATATGTTTCGTCGAGTATGTGGAAGCATCAATACCATGAGTCAGTAAAAGGAAGTTTACATTTGGTTTTTTTTTTATCAGATACGTGCAAAATATGTTTGAAATTCGAGCAATGTTCAAAAACATATCACCAAATTCTATCCATATTTTCAAGAGATGTTGAAGGTTGTGGGAGTCCACAAGATCATTTTTTGCAAACAAATGTGGTGCATCCTTAAAAATGTTGAGCTCTTGTTGCGTTAGGTGTGTGTCTGTGCAAAACATTATGAGTTACCAATCCTCAATAAGAGGGGTTGAATCTCACATGTGGAGCAATAAATTATGGAATTAAACTTGTGCATTGGTTGTTCCTTGTTGCCAAAATATTGTTTGCAATGTAATGGAAGAATGGAATCCCTTCCAAAGGGTGGCTCCGTAGGAATTACTTGCGTAAAGAGGACTATCCAAAACCGGTGGTAATTAGTCGAGATCGCTGAGGAGGATGATTGACCTATTCCCAAATTCAAATGTTCTTAATTGTGGGAAAGCTTCCATAGCCTACTATCAATTTTGCTTAGTAAAATTTGGGCCAATGAAACTAATTTCATCAATAAGAAGATAATCTATATGTTTCAAGACTCTTGAAAAGATGATAATGCACTTCCTTGAAGGGGTTTCAGTTATTTGTATCTGTTGAGTATTCATGATATAATTCTTCTCATGTTAAGTTCAAATAAAATAGTCCACAAAATGATACCACTCGTGATATGAGATTTGTAAATGTATATTTATGAATTTGTAACAATTTGAAATGAAGAGATGAAACCTTTAAATGAAGTGGTTCGTCTATATATCTACAATTACAAAATTACACTTTTCAACATACATGTTCAATTTTTCCTTTTTATTGTTGCCCGTTTCTTTATGTTAACCAACAACAACACATTTTTAATGTCTTCATCTCGCACACAAATACCTAGAAATTTAAAATGCCGAGAAAGGAGCGTGCATTTTATAGTTGTTTACATCCAAAGTTTTGTACATTATATCATTTTTTTGCATTTTGAATATTTTTAAGGGTTACACCTCATGTTTGCGCTCTTTAAATGAAGTGAGTCATTTATATTTCTACTCATACAAAATCAATCACCCATAGTTTAAACAAACACAACTAAAAAAACTATCTCTATAACACAAATAACATATACCATTTTTTGTTTGAAAAATGCCTCAAACAAATGTGGTCTCATGAAATGTTATGATTGTAAGATATGCACAAAATAGCTCTAACAATGATGCTCTCAAACTCGTTGAGGTAATAAAGAAATTTGGAATGTACCATAACCATTTCAGATTTGTTTATATATAATTGCATATTTTGTCTCATTTTAGTTTCATGGAGAGATAATATGTTAAAGCACTTAGTCATTCTTTCAATCTACTTTGACAACAACACTTCACATTCACTACATTCTTGAGAGTGAGTATTAGCAAACTTACATGTCTCACTTGCATTTGTATTCAATTATTACACAACTAACTATTATATAACATCCTTTCTAATGTATTTCACAACATTTGTTCTAGCTTTAATAGAAAATTAGTATTGTCAACCACACCCCTTATCAACATCAACTACAAAAGTAATAATTGTCTTTCTAAATCTAATAACATATATTGTTCGGTGTTCACATTGCATTGTACACATGCGATTGCTAGTTTAACTATTTTTAATATATATTAATATAATTCATATATATATTTATATAAAAATGACGATCACTTTTTTATATATATGCAAGTCAAATGTCATTATTAACTTAATTATTGTAAGCACTTAATGGTTGAAATCATTAAAAACATCTTAATGTCGTTAGATTTAAGCCCTACCCACAGGTAATGAAGTCACGACATTTTTTTAAAAGTGTAGACACTTGGCCACAAGGAATTTTACTTGCAAGATTTTAGTATTTTTGTGTATTTGTCGATTATGTTGGGTTGATAATATTAAGCAAGAAACTACTTATTTAGAAACCTGCCAAAGACTGTATGTTTTTGGCTTATAACTTATATTTAAAATATAAGCATGGCGGATCCACTACGGTTTTGGTAGTATATAAAATATAAGAGTGACCCAAAATAGGTCACCCACCTTGTATAAAACAAGGTGATCTCATTAGAGATCGGTTATAACAAAGATATGAGAAATATCAAGTGTAACATATGAATACGAGCTATATGTGCAAGTTGATCATAGATACATGAAGTGAATGATGTAAAACTCATGAGTGAATGTATGAGGTAGTTTGTAATCCCTTCTTGAAGGTGTAATTGCAAGTGGATCTGTGGAAATAATGGGAGATTGGAGTGATGGTGAAAGTTTATTCTCAATAAATATAAGTGTTTTTTTCAAAGTGGGTTTTTTCCTTCCAAGTTTTTCCCACTTATATCTTGTGTCATTGTGTTCATTTACTTTATGTTCATGGTGTTTACATTTTGTAATTTGCATTATAAACATCTTAATCTATGTTTTTAATTATTGCACTTCATAAACTATAATCTTCGACAATTTATATTGTGGATTTATAATTTGTAACATTATTTATCCCTTAAATTTCTTAACATGGTATTAAAGCTTGTGTTATATTTGTGCATGATAGATTTGGTTGTCTGTGAACTGCAAGTGCAAAGAAACTTGAAGAATTTTCAAATTTGTGAAACCCTAGCTTGTTTCACGACCCTTCTTAAAGTTCATTAGGTGCACATATCCAATTCGTATGTTTTAAGATAAATGTGGTATGTTCGGTTTCTCTAGTTCAGTATGATTGATCATAATGTAAGTTGTCATTGATTATGCATACTTAGATCTTTATTTTGTATGATCCACAATCACTTTTCACCTGAATTAGGTTTTTATGGCTTATTTGAATGTTTTGCGCCTTTTATAACCATTGTGCGTCTTATTTGAATGGTTTTGGCCTTTTTAACTTGTGCAACACTATTTCTTTGTTCGGGATCATCCAAGTCTTTCGCATGACCTTTTTGACTTGCTTGCAACACTATTTCTTTGTTTTTCAACCTTTTTGACTTGTGCAATACTATTTCTTTGTTCCGTAGCTCTTCCAAGTCTTTTACAACCTTTTTAACTTCCACGACACTATTCTTTGTTCAACGAATCTTCCAAATCTTTCGGAATTTTTGACTTGCGTGACATTATTTCTCTATTTCACAACCTTCACCCGATTTTTGTGTGGAATTCCTTTTTTGTAGTATTTCACCGCTTATTATGTAGGTTATTTTTTGTGGCTTCATTTTTTTTTTGCGCGGACTTGTAGTGTTCTGCGGCTTTGTTATGTTACGCAGTACTTTTAGACTTTTAGTATTTTGTGCTCTTTTTTGTGTTATGTGGATTCTTTGTTCCACGGTCTCAAATATTTTTCATGTAATTTTTACTTGTGTGTTGCATTTTATACCTTCGTGATATGTCTTTCATGCTTCACAACTTCTTTTGAAGGTCTGCCTCTATTTTGAAAATTTCCTTTGTCCTGTTATCAGTAAAATTGTGAGGGCAATTTTACCGATAACCATACCTGAAAATTTTGTTCCGATCCTCTTGTAAGGGATCCCTTGTGTTCAAACGTTGCAAAATCCCTTCGGGAAATCTGTTTTTCGAACTTAGTCTTTTGAGTTTTTTTTCGGGCGCATGGAATTACTATGTAACACTAACTTTGGTGCACCCCCTTTAAATCCTTTGTCGCATACTGTTTTCAAAAATTCCCCCCCAGGATAATTGTTGATAACATGCATGCATCGCTTTTCAAGTCCCAGGAAAATTGATTGATTCAGGGCCAAAAATCATGTTGCTAGAGTCCCCTCAAATTTTTTCTAAGTCCCCTGTCGAGAGGAAAAGAGCAAGCTCACGAGAAAAGATGAAAAGGCTGCAAGAAACAATCTCGGCCAGAAAATCATGGAAAATGGCTAAGTCCTAGTCCCGGGGACATCGGGACATTTGGGACGAAAAGGCGCGGTTCGGCGAAATGACTTAAAGCGCCCTTGGCAATTGGGACAATCGGGCCAAAAAGATCGAAGCCGGCCGGGTTCGGCCGAAATGGGAACAATAAGCATTTGGGACAAGTGGGACAGAAATTCGATCCTACGAAAAAGGAAGAAAAACGACTAATCTGGCGAGCGGGACATTCGGGCCAAATGGATCGAATTACGGCCGAATCGGCCGAGATGAGCACAAAGAGTCCAAAAGCAAATAGGAAAGGGACGCGCGGGACGCGGATCGCCGAAGAAGTCGAAAGCCAATCAGCAAAGTGCCACGTGTCATTGGCGAATGAGGATAGGAAGCCCATTTCGGGGCGGGCGAATCGGAGGTTGATGTCCCAAAGCGGTTTGGGACATCCGGTGTAAAAAGACACGAAGGGCGTGAAGGAGCCGAAGGGCCGAGACCAATCAACGTATGCCACGTGTCACAAGGAGAAAAGTCAAAAATTCAAAGGGCAAGTTTTCGAGCACTGATCCGAACCAATGAGAAATTGCCACGTGTCTTCACCATGGGGCGTCGGCGGAGGAAGAGAGGAAAATTTGCTAAGTGTCAAAGAAAAGTGTCGG
This sequence comes from Taxus wallichiana var. yunnanensis, assembly GCA_018340775.1. Classification (NCBI taxonomy): domain Eukaryota; kingdom Viridiplantae; phylum Streptophyta; class Pinopsida; order Cupressales; family Taxaceae; genus Taxus; species Taxus wallichiana. The sequence goes on from CM031241.1 coordinate 128,118,147, forward strand.
AAGGGTTGGAAAACCCGACATCAAAGGACATGTCGGAGGGGTTGGAAAACCCGACACAAAGGCAAATCGGGTTTCGGAGGCGGAAAAGCAAGTCGCAGAAGCATGTCGGAGGAGCTGAAAAACCCGACATCAAAGACATGTCGGAGGGTTGGAAAACCTGATAGGAAAGAACATGTTGCGCCACCCTCCAAATCCGATGCATATGCAAGTCATGCCTCCGAACCCGAAAACAAAGGAAATTTGGTGATACCGGCGGAAGCGGGTTTCGGGAAAACACGAGCATCAAACATATGTCGAGCCATCCTCCAAGTCCGATGCAAATGCAGAGGAGAATCCCGAACCGACAGGCTGAAGACCTTGCTCATCCAATCAACACATGACACATGTCATCCAGGTGGTGAAGCGCGGGAAAAGCTTTTCAAATCCATTTTGCTGTTTTCTTCAAATCATCATATCTTTTGATAAAGTTTTGCGTTCTTTATATCAACGGAAAACTCAGGAAATTCTCTACATGATTATGGGGTTAATCTTGCATTTTGGTGCAATATGGAGAGAGAAAATTGAGAAACGCCTCGACGCGTGTTATGTAGCAACGCTTTCAAAGCGGCGTTTGACCGGCTTTAATACAATAGATAGCTTGGTTTCTTCAAACAAACCCGCCATTTTGCCAAGGTTCTCACCTACCACCATGATGAATGGATTTGGTTGCCAGATTTTGGAGGTGGTTGGGAAAATCTCGATTTTCTCACTTCTCCATCTCTTCCTTCTATAAAATGTAAGGAGGGGGTTTTTCAGAGTGGACATTTTTTAGATGAAAATAGAAGTGAGGAGAGAAAGACTTTGAGCTTTCTTGTAACAGAAGAAAACAGTAATACAAATATTAAGACTTTGTGCTCAATAGCTGTGTTATGCATCAGACCTTTCTTATGTTAGATCTGTATGTGTTTGATCTGTTAGATTCATATCTACTTTTCTGTCATTTACTCATCAGTATTGCTTTGTTTATTTATGCAAGTAGGTTTGGCTCTGTTTACTACCAACCCAAAAACATAAATATTCTGACCTTTCTGCTTTGGAATTCATTTCTTTTCTCCCTTCGGACCTGTTCTTTCTTCCTCCTCTCTTTCATTCCTTTCTTTTATGATCTGAAACACTCTACTTGGGATGAGATCCCAAACCCCGAAGGCGAATCTTGTGAGATTTGCACAAGATTCCTGGCGGTAGAATAGCAATAAACCAGATTTCACTTTCTTTGACTCAAAAGAGGGGCTATGCCCTGTTGGCTCATCTATCCATAGATCTGTCCATGCGACAGATTTTCGGAAGTGATCCCACGGAACATTGTTTGATGTATTACGGTATGTTGAATTTTTTCAAAAGGTCATATCTATTTTCTCGAGTTCCTTGGGGCCTCTTGTGGTTATTTATTTGTGTTCTTAGACATCAATATTTGTGTAAAAACCTTGTTTGGGTGTTTTCATCAAGTTCAGATATTTTATTTGAGTTTTAATCCATGTACACCGCTCTTGTGTACTATAGATCTTTGTAACTTGAAAAACCGCTTTAACACTTTATTTTTCAAATTAACTAAATATGATTGTAAAGTTTTGTTATTACAAGATAAATGGTATGTTAAGAATGAGTTTGGTAAAATAATTATTGTTGGTTTACAAAATCTTTGGATTTATACGTTTTTGATGGATTTTTTGTTGAATCTTTTCTTTCAACTTCTTCATGTAATGTTGTTCAATTATGGCATGAAAGGCTTAGGCATGTAAACTTTAAGGGTATGAGATGTCCCGCCTTAACCTTGTTATAGGTCTTCCTAAGTTAAAATCAAATCATGAATCTTGTGAAAATTTTTTGTGTGATAAGCAACATGTACAACCATTTCACAAACACCATGAGTATAATTCCTCTTGTTTGCTTGAGTTAATTCATAGTGATGTTAGAGGTCCTTTGGAAGTATCTTCTCTGAGTCGTGATTTATATGTTGTTAGTTTTATTGATGATTTCTCAAGAATGGCTTGGTCTTATTACATTAGGAAAAAATTTAATGTCTTATCTAAGTTTCAAGAGTTTAAAGCCCTTGTTGAAAACATGGCTAATCTAAAAATTAAAAGAATCGAACTAGTAATGGAGGTGAGTATGTTGATAAGAATTTTGATGATTTTTGTATACCTAATGGAATTCAAATGGAGCTATTAACTCCTATTCTCCTTAGCAAAACAATATACTTGAAAGAAAGAATATAACAATCATAGAAATGGCTAAGGTGCCTAAATTTCTTTGGGCTGAAGCTATGAGCATCGATGTTCATATTCTAAATAGAATTCCTACCAAAGTGTTGCATCAAACCATACCTCGTGAAGTATGGACTAAGCAAAAACCTGATATCTATTATTTAAAGATATTTGGCAGCCCTACTTCTCTTCTTATTCCTAAAGTTAAAAGACAAAAGCTTGATCCTACTTTGTGCTCATGCATTTTGTTAGGTATGGTGGTGAATTAAAAGGATTAAGAGTCTATGATCTAGTTAAGCATGTGATTGTAGAAAATAGTAATGTGTATGTTTTTAAAAACCTTTTTGTAAATTTGTCTCTCTTCCCTCTTCTGAGTTTCCTAAGTCTAAAACTGATTTTTTAGATGATAATCCTTGCTTAGACAATATGGAAATTGATTTGCAAGAGACTAATCATCCTTCTTCTGATATGATGGATGTAGACATTGAGGGGGAGTCTTCTCAATCCTTGTCTTAGTCTAGGATTCCTAAATGGGCCAAAAACTAGTTTCAAACTCTCAACCTAATGAATTGAGAAAGATGGTGTGTGGTTAGCATTCTTATCATGCCTTGTCAATTGTTTATAAGGTTAAACCTTAATATTTTGAAGAATCCAAACTAGGTGAAAGATGGATTACAGTTATGGAAGTTGAATACAATGCTCTAATCAAGAATCAAACTTGGGAATTAGTCCCTCTTCCTCCCAAAAGAAACATTGTAGGCTCTAAATAGTTGTATAAAATCAAATATAACTATGTTGGTACGATTGAAAAATTCAAGGCTAGATTAGTTGTTAGAGGGTTTACTCAAAAACCTAGTTTGGATTATGTTGAAACCTTTGCTCATGTTGCCAAAATGAGAACTATTAGAATTCTTCTAGCTTTATTTACTCAACATGGTTGGGAGATTCACCAAATGGATGTTAAAAATGTGTTTTTAAGTGGTGACTTGAAAGAATAAATTTATTTGCATCAACCTAAATGTTTTGAAGAACCTGGAAAATAATTATTTGTGTGTAAACTTAAGAAATATTTGTATGGTCTTAAACAAGCTCCTAGAGCTTGGTATGCTAAGATAAATAGTTTCTTTCACGAACTTGGTTTCTCTAATTGTTTTGTTTATAATGATTTATTTGTCAAGTATGAAAATAACCATGTTATCATTATTGTCTTATATGTTGATGATCTTTTGATTACTATTAGTGATAAGAATATGATTCTTAGAATTAAAGAGAAGTTAAGACAATGCTTTGAAATGACTAATTTAGGACTATTAAATCATTTTCTAGGCATGGTTATTTGTCAAAAATCACAAATATATTATTACATCACAAGCATAGTATGCTTCTAACCTTCTTAAAAGGTTTAATATGATTGATTGTAAGTCTATCTCTACTCCTATGGAAGTTGGTGTTAAATTAGATCCAAAACCTTCTTATGATAAATTTAATCCTACTTTATATAGACAAAGGTTGGTTGGCGGTTTGATTTATTTAACTATCACTAGGCACGATATTTCTTATGTAGTTGGAAGTATTTATAGATCCATCAAGATCCTTATGAGAACCATTGGAAAATGGCAAAAAGTAATTTAAGGTATATCAAAGGTACAATCAATTATGGGTTGTGTTATACTTCTTAAGATAATGTAATTGTAGTGCCCACACTTTTTATAGCTCAGTAGCTTGTTGTTTCTTTGCTCATAGACATGTTTTGACAGAGTTTTGTTATATCATGGACATTATATTAGAGATTGGATCTTATTAGACATATGTGGACATTCAGGCGTATAGTGCCAATTTATCTTAATTTCTATGTTGTCGCATTTTCTTATGATGTCATGGATACTAATGGATATGATGTTGTGTTTGGAACATAATTATATTGATGGATAGTTGTTGCATGTTGGGATCCTATGGTTATATGTCACTCTATCATCTTGTCTAACTTTGGAGAATTGAGTATAATTGTGCACGTTGTCGCATTTTGATTTCAGTAGGATGTTAGGCTAGTTTAGAACTCATTGATATCTTACTGTGTCATTGATTTATATTTTATCGGACATGTGTGGTTAATGTGTGTAATGAGTGTGCGCGGGTGACAGGTTACTGAGAGAACGTGGGACTTAGGCCAGCTACACAATCTTGCACAAGCAGCCCACGGGCTGAGTCCTAGCCATGTTCATTGTGTGAAGCCTTAGTGTAGGAGATTATTATTTTGGGCACCATGAGTGACCCCAATTTTTGTAATGTATTGTGCCTTGAATTATTAATTTTGTTTAGGGTAATTAGTTATGTTGTAAACTTGTTTTGGGAGTTAATAATCCCACTTTCATTAAAATTTTGATTTTGTTTAATGAGTCACTTAATCACAAGGGTTTAGGGTCACATGTGAGACCCTTGGGTGGTCCCCACACCCTCTACCCTTGTGCCAAAAATGCAAAACCCGAAATTAGGTTATTTTGGGCATTTTTGGGGACCCCTTTTTAGCTTGGGAGTTCCCCTAACATAAAAATGAGCCCTTGGACCCTACCTAATGGGTAGGGGGCTTATTTTCAAGGCTAGATGGAGTTTTCCCTCCTTTTTACCTCTTGTTTGGTCACATCCATGTAAGGGATGTGGATTTGAGTGCTTATTAAAAGTTTCACTAATTTTGTCTTGTTAACTTTTAGGGAATTTTGGGAGAAGAGGGCAAAAAGACAATTTTACCCTTTCTCTCTTTTGTTTTGGCATCTTTGACTTGAAGAAGGAGAGGGGTGACACATGTCACCCCCTCATTTGTGAGGATTCTTGCTTGCTCCTCTTCAAATTCTCATTCATGGGAAAAGAGAGGGACTTTTTTTTTGGAACTTCTTGCTTGGGATGCTTGTGGATTTGGAGCTTGAGATTGGCTTGAGTCAAGGAGTGGAGAAATTTGAAGTTGGAGAGCTTTCCTTGAGGTAGGCTCTTATGTCTTTTGCTTGTGTTGCATTTATCTTAGTTGTTAGATGGGTTGCATGATTTTGTTATTTTGCATGTGAAATTTGGTTGTTGTTTGTTTCTTTTTACTCCCTCCATCATATGGCATGATGGGGTTTTGGAGTTTGTGGGGGAAGAGAGGGAATTTTCCCTCTCAATCCTCAAGGCTTGATGGACAAGCCTTGTAGGGTCTTAGTGTTTCCCCTCAAATGGTTGAGGTGGGGAAGTTGATTCATTTGGCTTGAATCTCCTTCCCCATTCTTGGTAAGGAAACCCCTTTGGGGTTTGAAAATCCTTCCAAGAAGGACTTGGAGAAAGGGTGGAGGAATAAGGAGGGTTTTGATTGAATTTAGGAGCAATAAGGAGGGTATGGAGATTTTTGCTTTGTGCAAGTAATTTGGAATATAACTTTTGGAGAACTTTCTCCTCTCTTCCCCACTTTTGAGGAAGAACATGGGTTCTCCTCGTAAATTTTGGAGTCTTGTTTTGTATTTGTCCTATTTTTGTGTGCTTGTATCATTGTTAGTTCACCCTCCATCTTGTGCAAGTTTTGGTTAGTTGTCCTCTTTCCCATGGGCTTGGGGGAGGCTAGCATGCATCCCAACCTTGGGAGAGGCATGTAATGATGCCTATGGTTGGGTGGCAAACAAGCTCTTTTTCTCCTTGCATGGTTTTTGGGAAGACATGGAAGTTGGCTCTCAAGTTGGAGTGGGTGGCCTCTTGGGCTCTTATTGTTCTTTTCTCTCCTTATGAAACTCTATTGTATTGTAACTCCTTTGGATATGGTTATGAGAATAGTTTCATCTCCTTGTAAATTCTCCATTTTGTATATCTTGCATTCACATGTAAACTTGAGATATGGTGATTAAAATGAGAAATCTCTCTCCCAACTTGCAAGAAACTTGTAATAGAAATTTTGGTTGTTTGCATATTTGGGAATATTTTTACATCACCCATTTAGTCTAAGTTTGTGGAAGAGAAGTAATGTATCAAATGTTTCAGTCAAATGTAACTTGATGTATCTCTCATATTTTACTTACAAAGAGGACATATTACTTGTTGAAGAATCCTACATGTGTGTAAAACTGAAATAATCTTTTGGCATTTCATATGAAATGAAATCTACCTGGCTATATGAAACTTGTTCTGTTTTAACATTGGTGGAAACTATTATTAGTTTTGAAATGTACATTTCCTTGTAGTCTTGTGTATGTGGAAAGGAAGGTTCACTTGTTTATTTTTTAAAAAAGGAGAAATATACATATACTTTAAGCTCATTATTTTACAACTTGCAACCATTGTTCTTGTTAGCTTGTGAAAAAGATATATTACACCTCTTATAGTTTTATTTTAAACATAACGTAAGTGTGATGTACAAAGAATTCCTTATTTGATATTCATTTATTATTGATATTGTTATATATATATATATATATATATATATATATGTATATATGTGTGTGTGTGTATATATATGTATGTATGTATGTATGTATATATATATAATATATATATATATATATATTATATATTTATATATTAAGTATATATATGTAATATGTATGTATATATATGTATGTATATTATGTATTAATATATTAACAAAATAATATAATAATATGTATGTATGTATGTGTGTGTGTATGTATATGTATATGTATATGTATATCTATACATATATATATATATATATAATATATAAATCCAACATACATATACATATAACATATATACATATATACATATGTATGTATGTATATATATATGTATATACATATACATATATATATATATATATATATATATATATATATATATATATATAATACCTACATATATTATATCAATTTATAATAATGTATTGGTGTGTGTATATATAAAATAATCTTCCATATTTTAAAGTATGTTAAATATATACATATATATATTATTCGTATTAATATTTAACAAAAACAAAAAAAAGAGGATATGTGTATGTGTGTGTGTGTATACGTTTAAACAATAATATATAAACAAAAAAATTACAAAAAAAAAAAAACATACGGTGGGGGCCACACCCCCCCCTGTCTTGTCCCAGGGCATGTTGCCCCCAAACCCCTACGCTACTCCATGGGCCTTTGCCCTCACCCCTGCGTCGTATCTCGGGCCATTGCCCTTGTCCCCACCCTCAGCGCTTCCCCCACTTGTTCCGACTAGCCACCATGGCCACCCACACGCAGCCGCCCTCACCCCCCCTCCTCCACACGCCCCCCGCGCACCCGGCTACGATGCCCTTCCCCTGTGTTGTCCATGAAGATTGTGTTTCCCCTGCAGAAACAAATCACAAAACAAAACATAAAAAAAAATATGTGTATAAAAACAATAAATAAATTTGTATGTGTTGAAAAAAAAAATAAGAAAGGTGTATTCAAATTGCTTGAAATCTTCAACATGGCCATGCAAATTCGATAAAAAAACTCCATATCTCTCCAAACAACTGCATGAAGAAACAAAAACCAAAGCAAAATGAGAAATAGAATAAAGAGAAAGAGAAGAAAAAGGCCATTAGAGGATTAGGGCAAAACTTTAGGGCTTTTCCAAAACCAAGGGCTAGATGGATTTAATCCTAGGGTCATTATTAAATCCTGCACTTTTTTTTTTAGTCATGAGGTTTTAATGGGAAATATAACAAAGAGGAAGAGTGTGATGAATTAAATAATTTAAGAAGGGGATGTGGGTAAATATATCCAAGGGGAAATTAATTCTATTTAAGAATGAGTAGATTATTGTTCTCATGACAAATTTTAATTAAAAGAAAGAGATATTAAAGGTGTGCAAATTTAAAAGATAAGTAAATAATTAAAGACGAGTTCTTGCTAGTAATTAATTAAATTAGATTAAAATTAGTTATTATTGAGAATGGAGTAAGTGAGGGATTAGTATTAATTCAACACTTAAAAAAAATTACTGAAGTTTTAGTCATGTTTGGTGTGTTCTTTTTGGTAACCCAGAGAGGCAAGACACAAATTCTATTTGGCTATTATGATTCTAACCATGCCAGTGATATTGTGGATAGAAAATTTATTTATGGATATGTTTTCAAGTTGGGTGCAGTACATTAACTTGGAGTAGCAAGAAGCAAACAACAATATCATCTCTTCTCATCAAGCAAAGTATAGAAGTGTTATGGAAGTAACAAAAGAAGTCATGTGGCTCAAAATACTGTTAGAATAACTTCATATGGGTTTCAAAGGAAGCACTCTACTTTTATGTGACATAAAGTTATATTGCTCTTACAAACAATCCAGTTTAGCATAAAAGAACAAGTATATTGGGATATGTATGATGTTATGATCCTCATGTGGATTTCACTAATGCCTTGAGGTTTTGGTGTAACGGTTCATTACATTTGGTATCAGAGCGACCACCCAGGCTCAAGTCCGGCACGACGGGTAACTACACTGAGCATTGTAGTGTTCGCGGGGCTCGTATAGGCGGCGGGGCCAGTCCCGCTTATATGAGTGCAAATCTAGCCGGGGTCCAAGATACGAAGCGTGGTGGGATGTTATGATCCTCATGTGTGGATTTCAATAATGCCTCAAGGTTTTGGTGTAACGGTTTGTTACATATGCACTTCATCCGGAAAACTTTCTCAAAGGTGATATTGATCTCAAATTTTTTTCCATTGAAGAGAAGGTTGCATAAATTTTTACTAAGTCCTTAGTGCTACAAAACTCTACAAATTTCATGTTATGTTGAGCATTTTAGATATTAGCTCTTATGATCATGTGGATGACGTTGATCTCCACCTCTGAATCAGTTGAGTGTGTGTTGTTTAACTCTTATGATCATGTGAATGACATTGATCTTCACCTCTAAATCATATGAGTTTTGGCCTTTCAGAGTTGCCCTTGAGGGGGAAATAAGAAATGAGCATGTTTATATTTTTCTTGTGCAATGTCATCTCTTAACAACTTGATTGTGTCAAAATGGATACTCCCGAGACTATTTATATGTTGTTTAAGTAAATTGTCATGTACTTGAAGTTTACTTGCAATCCCCAACGAAGCATTAGATATGAAGAGTTTATTAACTTCATAGTATTATGTAATACTTCATCGTTAATCACTTTAGCTTGAGAATTTGTAATGTTCCTTTGTATTGCAGTTTTTATAAAATCCATGGAACACTACTTTGAATCATGGAAAAACAATGTCATGCGGCTTCTCCAAAACCCGCAATGCATGTATAGTTCTTCGCGGCTTGTATAAGTTTGTAGGACACTGCAGTAGCATATCGTAGAGTTCAAAACCCATGGGACATTGTTGTAGTGCACTACGGAACTGTAAAACTCACATAACAAGTGTTTATTGCATGCTAGCCTAAATCACTTGTTGATTTATGGATTGTAATTCCTTTTGTACCAAAATATCACTTGACATGTATTAGTTGGAACAATATTTAACATATAAAAATCAATTTTGATGTTTCCTACTTAACATTAAGGGGAGTGTTGGGTTTATAATATTAAGCAGGAAACTGTTTATTTAGAAACCCGCCAAAGATTATATGTTTTTGGTTTATAACTTATATTTAAAATATAAGCATGACAGATCCACTATTGTTGTCTGCAGTATTTAAAATATAAGAGTGAAAACAAAGGCAGTCATCTTATATAAAACACATATATGAGAAATATCAAGTGTAACATATGAATGTGAGCTATATGTGTGAGTTGATCATAGATACATGAAGTGAATGATGTAAAACTCATGAACAAATGTATGAGGTGGTTTGTAATCCCTTCTTGAAGGTGTAACTACAAGTGGATCTGTGGAAATAGTGGGAGTGTTGGGTGAAAGTTTATTCTCAATAAAGATAAGTGTTTTTTTCAATGGGTTTTTTACCTTCCAAGGTTTTCCCACTTATATCTTGTGTCATTGTGTTCATTTACTTCTTTTTCATGGTGTTTACATTATGTAATTTATGTTATAAACAACTTATTTTATGTTTTTAATTAATGCACTTCATAAACTATAATATTTGGCAATTTATATTGTGGATTTATAATTTGTAACATTATCTATCCCTTAAATTTTCTAATAGATTACAACATTATCGGCTTAAATTAGGTTTTATGTGCGCATTTGTCAATTTCTCCAATTCCCTCCACTCTAGATTCTCCCTCCTTAGAGTTTCTCCTATTTAACACCATCATTTGGGAGTATTTGTATGCTCTTGGGACCTATCAAGAGCATCCAAACTTTGATGTGAAGGTGTTTTCGGCCCATATTTGGAGCATCCAAACTTTGATGAGATGTTTTGTGGCCCCTTTTAGCTTATGTGTCGTTATTCCCTACCTTTTCACTTTCTAAGTGTTTGACGTTGGTTGGGGTGCCAATAGGATCCTAGTTTGAATCCAATGTTTCTCAAACACTAGTCTAGCCTTTATTTGAAAATATATCAATTCAAGAAGAATTTTTAGCATTCATAAGAGAATCCAAGCATTTTTAGAGAATCAAAAATATATTTCTTTTTTATTGAAGGGTTAGATAGATCAATTATATTGAACACAATCAAGAAATTATTAAATAATTTATTGGAAAGGGAATGGTCATACAATATTTTTCACCATTAAGAGGACCAACAAATATTTTAAAAGTTATGTTATCCTCTAGTTCAATGTTGATCCCAAAAATATTTGGTTTCCTTACACTTTTCCAAATATTTAGTGTCTAATCAAAGTAAGATGGAGTTTTTATTTTCTAGGTCACCCAAGAAAAAGTGCGGGAATCTTAACAAGGTTCTTGGGATCAAAAATACATATATGTCAAAAAAATTGCACCTATTAACAAATATGTCCAATGTGTAGACACTACCAGAAAGTACAAAATGCTATAGAGATTTTTTTCTATATTTCTCTCGAATGTTCTCAAGTTGGCTATGTCTTACATCTAGATGTTCATTTCAACGATCAATTCTTGGTGATTATCACATGATATTCTAATTTTATAGATACATTTATAAACCTTGCATGCCACCTCTTTTTATTTTCTTGATAAATTAATTAGGTATGTGTGGATACCCAAATTTGGCACAAACCTTCTCTTGGTAATGTTTTTAGAAAAAATTGTAAATACAAAGAAGTGATTTGGAATAGTGACTAATTTGTGTGTGCCTTCCCTTCCAACTCTCTATTTCCTATCATCGGTCCCTAAATAACTCTATAGTCTTAAAAAAATGTTTTAATGTGGTTTTAGGGGATCCCTATTCTATCTCTATGTTTTCTAGTCATTATTCTATGTCGTGGACAAGCTTAGAGGTCCTGGACATTAGTAGAACCAATATTTTCTAAGGGGATACGAACATGTCCCTTGTGTATCTTAATTCTAACTTTTAAAAGTCAACTTACCCTTGTTGGTTTTTGGTATTTGTAAATTATTTGTTGAGTCGGTTGTGCACCAAATGGTTCTTAATTCAAGGTTGATCGTTGTATAAAAAAAACACAATTGGAATTTTTAAGGGAAAGAGCACATAAGGAAACTAACAAGATCCAAAAGGGAAATCATTTAATGAAGTTCATTACACATATAATCTAAAGGACTGAATATATTATTGTTAAAATTTGAAGTATTATTGCATGTTTGTGACACTTGGAATGAGGAAAATATCATGCTAATTTCCTTATCTTGCTCACATGTTCTCATACACCACATAAGATAGAGAGTTACATGAGTCTAAGGCCTCTTTGGAGTAGTGTTATGTAGGTAATGATCAATCGCCACAGGGGTATGTGGAGGTCAATTCAACTCAAACCATTATTAACTCCTTACTCGTATAAAGCATATAGATATGAGGTTTGGGTGAAAAAGAGGCTCAATATGTTCCCAGGACATAGTCATCACACATTCTATGAATCAGAAAGCGACATATATGAATCCGTGCAAGAAGACACCTAAGATAAGTTCGTAATACTCGAAATGGTTCAAATATGGCATTTTTGCTACCCATAAACCCATACAAATCATTTACATGTCATCTATTATTTTTGGATAGTTTGGAAACAATTTAATCCACCTTAATGCATGTTTTGAGCACTCCTCCTTGCCTTGAACACAAATAAAACTCTATCTCTTTAGCCTCGGTTATCCTTTGTTGGATTTTAATTAGCATAAGGTAAATTATGAAATATTCATAATAACTTAGGACTATTTAAGATTGTTTATGAATCTTTTTTTAGTTTTGGATTGGTATATTTAGTAAGCAAGTTGAATTAGACTAAACCTTGATTTCTCCATTACATTTTAGTAAACCCGCTTAATATTCATCTACACAACCTAGGATTTCATTCTTTACCCTATTTAGGCTTTGACTTAGCTTTGATTTGTTGAATTTCATATTTTACATAATATATACCAAGGTTTCTATGTCCTAGTTTTTGTGTTTCAAAAATCACTTACTCGTGGAAAAAATGAATTAATACATATTAGTGATTTAACCCAAAAATGTATTAAAGGGAGAGTAGGAAAGGGAGTTAACTCGTTTTATTTAATTCAATTTCACGTCAAGCTTAGATCCGATATGTTTATTCAGCTTATTAATCAATAACGCAAATCAAAATATACATATATAGCAATTTGCAAGATAGATCAATAGAAACACATGTTAAATGGAAGAAGACACACGGAGATATATGCACTTAGTTATTATGTTATTAAAGGAGCTAATATGGCTATGATAGAAGGATGAGATGACTAGAAATGCTCTATACATCTTTCATTTTTTCTACGAGCCCATAGCGAGCAAGGGTGAAATTCTTACTTAGGTATGAAATTGTTTAGCAATTACATACTTGTTTGGGGTTTTGTATCGGGAAATACTAGCATTTTATAATTTTTATGCCCATGTGATCAACTAGAATATGTTTCTCTATGAAACCTTAAGTCTCAAAAATGTGTGACATTGATCCATAGGGATCCAAAATAACTCTACTTCATTAGATCAAACACAAAGAAGGAAAATAAATACACAAAGGTTATGTATTTATAGTAACATGACCGCCGCTTTGTGCGAGGCGGTGGTTATAAAATTGCCGCCCAACTAGTAGGCGGCGGTCCTAAGACCACCTGGCCCGCATTGGCGGCGATCCTAGCTCTTTCGGATAGAAAATTAAAAAAACATGAAATGAACAGCCCCAAAATTTGAAAGGTTATCCATGTATCTTCTCCTCCATGACCTTTTCCCATTCTCCAGTGCATGGGAGGACATGAGAAAGGCTATAAATACATGTTTGTAGAAGAGAAAAATATCATCGAAGCATGAAAGCAAGTGAGCAAGAAGTTCTTAGTGTTGTAATTATGTTTTGTAGAAGAAAGGAGTGTTGAGACAAAGCAAGAAGTAATTGGGAGGAAGTGTGAGATATTATCTACTTCTCTTTCATACTTATTGTAATTTATGTACTTATTGTTTGAATTGGCCAATAAAAGTGGGAAGAAAGAGCAATTGCCCTTCTTGACTAGTTTTTCCTCCTCTAGAGGTTTCCAGGATAAAACTTGTTGGTGTTTGTGAGTTTATATTCTTTCCTTTCCTGTAATTGTTGATTCTAAGCACAAGAAAAATTCATTCACTAGCTATCTCTGTCATTTTCTAATAGAAAGTAGAACAACAACGTTTAATTTGTGATTTTGTGGATAATTCCAAAGTTGAAGAGTTCTGAGATCGAGACACCCTCTGTAGACACCCTAATGTCACATCTGTCCCAAATCGATTAATTCCCCTTCCTCATTTCCCAAAAATACATTTCAAATTAATCAAATATAATTTGATTAATTATCCATTTCAAAATCCAAAAAAATAACCCAATCCTCACCACATGTCATTATTCTCCATGTTTTTCTACTATTGAATTAAAAATTCAAAATCAAATCCTCACCCACTCTTCGTGGTCCCCACTCACCTAAAATCCTCCACTTATGAATTAAAAATCTAAAATTAAATCCTCACCCATTCTTCGTGGTCCCCACTCACCTAATCTTTCCCACATTTTCAAACCATGATTATTTTAATTACTCTAAGTTAATCACTCCCCCAAGCTATAAAGACAACCTTTCCCCTCCTCTCTAAAGACACGGATAATAAGCTTGAATGCCCTATCTAATTTCTTGCATCCTTTGAGAAAATAACATCCTTCTACCTCGTCCTAATGCCCAAATAACCTCATTCTAAAGCACCCCAAATCCATAATCCTTTTACCCATCTGGTGTAAAGTAAGTGGATCATTGTTGTAGGAAGGCCTTGCTCCATCTTGAAGAAAAGCACCTACATATCACGCAATCGGGGCTCAATCCATGTTTCCTAGCCCATTCTGAGGTTTTCTATGGAATGTGAAGGAGGAGGTATGATTGTTAGTATTTTACTTCCTTGTTAGTAGTGTATTTTTCCTAGCTTACACCCTCTATAATAACCCAAAATGACCTTAAACCCTAACTACGGGTAAAACCCCTACAAAAATTTAGTGTTTGGGTTGAAGTGTAATCCATACAACACCTACATTGGCGGTACCCCAAAGAGGCCTCAAATGGCACATAGTTATCCACTTAAAGATGTGATATGTATATGGATGCAACTACCTTTTCCAACCTATTCATTTGATAATGATTTTTAGTGGCTTATTTGTTTGTGCTTGAGTTGGCTTTGGCATTCTTTGGCTTAGGAAGTTTGACCCTATAACCTAATTTAGAGTATTTATGAGTAGTTAAATGAGGAGATAAATTTCTATAATAAGGTTAAGGATAGGAAATTGGGCTCAAAATATGTGCACAATTTTCATGATTCAGGATTAAGCCAAAATTGGACATTATCAAGTGATTAATTGTTGAATTTAAGAATTTGTAGATTCCTTCCTTTAAGCTAAGAAATGAAATTTTCTCGCTTAAAGGATAAAATACCTTAGTGTATAGACACAAACTATCTTTTCTAGAGGTGTTTGATTCACTTAAGTGTTTACATGATCTCCAAAATGAAACCTGCAACACATATTATGGTTAATGTCCATGGAAATAATTGAACTTAAACTTAGAATTGAAATTGAACTTGAGATTTGAAAATAAAAATTGAATCTAAAGAAATCATGAAAGGAGTAAACTTATTTGACCTAACAAAGGAGGATCTATTTGTCCCAAAAATGAAATTTTTCGTTGAAAACTACTTAGGATAACAACATCTATCTATAGACTCTAAAATTTGGTAGCTTTCCCTTGTGTAATGTCAATTTTCATCACTATCCCTTCGCTAAGAAAAATTCTCACATTCGAGAATCCAATCACTTTATCTCTTTAGCTCTCACGTGACTTGTTTATCTTTATACCTTGATTTGTCATTAATTTTGGGAATATTATTTGATAAAAATAGTAAACAACATTTGTTCTTCGTGGATGGAAATTATAATGAATATGGTAAGTGTGAAGAGGATTGAATGATGGAGGAAGTGATGCAACCTAGGTGCAAATCCCATGAAAATTTAAAATCTTCGCAACCTGAAGAGACCGTTGCGGTGGAGCCTTTTGAACTTGTGGCGCCTAAGTTGAAGGTGGTCGCCACTAACGTGAGCAGGATCCCGCTCGGTTTAAGCAAAGCAGAGAGGAATGTAATGGGCACTGCACGGATGCTTTGGTAATGAAGGGGTGTCTTTGTTGGTTAGATCTTGTGGCCCTGGGGTGGTCATTAAATTTTTGGTCTTGCAACTAGGGTTCTCGGTGGTAAAAAATTTGATCGAGGAAATTGATCCTGGCAAAGGGTCCCCTTCTTCCCAGCCCTCGGGGAAGGAGATCCCCTCTTTAGCTGGCGGGCTTGAGGTGTGTGGTCTATGCCCTCCAGAGGAATTCAAGGTGGGTGGGATTGAATTCAAAATCTCCAAGGAATCGGTTCTGTTGATCTTCCCTGTGAGAGAAAAAAGGACTTTGTGGATATCCGAGAAAGGAGGGAAATTTGCTACAAATTCGTTGGTGCCAAATTCTCCAGGAGGAAAATTGAACTGGATTTACTAGTTCTGGGGCAAGGAGGGAAACCTCAAGGTCCTCTTTCTTCAGAATAGCTTCTTTCAAGTCTTATTTCATTCTGTGACCTCTATGGAAAAAGTTTTTAAAGGGGGCCCTGGTTTCTAAACTCCTCCAGCTTATATATGAGACCTTGGTCCCCTGATTTCAATCTAAAGGTGGAAGCTATTCATAAAGCTCCACTCTAGATAAATTTCCCAAATCTCCCCATAGAGTTCCGGAACTCTGCCTCTCTAAAATCCATCACCACTCACTCGGTTCTTGGGTGCCTATTTCCAATCCGTCTCTTTTAAAATGGAGAAACCCTTTGGTGTGCATTTGTGTTGATATGGACTTATCTTCCCCCCGTCGAGTTCTGTATTCTTTGCCTTCCCTAAGGGTCCCAGATCGTCAGAAATAATCTATGAAGGGCTGAGCTTTAAGTGCTTCTCTTGCGGGGCCTTGGGCCATTTGAAGAAGGATTGTCAGGGTTTTGGAAAAAAGGATGGATCCCTCTTTTCCTCTCATTCATCTGGATCGAGATTGGTTCTGGCTCAATCCTCTACCCCTTGTTTCGCTCGGAATGTTTCGGCTTCGGGAGTAGAGTTGCTTCTATCCTTTCATTCCTTTTAGAAAGCAGATAAGGTTAGGGTTAGGAGGAATACTGTTTAATGTCGAGATGGTGTGCGCGCACCGTAGAGAAAGATCGGGTTGATCTGTGAAGAACTCCTTTTGTCTTGGAAGGACTACCGAAATAAGAACACAAGACCACAAGATTTTGATTAGACAATAAATGAGAAAGCGCCTTGGGCCCAGGAAATATAAAACTTCCTTTCGAAGGTGGTCATTTCCTGCTAATATGAATTAACACCAAAGACTATAAAATATCAATTAAATTGCTTTGTTGAAATTGGGTAGGGGAAAGGCTGTTTTTCGGTTTTGAAGTCACAATAACCGATACCTGGGTTACCGATAACCGATATCGGTAGGGTCAGGATCTGTAGATTGGTTGTGTTGTGGTGGTGTGTTTAGGGTTGTGTTGTTTGTAAGGCTAGTATATGAGTGATATTAGGTAATGAGGTGATGAGAGGTAAATGAATGATAGTTAGATGCAATGGCACACTGGGTAGTGGATCTAGGAATGGATTTATGAGGACTGTGATTCAAAAAGTCTAAGAAATGTTATTAAAGAGGACATGCAAGATGTAACTTACTGGTTATTGACGAAGATGCAGGTCCAAGAACTCTGATGACAAAGGCAGAACTCAGGTAGGATGGCCTGACACACAGAAGATGAGATATCTCCCTCCCGATGATCAGCTGAGTATCACAGGGCTCTGGTTATCCAGTTGCAGTCTTGGGCTTGATCTCCTTTGCTGCAAACTCTTCTTGTCTCTTCACTTGTCTCTGCTCGGCCAAGTAAAGATCCGGATTCTCTTGATCGCTTCTGATGATCTCCCTTGATCCAAAAATCCTTCGACCTTTGTTTCTGGTTAGGGGAGCCCATTTACAGGGAACCGATGGCGGTTTCGTAACCGATTGGTCGAGTAGGAACCGGTATCGGTAAGGAAAAAGTAGGCTATTTTTAGTAAAATAGCCCACTTTCCCCGCTTTTCTCCCGAGAGATTAGTTGGGCTTGGTCAAGTGACTAGAAGGTCGGTTTTAAAAGAAAGGGGTCATTAGTCATGGGTGTAGATGTGACCAAGTTATAGGTCTTAATTAGGTTAGTTTAGGGTTAGGACTAGGTCATGATGAGGTGGCAAAATGAGGTGGCAGGTAAGGTGATGTGGATTTATCAATTACAAGGTAATTAATAAATAATTGTGTAAGGTTTAGGTGATGAGGTTAGGTTGCGAAATGAGATGCGGGTCACAAGGGGTCGTAAGACACAAATTTGGTGTCTACATTAGCCCCTTATTGTCGTGTAGCTTGTTTTGTAAAGCTGCACGGACAATAATATGAAGTGGTTTCTCCTGTTAAGGGTATAGGTAATCCCCCTCAAATCTATCACAGATTGAGAGAACGTGAAATCAGGGATAGGGTTGATAAAGGGTAAATGGTGTAGAGATGATGGTGAGAGGGTGGGGTAGGTCCAAGGAAGCAGACGCACGTTGAAATGCAATAGTGCGACTAGGGTACATGATTTGACGAGCAAACCAGCAATGCATAGGCAAAGGTCGATAGTTTATCCAAACAAGGGTGATATAATCCTGGTATCCAAGGCATAGGAAGTAGCTCTGTGGTATATAAGGTAAGGTACAGGAACATTTAGGCATGTTCGGCAGTACCAAATGGTTGGTTTGGTTGAGATAAACGTCACGGTCTAGGTCTAGGCAAAGTTGGTCGACAGATCAAGTCAAGGACCCTAATCATGCTAAAACACGAACAGGTGAGCTCGATTGAACAAAAAGCTACATGATGGGTGGATAAAAGTGTATGTTGTTGATGTTGGGCGAGGTATCGAAGTGGTACGGCCTTGGGTCGGGCCAAGTTGTTGGGTTGCGGCCTTGGGTCGGGCCAAATGGTTGGGGTGAGGCCTTGGGTTGGGCCAAATGGTTAGGGTGAGGCCTTGGGTCGGGCCGGATGGGTAGGGTGAGGCCTTGGGTCGGGCCGGATGGGTTAGGTGAGGCCTGGGGGTCGGGCCGGATGGGTAAGGTGAGGCCTTGGGTCGGGGATGGGTAAGGTGTTGCCTTGTGGGGCCAAATGGTTGGGTGAGGCCTTGGGTCGGGCCAAATGGTTGGGGTGAGGCCTGGGTCGGGCCAAATGGTTATGGGGTGAGGCCAAATAGGTCTAGCGAGGTCGGGCCAAATGGGTAGGGTGAGGCCTGGCCTGGGTCGGGCCAATGGTAGGGGAAAAATGTTCAAAGAAAGGTGGATATAGGCGATGTTGTGAAAAAGGGCAATTAGTAAATAAGGGCAAAAATTGGGGGAAAGTTGGAATAAAACCGATGTCGATTCTCATGACCGATATCGGTTAGGGGACCGATACCGGTTCCTTAGGGCACAATAAAACCGATATCGGTTAGGGGCGAAAAACCTATAAAAAGAAAAATACGGCCTATCATTGTCACTTTTGCAATTTGAAAACCAAATTGAGTTGTCTGACGTGGAGAGTGGAGATTGGAGCATTTGTTGCGTGAGGTGGCGCTATTTGACTGGAGGAGTGAGTTGTTAGTGGGCCCGAGTGAGGAGGAGGCAGCAGTTGATTGGTGGAGGACCCAAGAGGACAGTTTGAGCCATGGCACAACCAGGAGGAGCAGGAGGTGCTGGACCAGCTGGACCACCACCACCTATCCCACCACGACGACGTGTCGTCGTACCGGTAGGTTCGAAACCCTGCATTGTGTGAATTTGATGTTATTAAGCTAGATTTGGGGTTTGGGTAGGAATGTACATTTTTTAGGAAATAATTAGAAAATGGAAATGATTTGAAAAAGGGAGAGGGTAGATAGGTGAAATAAGCCAAGGCGGCTGGGTGGGTAGGTTTTTAGGGTATTTGGGTGGGTAAATTGGTAGAAAAATGAAAAAAATGTAGGGGGGGCCGCGGGTTCGGCCCGGAAGCTTATAGCGACGACCGATGTCGGTCTCGCTAAGTGACCGGCATCGGTCAATCCCAAAATTTTAGGGGAAGGTGTTTGTTTGTGTTTGACCGTCGGTCGATATCGGCTATATCGCGTCGGTGGTTTTTGTGGTTTTTTTTTTTTTTTTTTTTTGGGTTTGGTTGGGGTTTGGGTTTGTTTTGAGTTTGGGTATGGTGTGGGTTTGGTTTGGTGCTGGGTGTATGGTTGGTTTGGTTATTTTGGTGGGATAGGTGGGTTGAAGAAGAGGTGGGTAGAGGGTAGGGGAGAGGGGTGTTGTTAGAGTCGGGTGTGGGGGAGATAGAGGGTATAAGTAGATGTTGTGATAAAGAGTAGGGCTAATACTATGGGTTGGTTTTGCAGGCACGTCAGCAGCTGACGATGCGGGACAGGATGCCCCCACTGTTGAGCCGGATGCGACCACACGTGTCCGCAGCACACTGGGCCATCATGCGCGAGGTGGGACTTGGTGGAGTCCAGAGGTACAGAGCGATTGATAGAGATCATAGTTTGATGGTCGCCCTCATCGAGAGATGGGATCCGGTGACCAATGTGTTCCATCTCCCGACTGGGGAGATGACTATCACATTGGAGGATGTGTATCACATCCTTAGACTGCCGATCGATGGAGAGGCAGTCTTCTGTAGATTCAGAGACGGCCATGGACAAAGCATCCTACAGGTTTTCGGGGATGCAGCTGCTGCGCATCGACATATCACACGCGCGAGCATCGTATGGGGATATGTACCGTGCGCACCGACATGAGAGACACGGCCTGTGTTGATGATGATCGGGATCACCTGCTTTCACCCTCCCGGACTCAGAGGGAGGCCGCTTTCCACGGGCGCTGATGGGGGTGCTACATGAGATGGTGGAGGAGCACACCTGTTATGCTTGGGCACCAGTATACCTGGTACAGTTGTATCGAGAGCTGTGGGGCTATCGCCGGATGAGGCGATTCGGGATTTGTTCGACATTTTTGCTGCATTGTTGGGCATATGAGCACATCATATGCCTTAGACCAGTAGGGCTGCCCCAGCAGCCAGGGCCACAGGTCATATATAGATACGGCTTTCAGAGGTGGTTGGGGGTCGTGGGCCAGCCACGAGCAGTGCTTGCAGGGCGGGACGTCGCTTATTACAGGCATTTATTAGAGGGCCTGACAGCGGCAGATATCGTATGGAGACCTTACAGAGGTCATCACCCGCGCAGAGGAGCCCGATTACAGTTGCGCTTGATCCAGTACACTTTCTGGATAGCAGGACGGAGGCCGGGAGAGTATGAGAGGATACCCCTAGAGAGGGTACGCAGGCAGATGGGGCTGCGACAGGATGAGCCACCTCCCTTCCCTCAGTACCGGAGGGATGATGTAGAGGCCCCACTGCCTGCACCATGCCCTTGGACCCAGATTGGGTTGCTGAGAGGCCAAGCAGTGACACCAGTAGATGATGATGTTGGTCAGATGCGGGAGCATATATGGTTTGGTGGGTGGTCGTCGAGAGAAGCGGCGAGGATAGACACCGCACATGCCAGACTTGGCAGTGGTGATAGCAGAGCGAGATCACTCAAAGGGCCAGCTATTAAGGCTATTACAGGGGCTACTTGCCACGCAGCACGATAGGTGTTTACAGGCAACTAGCTAGCCCAGCTCAGCATACGTGCATGTGTGCACCACCACCAAGAAAATGGCACCACCCACCAGCCCCAGTGCATGTGTACAGTACCACCACCACCACAGTGCACCACCAATGGCACCAACCAGCACACAGCATGGGGGGCACCGGGTAGTAGGTGTCAGGGGACCAGCCCCAGCACCTACGGTGGCTCGAGAGCGTTACATGGAGGCTAGAGCGGAGGCCCGATACTATCAGGATATTCTTGATGGTACCGGGGCTGATTATCAGCCCTATGCGGCACATAGAGCAGAGACCTCTCGGAGCCAGAGGTCTCAGGGAGGTGCAGCCACAGCTGGTGGGTCCGTCACAGGCAGGAGGCGAGAGGCAGGACAGGGACCAGCAGGCAGACAGGCAGAGGGAGGTGGAGAGAGCTGAGGGGTCCCTGCACATTTTTGTATATTGGACATGGGCACCGGTCTGTGAACCGGTTGTGTTGATAGAGGCTTGCGTGCCTGCCTATTTATTCATTTATTCATTCATTTATTTATTATACCGGCCTGCGAGCCGAGTACGGGTTGTACAGTTGATACCGGCCTGCGAGCCGAGTATGTTTTTGATATGAGAGACCGGCCTGCGAGCCGAGTTGAGATTATTGATAGTTATCGCGGCTCGCGTGCCGCTTTTTGTTGGATTATGAGATCACAGAGGCCCCGATGCAGGGCACATTGTATATTTGAAACTTTATATATATAGATATGATGTTTTGATCCACATGCTGTGTTTAAAATGTTTTTAAGTATTTTGTCGATGGTTTGTGATATAGAATGTATGATGAGTTTAATTGACATGTTGATATATTGATGATGGTGATGTCTTTTGTTAATGGGATGCACGTATATATGGATGTCATGTTATATTATGAAATGTTGCATGTTTTGTTGCTGGTTTTGTGACATTGAATGTATGTATCTGATGAGTTGGATCCAAATGGTGTATAGATTGATAGTTTTTTTGATATCCTTAGTTGATGGCTTGTTTGTTTTTGGTAATATAGATAGATGATGTGGATGAAATTATAATGAGATGTGGATGAAAATATTATAGATAACGGTGTTATTATGCAGGAAAAAGAGGCGGGCGCCACAAAAATTAGGTAGAAAATAAAGAAAAGAACTATGTTTAAAAAAGGTAGGTATGTAACCGATATCGGTTAGGTAACCGATGTCGGTATATATAGACCGATATCGGTTAAATAACCGATACCGGTTATTTAGGTATGAGCTTTTCTAAAAATAGAAAAGCTAGGTGGCAACTTAAGTTCTTATTTTAGAGCCATGCAAGAAGTTAAATACGCGAACGCGACGCTTTTTGACGACTGAGACAGGGAATTGCATGAGAGATTTGAGTGATAAGGAGAAAAGAGACAGGGAAAGTGAATGTGATCCGAGATTCGAGAAGGCATGAAGAAAGGCAAATTTGAAAAGGGTGGTGATCATGGCGTAACGAGGAGAAGCATCCAAAGCAGTAGGGACGAGAGGGAAGACGAGTGCCACCTCTGTCTTTGCAGCCCAAGAGGTAAACGGTTTGGTTGTAATTTGATTTTTGCATGTTTTGTGAATAGGATGAGAGAAGTGTAAGTGGGTAGATATGAGAAAGAAAACGTGATAGCAAGGGTTATAGATGAGGTGAGTGTTATGGGGTAGGGAATCAGGGGTTTTTGGGTATGTTTGTATGTACAGAAAGGATAAACGATCAAAGTATTGTCGTAGGCGGTGTGTTTTGGCAAGGTGTATAAAGGTAACAGTGACCGATAGCGGTTAGAGATAACCGGCATCGGTTACCGAACCGGTAGAGGTTAGCCATAACCGATACCGGTGTCTGTAGGCATTTCCAGAATGTGAGAAAAAACCCTTGGGGATTTGATGGATTGAATGGTTGTTTGTTGTTTTGACGTATGCAGGCAGAGGCAGGGTTGAGGATGAATGATAGTGTGCCAGCGCTGTTGTCACGAATCCGAGCGGATGTAACACCAGCTGAATGGACATTGATAAATCATTTGGGGTTAAGTGGAATCCGCTATTATTCATGAATCGCACGTAACCATGCCATGTTGCAAGCGTTGATTGAGAGATGGAATCCCGAGAAAAATACCTTCTATCTGCCAACAGGGGAGATGACAGTGACATTGGAAGATGTGTTCCGTATTTTGAGACTCCCAATTATAGGAACACCAGTATATCAGGCAATGCCTAGCGTGGGGCGGGCAGCGATAACAAAGTATTTGGTCCATACGCACGAGATTTGACACAGCGAGGTTTGACATTTACGTATGGCATAATGTATGCAGCACACCCTGAGGAGACAAGGTTAGCAGTGATATTAATGATAGCGGTAGGGTATTACGCGTTACCGAGGGCGGATGGGGGAAGATTTCCAAAAGCATTGATGTGTGTTATTTGGGAGATGATAGAAAGGAACGTGACTTTTGCATGGGCACCTGCATATTTGGCGGAGCTATACAGGGGTTTATGGGCTTGTAGGTGAAATCACAGGACGACACTGGATTGTTCATACTTATTACACTGTTGGGCCTATGAGCACATTGTTTGTGTGTGACCAATAGGCCGACCCATCCAGTCAGGAGAGACCGGAGTACAGAGGTTGGGATTCAGACGATGGGTCCAGTCAGAACAAGAGGCAAGATCCCATGTCGTGACGGGTGACATTGAGTATTATAGGCAGGTGTGGGAGATGGTGACAATTGCGGATATATGTTGGAGGCCGTACGGGAACTATATGGTAACAGAGAACATAGCTGAGGAGTTGAGGGGTGTAGAGCGATTGAGGTGGATCGCAGGCACAAAGCCAGTGAGTATGAGAGGATTCCTCTAGATCGCGTGCGGCGACAATTTGGATTTGTGCAGGACATACCCCAGGCTTATAGACCATATATGAGGATCGACGCCGAGGCAGCATTCTCACCTCCCCGGCCAACACCTCCAGAAGGGCCAGAGGAGATAGCAGCCGATCGCAGGGTAATGGATGCAGGAACGACAGAGGCCTATAGATTATGGTGGGTAGCAGAGCTGCGAGGTGTACGTGATCGCCCGACATAGCTGTGATTACAGCAGAGAGAGATCGTCTACAGAGTTTAGTTCATCAGCTCCAAACGCAGATGAATGAGACAAGAGGATTGTTAGAGGTTATGGAGTCACGAGCAAGAGAGACTAGAGGCTAGATTCCTCCATGCGAGAGGGCGTATTCATATGTTACAGGAGAGATTGGCAGATCAGTGGGTGGTACCAATAGCCGTGGTACCTTTGAGGACAGAGAGGCCCGGCGAGAGGCGTCGACGATCACGATCATCACCTAGTTCGGGATGAGGCGTGAGGGTCTAAGTAAATGTTAGCAAGGTATAAGAATAAATAAGGATGCCGACCTGCGTGTCGATGATAGAGAAGATGTATTTGTTTAACATCTAAATAAAACTGAATATGTATGTTGATTTGAGTTATGATAATAATAAGAATGTTTTCGTTTTGACTTTTGGTGTTTTGAAAAAGGATAAAGAGGAATGTGATTAAATAGAAATACACAAAAATATTTATATTTACCACACATGATAGGTTATGGTAGGGGATGGTCGAGCTAACCTTGGGAGACCCCATGTCTCCGAAGTGCTGCCTACATAGCCCATTGCACAAAGCAAGGAGGGGCCTCAGACCGATGTAGTTCTCCCTTAGGACCAGGGAGAGGTGAATTTAGGCAATTTGGTACGGTTAGGCAATTGGTTGGTTGGTAAAAATATTGATATTAATATTGGTAAGGTAAGGTTGATGGTGTTGGTAATGAATTGGTGATGTTGTAAAAGGTATAAGGGAAGCGAAAGTTAGCCTACCCAAGTGGTAGGGAACCATGTCCTGATTAAGATCAACACACAATCCTAGATGCGAGGCAAAGAGGAAAGAGTGCTCCGTAGGTGAAAAGAGCTAAACAAACCACATAACGTAGAATGAGCTTGAAGCCCTAGGTACCGTGCATAGACGAGAAGTCAATAGGTGAAAAGAGTTGTATGATCACAATATATCGGGTGTACGTCACGTCCCTTGAGTTGAAACAAATGGTGAGGTGAGGTGGATGGTATAGCTGAGGTACGGAGAACTTATTACAAAGTGAGTGTTCTGATGAAAGAGAACCTACCCTAAATAGACAAGTCCATGACTCAAAAGTTCTTTTGAATGAGGCTTTTATTTTATCTGAATATAGACTGATCGATGCGGGAAGTCTACAAGGGATATTGATTGTATTATTCTTGAGGTCTTCACAAAGCTGATCAATGCGAGAAGCTTCTGATAAAGGCTGACTGTGTATAGCTGTCCTTCGAGGGAGCAGTCTATTTATAGTAGCAGATATGATTTTAGTGCATAGCTGTCCTTCGGGGGAGCAGTCTATATATAATAGCAGCAATAGTTTGGCATATAGCTGTCCTTCGAGGGAGTAGTCTATATATAATGTAGATAGCTAGATGTCCTTTTGGCGTGAAGCATCTAGTTTGGTAGGAAGTTTGACTCAAGAAAATCCCATAAGAATGTGTTATTTTAATACTTTGAAGTCATGGACTAGACTAAAAAGGGAAGGCATCGTTAAGGTGAGGTGAGAATCAAACTATGTGAGCTTGATTTTATTTTGAGATGTAGGAAACAAAGTGTATGTGGTGGTAAGTGAGCTCAAGGGACGAGCAATAGGTAGATAAGAAGTGATATAACACTAAATTCAACAGTAGAATGGTCGAAGATGCAAGGCATTAAGGGGTTCAGGCTCAGGTTTACCATTAAGCGAAGCTAAACGATAAGTGCCTGATCCATAAGTGTGAGTGATTATATAAGGCCCAATCCAATTGGGAGCAAATTTTCCACGTTTGCTCTTTTCTAGTTTGGTTACATGTTGATTCTCTTTGAGGACAAGATCACCAACCTTAAAGGTACGCTCATGAAGTCACTTATCATAAGCACGCTTGATACGTTTTTGATAGATTTGAAGGTGATCAAGAGCTGTAAGATGACGCTCGTCAAGAAGCTCCAATTGGGCTAACCGCTCTTGGCGGAAATCATCGTTGGTGAGAATATCCTGAAGAGATATTCTGAGGGAGGGTATTTGTATTTCGAGAGGCAAGACAGCCTCGGTACCATATACCAAAGAAAAAGGTGTGGCATTAGTGGAGGTACGAATGCTAGTACGATAAGCCCAAAGGGCAAAGGGGATGTGATCGTGCCAATTTCTTCCGGACTCATTGACAACTTTCATGAGGATTTTGGTTAGGGTTTTATTAGAGGATTCGGCTTGTCCATTTGCTTGTGGATAGTAGGGTGATGAGAAGCTAAGTTTGATACCAAAGTTGTCACAAAGGTCTTGCAACAACTTATTTTTGAAAGATTTTCCATTATCTGTTATCAGGCGATGAGGAACACCAAAACGACAGATAATGTGGTGGTTAATGAACTCTACAATTTTTTCTTTTTTAGTTGAAATGAGTGGAATAGCCTCCACCCATTTTGTGTAATATTCGGTTGCTGTGATAATCCATCGGTGACGTTGCGAAGAGGACGGATGAATCTCACCAATAAGGTCTAAACCCCATTGTGAGAAAGGCCAAAGATCTCAGGCGACCTATAGGTGGCTAGGAGTATGTTGAAGGTTGGCATGTTGTTGACACATAACACAACGCTTAACATATTCGTAGCAATCGTTATTGAGAGTAGGCCAATAATAACCTAGGCGAAGGATTCGTTTGGCCACGGCAAGGCCGCTAAAATGTCCGCCACAAATACCGTCATGGACTTGTTGGATGGTATGGGTGACCTCCGCACCGGTGAGACATCGAAGGAGGATGCCATCAAAGCCACGTTTATAAAGGAGTCCCCCCATAACAACATAACGAGAAACACGTTTAAGAAACGCGCGTTTGCCGGTACTAGTAAGGTCAGATGGGAGAACAGAGGTTGTAAGGTAGTCGTGGAATTGGTGATACCAAGTATCCTGCGAATTAGCAGACACCGTATTTATCGTACAAACAACCGGGGCTGAATAAGATGGGGCAAAGAGTTGTTGGACCAAGACGAAAATGTCAGAGTCAGTTGATGAAGCTGGAATTTGTGAGGCTAAGCAAGCCATAGTATCCACAAATTTGTTAGTGGAGCGGGGAATGGTTTGGATAGAATAGTGAGTAAATAAGGCTAGAAGTGAATCCACGTAGTGTTTGTACTTTTGAAGTTCCTCATTTTTGCATTGGTAGATGCCCATAACTTGATTGACTACCAATTGAGAGTCGCCAAAAATATTGATAGATTTGATACCTAAGTGTAACGCAACTTGGAGACCCAGAACAAGGGCCTCGTATTCCAGCTGTATTATTAGTGCAAGGGAAATCGAGTCGGAATGAAAGAGGCATAGGCTCAGCGTCGAGAGGAATGAGAACAACGCCGGCTCCTCCGCCGCGCTGGCATTTGGATCCATCGAAGAAGAGGGTCATTGGATACGACTCCTCCCTGAGTGAAAGAGTGGCGATGAGTTCGTCGGGGAATGTAAAATTGGTAAATTGTTCCCCTTGTAAAGGGGCTTCCGCAAGTTGGTCTGCGATGGTTTGTCCTTTGATTGATTTCTGGTGGACAAACTCAAGGTCGAGGTCGGCGAGGAGCATGAGCCATCGGGCGATGCGTTGGTTTAGATGAGGTTTGGCATACATGTAATGGATGGGGTCCGTGTTGGTGATGACGAAAGTTTTGTGATTCAGAAGGTAGTGTCGGAGTTTGGTAGCCACGAATGATAGGGCTAGGCACAACTTTTCTACATGTGTATACCTAGTCTCATAGTCCACCAAAGTACGACTTATATAATAAACGGCTTGTTCTCGATTCTCAGAGTCACGATGTGCAAGCATGGCCCCTACAGCGTGGTCGGTGGCGGAAAGGTAAAGGTAGAAAGGGCGGTCATCCTGAGGTGGGATAAGCACGGGTGGCTGCAAGAGATAAGTTTTGAGAGCTTCAAAGGCTTGGTGGCACTCTTCGCTCCATTGAAAATCAATGTCCTTTTTAAGGAGGTGATGGAAAGGTTGACATCGATCCGAGAGTTGGGAGATGAAACGTCGGATAGATTGGAGCTTACCTTGTAAACTACGCAATTGTTTGAGATTGGTAGGTGGGGGCATTTCTAGGATAGCTTTGACTTTAGATGGGTCGACCTCAATGCCACGCAAAGAGACGATAAAGCCAAGAAGTTTTCCCGAAAGGACACCAAAGACACATTTCTTTGGTTGAAGATGGACAGAATATTGTAACAGGCGATCAAAAATAATGGTTAAAACATCGAGATGTTCACTGCGATGTTTAGATTTGCCAAGAAGATCATCGACGTAATCTTCAAGGATAGTGTGCATAATGTCATGAAAAATGTAGGTCATAGCCCGCTGATAGGTTGCACCAGCATTCTTAAGGCCAAATGGCATTACACGATAACAGAAGGTTCCCCAAGGAGTTATGAAGGCAGTTTTATGTTGATCGGCAGGGGCAACCAAAATTTGGTTAGTATCCTGAAAAGCCATCCATGAGAGAGAGCATCTCATGGCCTGCAGTGAGATCAACAAGTTGGTCAATACTAGGTAGGGGGAAGTCATCCTTAGGGCAAGCGAGGTTAAGATCCCGGAAATCCGTGCATATCCGAAGTCCCCCCGTCGCTTTAGTGACAGGTACGATGTTAGAAATCCATTGAGGATAGTCAATAGGCAAAGGATGAAGGAAACAGAAAGGAGTCGTTGAAGCTCCTCTTTGACCAAGAGGGCAATGCGTGGATGCATTTTTCTCAATTTCTATTTAATTGGCTTGGAATCGGGTTTCAGTGTAATGTTATGGACAGAATGTCGTGGATCAATTCTGGCATGTGTCAACAGAGGACCAAGCGAAAGCTTGGTTGCGAGCACGGAGAAAGGTAGTAAAGGTGACTTGTTCTGATGCGTTAAGGGATTGTCCGATCTTCACAATGTGAGGATCCTCCTCCGTGTGGATGTTGATTTCTATAGTAGACTCATTCAACATGGTTTGAGTTTCAGATGGTAAGGCGCGTTGAATATAAGAGTCATCCGCGCCAAGGTAAGTGAGGATGGAGTCATCATCCTGGCACTCAACAACATTAATTGAAGGTGAGTCCTCTTCAATCATGTCTGGATATAGAAGGGGAATAGAAGAGGGGTCCTCATTATCGCGTTGATAAGTGAGAGGACCTAGGAAGATAGCATTTATGAAAAAAAAAAGTTAGGAGGGATAGATTCGGGATCTATCGACTCTGTGGGTGACGAGGCAAAATGGGTGATGATGGTTCGGTAGGGGTGACGTCGTCATCTTCTAGAAGACAACTGACACGAGGTTCCTTCGGTGTAAGTGTTCCCGGAAATCCGAGACCACTACGATCATTGTGCTTGCGTGTAGTTACGGGGATGATTGTATGTCGGCCTTGTTCATAAAGACCAAAACCAAAGCCTTTCCAAGCACAGCGAGTCAAGAAGGTGAGGGCGAAACGACGATTTGTCAGGTATTGAAAATCAGATTGGAAAGGAACCACACCAAGAGGAGGCTCAGGGGCA
The DNA here is from genome assembly GCA_018340775.1 of Taxus wallichiana var. yunnanensis. Lineage (NCBI taxonomy): Eukaryota > Viridiplantae > Streptophyta > Pinopsida > Cupressales > Taxaceae > Taxus > Taxus wallichiana. The sequence goes on from CM031241.1 coordinate 128,148,221, forward strand.
ACGGAAGATGCGTCGACACCCCCATATGTTAGGTTAGTGCGGCAGTGAGGTGGTCCGTAGGGGATTACTTCCCCCACACGACGGTCATAGGTAGGATGTGCATGTACCTGTCCGTACTCCTGTGGGGTATGGAAAGAACTAACGTTATATAGGCGATACTCCCCCAGCGTAAGGCATTGAAAAACATCTACTAAGGGGTCTGCGGTTGGGATATTAGCTGCGGGAAGGGAAGTGGTTTTTGTGACGGTGGTTTCATGGGTGAAGGTGTAGGTGCGGTTGAGGTGGATGGTTGAGGCACATTTGAAGAGGATGGTTGGGTTGAATGAATGGGTGTCTTGATTGGTACAAGCACATCATTAGGGCGGTATAACATATTACAGGTTTTAAAGGGGGGAGGATCAGCTTTTACGGTGTAGGACTTCCCCTCGTACTCAAATTTTATGCATCTATGTAAGGTTGAGGGAACGCATCCCATAGCCCGGATCCAAGGGCGACCTAGCAATATATTATATTGGAACTCTCCCTCAAGGACATAGAAGAGTTCGGGTAAAGTACGTGGTCCTACACGAATGTTGAGGATCACGGTGCCTAAGGTAGAGGTAATAGCATCATTGAATGACCGCAACATGATGGGATTGGCACACATGTAGCTAGAAGGGATATTCATTTGTTGGAAGGCTTTTGAAGAGATGATGTTTAGGCTAGCGCCCCGTCAATCATAACACGACGTACCCGAATGTCCCGGACGTAAGCTGAGATGAAAAGAGCAGGGTCAGGATCTTCTGTACCAAAGTCAACAATTTCATCTTCGGAGAAACTGACTGCAGCAGCTTGTTGTACAGAGATAGAAGTGGTTGGGGCAGTGGGTTGTTTGGTGAGAGAAGCAACGTGATTGGGTGTTAGAATGGAGGCAACAGGCAGGGTTTCATTAGGTAAGACCTCGATCCCTTGAAGAATTTCAACGAGAGCTTGTCGATGAGATTCAGAAGTCTGAATGAGATCATATAGTGTCATTTTTACGGGTGATTGGTGAAGCTGTTTGATCATGGCTCGATGGGCAACTCCATTAGAGACGGGGTAAGCGGGTCCACGAATAACCACTTTGGGTGGTGGTGCAATCGGGATGGTGGACGGAGAAAGAGAGGACGCAGGTGTGCTTTCTTTCGCTTTCTCGTTGTTTTTCTGCGCTCGAGTAGCAACACTAATCATATTAATCTCGTAGACCTGAGATGAGGAAGATGGTTGGGATAAATCATGGTCTTCAAGAGGTGGGGTTGTAATAATGATAGATCTTGGTGAGGCGGGGACAGATGGTATAGGAGAGGGAATTGAAGCTAAAGGTCTCTCCCTTCGTAAGTTGTCTTTCTTAACCTTTCTATCTGGGAGAGGTGACTGACGAAGGATGGTTTTTAAAGCTTTGCATCCCTCCACATCATGTCCTGGTGTGCGGTGATAAGCGCAGATTTTAGACTCATCATAACCTATAGGTCGAGGTTTAGACGGGTCATAAGGTCTAAGTGGGGGTAGGGAAATGGTCGCATTCTCCACCAACATAGCAAGGATTTTGGCGTAAGATCCTTTGAGTGGGTCAAAATCGGAGGAGGATGAGGGTATTGGTTGTGCGGGTTTTGGTAATGTTTGGGCGTGGTTGGTTCATACGGGTGGTGGTTTAGCCAAGGGGTGTTGACACGTGGTTTTCACTAAACGTGGTTTCTTTGGCGCAGGAGCTACGTTCAGCTGGTTAGATGATGAGGCTACAGATGACGTGGTAGCGGGAAACAACCACGGAGAAAGGGGAGTGACAGAAAATAAATCCTTTGATGATGGAGTTTGTTTAGGGTTGATGGGTGGACAGGATACGTGGGGTGATAATGTTGATATACCCTTAGATCTCTGTATGGGTGCAGAAGGCGTAGGTCGTTTTGAAGAAAACGCAGGAGGTATGATATATTGATGCAAGGTGGAGGGATGAGGTCCCAATATGGAAGGTAGGTGTGACGATGATGGTTTTGATTGTGATAGAGGCACGGATTGAGTTTGTCTCCTAAGTGGCGGGGTGGCTTTATTTTTGGATAAATCTAGTCGCTTAGGCGGGTGTGTTAGACTGGGTATTGGTGAGGTCCCAAGTGTAGGGGAAGATTTGGTTAGGTTAATAGAGGTGGATGGGATACTTGGTATAGATGCGGGGGTGAGAATGAGGACATAGGCATTTTGAGTTTCTGTAAACACTTAGGGTATATGGTAGAGGTGTCTGGATTGGTCATCTGCATTTGAGTAGAATAGGGGTACTCAAACGTTCCCATAGGACTCGTCTATCTTCTGGAGAATGACAGTCTTCAGGTGTGAATTGGAATTTTGTATGGAAGAAAGGTGGGTTGTGATTCCGGTCCACTGTGGGTGTGATACAGGGGGTAGATGAGGCACTGTATCAATAGATGTTAAGAGGTCAACCGGTCGTTGAAAAGATTTAGGCGATGAAGAACTAATAGGTAGGAGGGCATGTTTGAGAGGATCCGTCATGGTTAAAGAATTTGGTGATGTCGGTGCAAGAGATTTCTCATCTAAGGATGACAAAAGGAGTGGCGAGCCTTCCTCTTGTGCAGCAAGAGTGGTAGGAGGAGACGTTTGGGAAATAGATAAGTTAGATAACATCCGTTCGCAGTCTTGTAGGGATGTGGTGTAAGAAGACTCATCGATGAGAAGAGAAGTCTGGGCAGTTAACTCCTTTATGGGTAAAGGAATGATTTCGCCTTGGTTTGATGGTGGTGAAGGAGGTTCGGGCCCCTGCGTTAGTGAAGAGGCTTGATTCAAAATTTTCTCGATAGAGGCTTTTGGCTGGGAGTCGAAGACTGCATGGATCTCATGAACACTTTCCTCGGCTAAGATATCCTGGTTTATGTTACCGTTAGAAGAGTGATTTGGGAATGGTTTGTTGAAGATTTTCAAATTTCGGTTGGCAGGGGCATTAGGATTATCGAGGGTTATATCCCCTGCGTCAACCATTTCCTGCACTATGTTTTTCAACATCTTGCAGTTTTCATGACTATGTCCTTTTACGCGGTGAAAGTTACAGAAGTCATTTTCTTTGTACCAGGAAGGTATAGCGCGGTGGAGTCAAACCCGGAGTGAGGTTTAACAGGAGGCAAGGTGATAGCTCCGGCTTTGAGCAATTTTTCCAAGATGACACCATAAGTTTCTCCCAAGGGAGTGTAATTGATGGGCTCGGCTTTATACTTATAGGTGGTTTTTGGTGGGGTATTAGACGGTGTTTGAGATTTGACCATCACCGCGTGGACAGCTCCTTTTGATTTAGAAGAAGTGGATGCGTGAGGAGTGGTGGTGTTTGGTTTATTGGTAGAATCTGGAGTTCGGAAATTGGGGTTTTTTTTGCACAACCGCAATTTCTCTTCTTCTAAGGCTCGAATTTCTAGTTTCCGAGCCATGGTAAAGGCCTCATCAAATGTGCGGAAAGTTTGAATTTGAAGAGTAGGAGAAATGTGCTTAGCACATGCCCACGTAAAAAGTTCGATAAGTTCAGCCTGAGGCAAGGCATATGTAAGTTGGTTGATAAGGCCACGCCATCGTCCAACGAAATCTGCGATAGATTCGTCTTCGAATTGTCGGATGGCATAAAGGTCGGTGATAGATACTTTCTTGGCAATGTTAATGGAGAAATGATCCAAGAAAGATTGGGCTAGTTGGTTAAAAGAGAAGATTGAGTGCTGGGTTAAAGCACTGTACCACTCCAAGGCGGGTCCTGATAAGGACATGGGAAAGGTGCGGAGTAACAAGGCATCATCATGAGCAATCAAATAACAAGCATGTCTAAATGATCGCAAGTGTTGTTGAGGATCCTCTTTACTATTAAAACGAGTAAATTTCGGAAATTCCCATTGAGGAGGATATGAATGAAGGGGGACAGAAGGGTGAATAGGCTCCCGACAAACTTGCTCGTATGTCAAGGCGCTACGACTTCCCGAAACAGAAGCCTCCAGATTTTGCATTTTGTCCATCATTTGTTTGATGAAATCCGTGGTTGGATGAGATGATGGTGCGGTTGTGGTAAACGGAGGAAAATTGGGCCAAGGGCCTCCGCTAGACAATGGTGGGGTTAAGTGTTGATAAGGTATGGAGGATGAATATGTTGAGGCGACCGAATAGGGATGTCCCATATAAGATGTTGAGGTCACTGGATACGTGTATGGGAATGAAAAGGTAGGCGGAGCTTGAGAAGGAAAGCTCGTGTGGATAGGTGGCAGAGAGCAAGTCATGAATGGAGTAGTCTGCAAGAGAGATGAGGTAGGGCAGTCGGTGGTAATGATATGTGGGGTCCAAGATTAACCAAAGGAAAGCCAATCTGTGTCGTATGAACCTCTGAAGCCATCGGATTGGGAGACGGGGCTAAAGATGCAGGAAGCAAGGCGGTGTTATCAGGCGGAGTGGGAGCTAAATGAGCAGCTATACTAATAGGCATACCAACAAGGAGCTGACCATCAAAGCGCGTCGTGGTCAGGGCATGAGACAAATAGTATTGTACAGCACTAGGATTAGCATCCAGAAATTTGGCAAATTCCTTATCTCCTACAGGAATTTTGGGGACCTCACTGGTGTCCGTAGGGTTCCCTATAGAATGTGAAGGGGGTGATTCAGGCAAAGGCACAGAGCAGGCATGTGAAACCATGGTGGCGGCTTGCTTCCGAGTGATAACAACCATGGACAAGAGTACACAGTAGGGTTTCAATCTATCAGAATAGAAACAGCCTCAGAATGGTGAAATTGGGTAGGTTTTGGTTTGTCGAGGGGTCATTGAAAAGACAAGAATCGATATCGGTCTAATAACCGATGTCGGTCAGAGCATAGACGACGTCGGTCAGTTAACCGATGCCGGTGTAAGAAGTCTGGGATAACAAGATATAAAAGGCTGCTAATTTGATTTTTAACAACGTTTAGTATACTTATCAAATTATTGATCACAGAAGACAGAGTATGACAGAGAAAACAGAACTGAAAACAAGCAAGATGCACACGCAAATCCAGAGACTAACCCTAGGGTTAATTTTAATTATCGTGGGCTTATGCCTTTAGACGTAGAATGATGTCAGAATCCTAAACAAAAGACTTAGGGGAAATGTCAAGTTTGTTTTGGCTTATAAGGTTACCTCAATCGGGCGGAGGAATACCGCGGAAAAGGGGGGATGTTTGAGCTGTTGTGTTAATTGTGAAGTGATTCGGTATGTGTTGTGCAGTGAAAGTAAGATTAATTTCTTGTCAATACCGTGGATATCACCCCCACGTGTATGACCTGTTACTTAATCTATGTTCACTAGAATTGAAAACAACAAGCAGGAATGCAATGCACGTGTTTTAAACCCAAATCGAAAATGATATTCGATGAAGCAAAAGAGATGACTTTCACTAATGCAAGATGTAAAAGCAAAGCAAGTTCTTTTACCAAAATAATAAAATACCTTGTGAATATCTTTAGAAGAAAACAACAAGTATGCTCCCTATATGAAAGCAAGCAAGAAAGAAAGAAACCCAAAATGGGTCCCACCGGGCGTGCCAAAATGTTTCGCTCGGAATGTTTCGGCTTCTGGGAATAGAGTTGCTTCTATCCTTTCATTCCTTTTAGAAACAGATAAGGGTTAGGGCTAGGAGGAATACCTGTTTAATGTCGAGATGGTGTGCGCGTACCGTAGAGAAAGATCAGGTTGACTGCGAAGAACTCCTTTTTGTCTTGGAAGGACTACCTGCAAATAAGAACACAAGACCACAAGATTTTGATTAGACAATAAATGAGGAAACTGCCTTGGGCCCAGGAAATATAAAACTTCCTTTCGAAGGTGGTCAGTTTCCCTGCTAATATGAATTAACACCAAAGACTGTAAAATATCAATTAAATTGCTTTGTTGAAACGGGTAGGGAAAGGCTGGTTTCTGGTTTTGAGTCACAATAACCGATACCGGTTTCTGATAACCGATATCGGTAGGGTCTAGGATCTGTAGGTTGGTTGTGTTGTGGGGTGGTTGTGTTGTAGGGTAGCTGTGTTGTTTGTAAGGCTAGTATATGAGTGATATTAGGTAATGAGGTGATGAGAGGTAAATGAATGATAGTTAGATGCAATGGCACGCTGGGTAGTGGATCTAGGAATGGATTTATGAGGACTGTGATTCAAAAAGTCTAAGAAATGTTATTAAAGAGGACATGCAAGATGTAACTTACTGGTTATTGATGAAGATGCAGGTCCAAGAACTCTGATGACAAAGGCAGAACTCAGGTAGGATGGCCTGACACACAGAAGATGAGATATCTCCCTCCCGATGATCAGCTGAGTATCACAGGGCTCTGGTTATCCAGTTGCAGTCTTGGGCTTGATCTCCTTTGCTGCAAACTCTTCTTGTCTCTTCACTTGTCTCTGCTCGGCCAAGTAAAGATCCGGATTCTCTTGATCGCTTCTGATGATCCTTGATCCAAAAATCCTTCGACCTTTGTTTCTGGTTAGGGGAGCCCATTTACAGGGAACCGATGGCGGTTACGTAACCGACGGCGGTCGAGTAGGAACCAGTATCGGTAAGGAAAAAGTAGGCTATTTTTAGTAAAATAGCCCACTTTCCCTGCTTTTCTCCCGAGAGATTAGTTGCGGGCTTGGTCAAGTGACTAGAAGGTCGGTTTTGGGTGCGAGAAAGGGGTCATTAGTCATGGGTGTAGGTGTGGACCAAGTTATAGGTCTTAATTAGGTTAGTTTAGGGTTAGGACTAGGTCATGATGAGGTGGCAAAATGAGGTGGCAGGTAAGGTGATGTGGATTTATCAATTACAAGGTAATTAATAAATAATTGTGTAAGGTTTAGGTGATGAGGTTAGGTTACGAAAGTCGTAAGACACAAATTTGGTGTCTACACAATTAATGGTGAGTCTCATTCTTAAAAATCTTGAGTTTCATATCACCATTTTTTCTTAGATGTGTTTCTTTTGAAGTGTTGAGTGAAAACAAATAGGGTAACGTGCGTAGGAGGAATACCTATTCAAATGTTGGTTTATGGGTTATTACGTGTGTATGACTTCGAATCCACAAGCCTGATCGTGAGAGATTTCTTTTGGTAGGAGGAACTACCTCGTAATGAAAACAAGACCACTATAAGGAATTAAACAATATGGGGCATGGAACCGGAACTCATTTAGTGTATGCTAGATCCTAAAGGAAGTATTATACTTCCTAGATTGTTGTCAATCCACTATTTTAAACAATTTAATGTTGTAAACAAAGTAAATCCTATCGTTATTTAAAATGATTTAGGTATCTCACTTAAAAACACAATAAGAAATAGATCTAATCTAACAAAGCTAAGCTAGAATATAATCTAAAGGTTAAATGATTGGTTTAGGTCTGTAGGTCCGATAAAGGTCTTGGGTAGATCACAAGTGAATGAGGATAAGATGAAATTAGGTGGGTAGGTCTCTATTCTAGGCTGTGTGGGCAAATATAGAGACCGATGTTGGTCGGGGTGATCGATGACGGTTAGGTGTAACTTGATGCAAGTTATTGTGAGATATGGAAATGTCATAGAAAACAAGATTTAGGTCTCCTTTGTGATTACACAAAGGACTTTAGTAAGTCGGGGTTGAGGTATTGGGTACTAGAGTAGGCTTTTGCGAGGTTTTAATGGGTATATGGAGGTGAAAATGTGGGATAAGGTCAATAGGTGGCAAGATAAACAATGGATGATGAAAATGATGATGAAATGAAAGAAACCAAGAAAGTATGATGTTATACTTACTTGGATTCCATTCTTGAATGCCTGTGTGTGAGGGATGGAGGTGTTGATGATGGGCTTAAAGGTTACAAGTGATCACCAAATAAAAAGCTTTTACATGGGTCATGGGCTGCATGTACACTCCTCTTTACTTGGATAGATTAGATCATGGTGGGATGGCTGTGTAGGAGAAGATGCTCAATCTCCTTCCTTGGATGTGAGTTTTCACTGGAATTTGCTCTTTGAAGATGTGTTATCTCTCTGAGATGTGTTCTTGCTCGTCATTTTTCCGAATGTTTGCCAACTTCCAACTTCTAAACCTTGAGAATAAGGTTGTTTTGGGGTTAAAATGGGTAATCGACGGTGGTCCAGATTAACCGGCAATGGTTAGGGGTAACCAACGTTGGTCAAAGTGAGATTTCCTAGGTTTACTAAACTATGGAGATCCTCCTGATTTCCTTAGATCTCGTGTCGTTATCCCGTGGGTTAGACTAGGAGCTTCTTGTGAGCATGTGGGAATGTGGTTAGAGGGAATGTAGGCATTGATTTTTAGGGTTTGGGTAAGTCTTAGTTAGTTATGGTAACTTACTAAGAATAGGTCTTAGGTTGAGTTAGCTTGGTGAGGTGTCTAAGTGAACTATATGTGTGGATATTATTTAAATAAGATATTTAAATAATAAATATAGTGAGGGTAATGCATTAATTTAATTAAATTAATATTAGTGGGGTGAAGGGGGTCATGGCTAGGTAAATGTAATAAAGGGTGCTTATATGTCGAGGGACAAAAGGGGAGTGTGACCTAATTTTAGTGTCTACATTTTGCCCCTTTTGTTGTATTTCTTGTATAAGTAAGTGACACTAACAAAAATAAGATGTGGTTGCCCCATGTGTGGGTGAAGGTGATCCCCTCAAACCGGGAACTAATCGCGAGGCAAACAAGCAAAGCGGTAAGTGGTTGATAAAAAGGTAAATGTGAGGAAAAGGGAAAAGGGTATAGGGAAAAAGGGTGAAAGGTCTACTGGGAAATCTAGGTAATGGGTTAGGGTCACAGTAGGTTGATAGTCAAACACACGCACACGTATAAACTACAACATGCTACCGGGTTAAAGAGCAGAAAACTCTACATTGTCTAAGGTCAATAGGTTTATATCGAACGAGGTTGAAGTGAATCCAAGTATCTAAGGATATAGAATATGGTCGGGGAAACACAATGAGGTTAGGTGCGGGAATGTTTAGGTATGTTCAGTACACCAAAGGTAGGGTCGGGATAAATCACGACATTAGGCTAGGTAAGGTCATTAGGTCAATCAACACAGTAATATTGCCACAAGGTATAGAGAACACATGAGGTGAATGGTCACTAGCGATGGTCCAGTCCAAATATCTAGGTGTGGCATGGGTAAGGCAAAGGTAGGGGTAAAATAATGAAGTCCCCAAAGGAGGAAAAATGGAGGTAGGAAGTGATGAGGTCAGGAAAGGTAAGGTAATGGGTTGGGTAAAGGTTGGATGGGTAAAAAGGTAAAGGAGCAAGGTAAAGGGTGGGGTAAAATGGAAAAGTAAGGGAAAATGTGTAGGTGAGGGTGACCGATGGTGGTCATGGATAACCGACGTCGGTATAGGAAAACTAGAAATGGTGAGGTAGGGCATGCGGCGATGCCGATCAATGGGAACCGACATCGGTTAGGTCGGGTTTTTAATAAAAACAAAAATCTGCATTTTATTATTCATTTGTTTTTCAAAGTGAAGAAATGAAAAAGAGAGAGAAAAGAGAGAAAAGTGTCCGGAAGAAGAACGGAGCGAGTAGGATGATTTGATGAGTGATTGTGTTGGTGAGTAGTGGGTCCACGGGATCGGAGTGAGAGAGTTGATTGGTCAGAGGGTGCGAGTAGATATTCGGTGATGGCAGAGGCGGGAGATGGATCAAAGCAAACCACCCAAAGAAAGTGGCAGACATGCCACCGAGATGGTGATAGTGCGACGAGGTAAGCACCCTAACACTACAAGTTGATTAAATAGATTAGGAGATAGGTAGTGGTTATTGTTATTTGTAGGGTTGTGTGGGTGTTTTGGTTTTTATGTGGGTGGGCAAAGTTAAATGTGGGTATGGGGGAATAACGGAAAAAAGAGGGGAGGTGGGTAGTAAAGTGTATAGGTGGGGTGGGTAGAGGTCAGGGTAGTTTAGGTCATTGTAGGTGGGGTAAAAGGGTAGGTGGGAGGTTTTTAAAAAGGGGGTTTGGGAAGTCATGGATTTTTCTGACAAGTGATGGCCAAGCGACCGACGTCTGGGTTAGAACTAGATCGGTCACCAACAGGTGACCGATGCCGATTTAAGTGGTAACCGTGGTTGGTAAAGATGAACCGGTATCGGTCACCAAACAAGTGACCGATGCCAGTTTAAGGGTGATCGAAGTCGGTTAGGATGAACTGGCACCGGTCGGGATTTTAGGCACAAGGGTCCAAAAGTGATGTAGGTTAGGTGGTTGAGATGGGTAAAGTAAAAATATGGTGGAGGGTAATGATAATTGGTGAATATGGTCATGGTAAATGTAGATTAATGTTGTGCTTGGATTGGATGTAGGGAGATCGCAGTTACATATGCGGGACAAGGTTCCACCTCTACTGGTGACATTACATGGCTTAGCAACCCCTTTGGAGCTGCAACATGTGGAGGCAGTGGGCTTGAGTGGATTTGGTGCTACCAACATGTTTTTGGCATCCTAATTTGATGGTCATGCTCATCGATAGATGGGACTCACGACCAACACATTCCACCTTCCGATGGGTGAGATGACTATCACCCTGGAGGACATGTTCCATATTTTATGGTTACCCATATTGGGTGCCCAGTGTTTACTCTATCTCCTCCGAGGCCTCAGAGGAGCTGATTAGGATAGTTTTTGGTGAGGGGGCGGTGGAGTGAGATTCCATAGCACTAGTTTGAGCTATGGTGAGATGTACCTAGCCCATCCGGATGAGACGAGGCTAGTGGTTCTATTGATGGAGGCAGTGTGTTGCTATGCACTACCAGATGTAGAGGGTGGATGCTTTCCTTGATCACTGATGGGGGTGCTCCATGATATGATGGTGTATGAGACACACTTTTCTTGGGCACCAACATTCTTGGTGCAGCTATATTAAGAAAGTTATGGATGTATGGTTGCGCGAGTTTAAGTATGTGTTTACATTTATCCGCACTGTTGAGCCTACGAGCACATAGTCTATGTTTGACCTATAGGGATTCCCCGAGTAGATGCATTTCCCATGAGATATGTGTGGGTGGGATATAGGAGATGGGGTCCGGTTGTAGGAGAAGCGAAGATCGGATAGGCCGACATATGATGTGGCCCATTTTCGGCAGTTGTTGGAGGGGTTGTCCGGAGTGGACATTATCTAGAGGCCATATGTGGATTCCCTCATATAGGCATATGCATGAGGAGCTAGCTGAGCTCAGCTAGAGAGGTGGATACAGGGTCACCGTGCTAGGGAGGATGAGATGATCCTGGTAGACAAGGTCTCATAGTAGTTTGGGTTTGTACAGGATATTCCTCCATCCTTCCCACAATATCGGAGAGATGACGTGGAGAGGCCTCTACCTCTACCACAGCCTACAGTGCCTACAAGGGAGGAGGAGTAGCAATGGATCGGTGGATAGATGATGCTAGATGTATAGACAGTACAGAAGTGGTGGGTGGCTCGGCGATTGAGCCATACCACCTGAGACCGAGGTAACTTGACTTATTTACCATTACTGTGCGCAGAGAGACACCCTACAAAAAGAGGTGTAGTGATGCCGATCACCTAGATAGGTATACTACAGATACAACTAGAGGGGTGAGAGGAAGAGGTAGCAGAGCTACAGAGCACAGTGGCATCACATAGGACCGAGATGGCGGAGGGAGGAGGGTGGAGGAGATGAGAGAGAGAGATGGTCAAAGTGGTAGCCTTTCTAGCTCGAGTGGTAGGTTTACTGAGGCTAGTTAGGCTACAGCCCTAAGCACAAATTAGGGCCTTACAAGCCTAGATATAGCACATGGACATGGGGCACCACCACGAGCACAAGGAGTTGGTCCCGATTCATAGATGCCAAAGGAAAGTCAGTCACAGCAGGATAGGTACAGGGGCCGAGACCTATGGGACCACCACAGACCATGCATGTATCCAGGTTATGGGATGCCCTAGGTGAGGTGAGATATTATCAAGATCAGCTCATGGTGGCTGGGATATACTTCTATCCTATAAAAGCTACGAGAGCACAACAGAATCTAAAGTGAGAGGACAAGATCTTGTACACATAGTGTGGAGATCATAGGAGGTCAGCGAGCTCCGAGGCCCGATCAGGGAGAGGCCACCAGTGCACGGTGACTAGAGCTAGGTGATGTGCCAACATGGAACATAGGAGGCCAAGGGTACAGGGGACACAGAGATGGAGGACATCCGGCGAGATGCCTGAGATGTGGTCACCGATTTTGATGTATATTAGTGATTGTTAGATATATATGTCACCGCATGCCAAAGGTAGTTGTATTTTGGATCACATACCACTCGTGTGCCAAATACAGTGAGCGATTTATGTATGAGTGATTTTTGTATATTTTGAGCATATATCGGCTTGCATGCCGAAGATTTTTTGTATTGATTCATTCATTATTTTTGTATATATGAGACCGGCCTGCATGCCGATGACATTTTGTATTATATATTAGCTTGTGTGCTCAAATTTTGAGATGATGGTCATGATGAGATAGGAATGTATTTGAGATACACATTTATTGATTTATATGATGAGATTCATGGTATTTTGTGATGTGTTAATGTGTTTATGAGATATTGGATTTATGGCTTGTGTTAGATGAGATATGGATTTGTTACTTTAATGTGGATGGAAATTAGGTGAGTTAGGCATGATGGAGTTAGGTTGGTTTAGGCATGGATCGAGTCAGGTTATAGGCATGGATCGAGTTAGGTTATAGGCATGGATCAAGTTAGGTTATAGGCATGGATCGAGTCAGGTTATAGGCATGGTTGAGTTAGGTTTGGTTAGGCATGGTCGAGTAGGTTAAGTAGGTTTGGTTTTGATTAGGATTTTGGCAATGAATGGATATGAGTCATAGTTATGAAATGGTATAATCTTGAAGTGATGAGTAGGTGTGTGTAAATGTATGTTGTGGTAAGTAACTTGTTATGTATGTGGCTTAATTTCCAATTTTGTTATAAAAGGGAACTAAGTGAAATGTGGTGTAAATGGTGAGTTAGGCATGGTTGATGAATTTTTTTAGGGTAAAGAATGGCCAAGCTAACCTCCAAGGGCCCCATGCCCTCGGAGTGCTGCCTACATAGTCCCAAAAAAAGGAACCTTAGGCCGATGTAGTTCTCCCATGAGCTAGGGAAGAATATGAAAATGAGTTGGTAGGTTTTTGGGCATGTTGTGGGTTTAGGTTTAATAGGTGTGGGTAGATTATAGGTAAAAGGATGTAGGTGAAGGTGATTATGGTGAAAGGGGAGGATTACCTCAAAGGTAAGCGTCGAGGACCAAGTCCTGTATAAGGTAATCAAAATGTAAACAAATATGGTTAAAAGATAAGAGGGGGCAATAAAGCCACCTGATTGGGTAGGATCATATCGAGTAGATCATACCTTGGAGGAGGTGATGAACATAAGACCCAAAAGGCATTACATGATTAATGGTTCTATGATGAAGGTAGTCACAGGATCACCAAATGTCTAAATTCCAAGATGTCCCTTGAGGTGATTGAGGAAATGAGAGTGGAAATGGTAAGGTAGGTGAAAGGTAGCTAATTTTATATGTTTTGAGTGACAGGGCTTTTGGGCAAGAGGTCCGAGGTCACAATGGGCAAGTCCATAACTAAAAGTTTTTTGTTTTGATAGATTGATCGATGTGGGAAGCCTATATGGGATAAATAATATGGTAGTCCTTGAGGTCTTCGTGAAGTGATCGATGCGGGAAGCTTGGCTTTCTCATTTTATTTATTTTTTTTTAAAGCTTCACATAGATATCCTTCGAGGAGAAGTCTATTTTATAGCAGCAATTTTTCGAGAGGAAATGTCCTTTTGAGGGAGTCATATTTTATTAGAAGTTTGACTCAAGGAGTTTGGTCCCATGTGAGGTATTTGAAATCATGGACAAGACCAAGGTGGAGGATAGGACTCTTGTTCAAAAGGCAAGGTGGAATGACCATGGATCTCATCTAAAGGTAGATGAAAAGTATCCATGAGAATCATGTTATGTGCAGTGCCATGGTACACATATTCAAGAGAAGATAACAAGTGACAGGTACTCACATGATTCTTATTTAATCATTAGGGAGGTGTATGGAGTGGATAGCACTCAAGGGATGAGCCTGTAAAGAGACAAAGGGTGAGGTAGGATAACGAGTCAACAATAGAATGGTCGAAGATGTAATGTGTTAAGGGGCTTAGGTTCGGGTTTACCATCAAGTGAGGATAAACGATAGGCACCTGATCCATAGGTATGAGTTACGATGTATGGTCCAAGCCAATTAGGAGTGAATTTTCCCGTTTACTTTTTTTGCTTTGGTTATGTGTTGATTTTCTTTCAAGACAAGGTCACCGATTTGAAGGTTAATTCATGAACACGTTTTTCATAAGCAAGTTTGATACATTATTGGTAAACTTGAAGGTGATCCAGAGCATTAAGATGAAGTTTGTCTAATAACTCTATTTGTGCTAGGTGGTCATGAAGAAAGTCATCATCGATAAGCATGTCATGGAGAGAAATGCGAAGTGAGGGGATCTGGACTTCGAGAGCGTAAGCAGCCTCTATATCGTAGACCAACGAAAAGGGTGTGGCTGCAGTGGAAGTGCGAATACGATATGCCCATAGGGCAAAAGGAATGTGCACATGCCAATCCTTCCCGAGATCGTCAACCACTTTCATGAGAATTTTTGAGGTTTTGTTAGTGGATTCAGCTTGGCGTTGGTTTATGGGTAATAAGGTGATGAGAAACTAAGCTGAATTCGAAGGCATCACAAAGTTTTGTAATGTTTTGTTTTTGAATTGTTTTCCATTTTGATGAGGTGATGAGGAACACCAAAGTGACAAATGATGTGATGGTTAATGAACTCACATATCTTCTCGACTTTCGTGGAGATGAGTGGTATGGCTTCCACCCATTTTGTGTAGTATTCGGTAGTAGTTATGATCCATTGATGGCATTGGGAAGAATGAGGATTGATTTCTTCGATAAGATCCAAACCCCATTGAGAGAAGGGCCAAAGGTCACGAGTGACCTGTAAGGCATGACTGGGTGTATGATGAAGGTTGGAATGTTGTTGAAATTTCACACAACATTTGACATAGTCACAACAATCATGGTTAAGGGTCAGCCAGTAATAGCCTAGGCGAAGAATATGCTTAGCAACAACAAGGCCACTAAAGTGACCTCCACATATGCCATCATGAACCTCCTTAATGGTATAAGGAATTTCAAAACTTGTGAGGCATCGTAAGAGAATACCATCAAAGCCACGTTTATAGAGGAGTCCCCCCAGAATGATGAAATGAGAGAATTTTTAAGGAAGGTGCGTTATCTCGTTATGGGTGAGATCGGGAGAAGTAAGATGGAGAGAGAAAGGTAGTGAAGTACTATTTATACCAAAGGTCACTTGGGTCGGGGTGTGGTTTTGATTGAGTAAACATCGTGAGGTAAATAAGAAGGAAAATGGAGGCATTGTATGGTGACAAATATTTTGGAATCGGCAGGGAAGCGGTATTTGGGAAGCTAAGCTAGGCCATGGTATTGAAAAATTTGTTGGTGGAACATGGGATGGTTTGAAGGGTGTAACGATCAAAGGTGGTCAAAAGTATGTCTACATGATGTTTATACTTTTGAAGTATCTCATTACGAAATTGGTACATACCATTGACTTGGTTGATGACCAATTGTGAATCACCAAAGATGTGGATTGATTTGACATCTAGGGCATATGCGGCTTGGAGACCTAGTATGAGCGCTTTGTACTCGGAAATATTGTTGGTGCATTCAAAGTCTAGTTTGAAAGACAAAGGCATGGGTTCTCCATCTAGAGGAATGAGGATAATACCAGCCCCACCCCCATGCTGACACTTGGAACCGTCGAAGAACAATGTCATTTGGTAAGGGGGTTTGTCAAGGAAAGAGTAGTAATTGACTCATCAGGAAAGTCAAAATTAGAGGGTTGATCCCTAGAAATAGGTGCGTCAGCCAGTTGGTCGGTGATAGCTTGGCCCTTGATGGACTTTTGATGAATGAATTCAAGGTCAAGATCAGCTAAAAGCATAAGCCATCGTGCAAAGCACGCTGATTTTGATAAGGTTTGGTGTACATGAAGTGTAAGGGATCGGTGTTGGTCATGACATAGGTTTTGTGGTTGAGTAGGTAATGGTGGAGTTTGGTGGCAACGAAAACTAAGGCTAAGCAAAGTTTTTCGGATGGTTGTATCTGGTTTCATAGTCTAAAAGAGTATGGATTATGTAATAAAACCTCCGCTCCCGTGTTGTTCATCACAATGAGCGAGCATGGCTCCTAAGGAATGATCGGTAGCTGATATGTATAGGTAAAAAGGTTGATCGTATTTAGGTGGAATGAGTATAGGTGGTTGGAGAAGGTATTGTTTTAGGGCCTCAAAAGATTTTGTGATAGTCATCATCCCATTTAAAGGAGACATCCTTCCTAAGTAGATGATGAAATGGTTGACACCAATTAGATAATTGTGAAATGAAATGGTGAATGGACTGCAATTTACCTTACAGGCTATAGAGTTGTTTAAGGTTAGTGGGTGGAGGCATTTTGAGGATGGCCTTGAATTTAGCAAGGTCAACTTCTATACCACGGAGGGAAACAATAAATCCCAGGAGCTTTCTTGAGAGAACCACGAAGACACACTTTTTAGGCTGAAGGCGGATGCAATATTTAATGAGGTGGTCAAAGATGGTTTCGAGGATGGTGAGGTGCTTGAGCAACATTTAGATTTGGCCAAGATATCATCCACATAATATTCCAATATGCGATGCATGATATAATGGAAGATGTAAGTCATATGCACGCTGATATGTAGCACCAACATTTTAAATCCAAAAGGCATGACTCGATAGCAAAAGTTTCCCAAGGGGTAATGAATTTGGTCTTGTGTTGATCTTATGGGGAAGCAAAATTTGGTTATAACCCAAGAAGCCATCCATGACCGAGAGCATCTCATAACCAGCAAAGTGAGGTCAACTAGTTGATCAATATTGGGCAAGGGAAATTCATCTTTCAGGTAGGCTAGGTTGAGGTCATGGAAGTCCATGCAAATGCGGATTCCCCTATTGCTTTAGTAACAGGGACAATGTTAGAAATCCAACGAGGATAATCAATGGGTAAGATGAAGGAAACAAAAAGAAGGCGCTGAAGTTCTTCTTTGATGAGAAGAGCAATGCAAGGGTGCATTTTCCTTAGCTTTTTTTTGATAGGTTTGGCATCGGGAATGGTTATGATATTGTGGATCACTATGGTGGGGTCAATACCAAGAATGTCTGCGTAAGACCAAGTGAAAGCGTGGTTATGATCTCGAGAGAAAAGAAGTGATGGCTTCCTATTCAGCAACATCTAAAGATTGTCCGATCTTTAGGATGTGTGGGTCATCCTGAGTATGAATGTTGATCTTGATAGTTGATTCATTCAACATGGTTTGTGTCTCAGAGGGTAACAACCAATGAATATATGAGTCTTCTACACCAAGGTAGGTGAGTATGGATTCATCATCCTGACATTGAATGACATTAATTGTAGGTGTGTCATCATCGATCATCTTAGGATATAGGAATGGAAGAGTGGAAGGGGCCTCGCCTTCACGTTGATAATTCAAATGCCCTAAGGAAATGGTGTTTATGAATTTTTTTGGGGGATAGATTCAGATCCATCGACTCCGTCGGTGAGTGTGGTGATGAAAGTTGAGTGGGTGAAGATGGTGATGAAGATGAATGTGGAGAAGGGCTAGGGTCCTCAATGAGTTCAATGCTGGCCTGTTTGGTAAGAGGTTCGGGAAGGCGATACCACTATGATCAATTATGTTTCACAGTGGTACATGGAATAATAGTATGTTGGCCTTGCTCGTAAAAGCCAAAACCAAATCCCTTCCATGCACAAAGTGGTGCAGGAAGGTGTGGGTGAAATAATGATTGGTAAGTGATTGGAAGTTAGGTGAAAATTGGTGGGGTTGTGATGGTGGTTCGGTGTGTAAGTGGTAATATCAAGTCCCCATAGGTGAGAATAGTACAAAGATGAGGAGGACCATAAAGTATTCATTCTCCTATATGGTGATCATAGCGAGGGTGTTGGTGAAGGCTTCCATACTTGTGCGGAGTAAGGAATGTAATGACACTATATAGGTGGAAAGTACGACCCCAGAGTGAGGCATTGGAAAACACATTCCAAGGGATCAATGATTGGTATGTAGGTAGCTGGAATGGATGATGTGTTGGAGGTCGATGCAGAGGTGGAGTTAGCTGGTTGGGAAGCTAATGGGTCAGCCATGGAGGTTATAGAGAGGTAGGAATGGAGGAGGTATGTGTGGTGAAGGTAGCAATCTGACTTTGGTAGGTGGAGGTGGAGGTGAAGTGGTATTGGTTGCGGAGGTAGACGGCTTGACAGGTGTATGAGCACATCATTGGGTAGGTAAAGCATGTTGCATGTTTTGAAAGGTGATGGGTCAGCCTGTAATGGTATAAGTGTGTCCTTTATGTTCAAACTTTACACAATGATGCAAAGTGGAAGGAACACAACCCATGACATGGATCCAGTGGTCTACCAAGTAACAAGTTATATTAGAATTCCCCTCAAAATGTAAAACAATTACGGAATAGTGAGGGGGCCCATGTGAATGCGAAGGATGACAGTGCCTAGTGTGGAGGTGATAGCTTCGTTGAATGAACGCAACATGATTGGATGTTTATGCATGCAATTGTCAGGTATGCACATTTGAGAAAATGCATGGGATGAAATGATGTTAATTCTAGTGCCACCTCCATCAATCATCACACAAAGATACCCGTATGTCATCAATGTGGATGGAGATGAAGAGGGTTGGGTCTGGGTCATTGTTTTGGTGTGGCGCGATCTCCTCCTCTGAGAAGCTAAGGAGGCCACTTGGTGAACAAGGTGAGGTGAGGATGAAGGTGGTAATTTGGTGAGAGAGGCTACATGATGGGGTGTGATAATGGAGGTTACAGGTGTAGGGTCATTGGGTAAAACCTCAATAGATTGAAGAACCTCCATGAGGGCTTGACGATGGGATTCCAAGGTTTGGATGAGGTCATATAAAGAAATTTTGAGGGGAGATTGGTGTAATTGTTTGAGCATGGTGCGATGTGTGACACCATTAGAAATGGGGTACATGGGGCGCAGATAGCTATTTTAGGTATGGGTGTAGATGATATGTTGGGTATAGGATTGATTGGTGGGTCAGTTGCCTTTTATTTTCCCTTCTACACACGTTTAGTGACATGTATCATGTTGATTTTAGAGGAGCTGGAAAATGGAGAAAGTGTAGGATGAGTGGTATAACGACATGAAGGGAAAAAACCTACCGGAGGAGAAAAGCCTTGGGAGGTGAGTTGGGTGCAACGAAATTTAGGTGGTGGCATGGCAAGTTCTATGATGTGAACCATGTTAATTTAAAATATTGAGGGTGGCTCTAAGAGTGGTGAGGGCGGAGGTTGTGGTTGTTGAGTGGGCGGTGTGGGAATGGGTGTTAGTGAAGGGATCCTTTTCGAGAAGTTGTCATTGTCAAATTTGGTTTCGGTGGACACAATTGGATAAGGACGGTTTTCAAGGCCTTATAGTTCTCCACATCATGCCTTGGCACATGATGGTATGCACAAATTTTAGTATCATCAAACCCTTTTGGCTTGGGTTTGAGGGGGTCGTAAGGTCTGAGTGGCGGTAATGTGATAAAAAAGTCTCGAGGAGGTTGGTTAAAATTTTGGTATGGGATCTTACTAGCGGATCACAATGGGAAGTGAACGTGGGTTTGGGTGCATGTATGGTTGATTGTCGAGGAACTCTTTTTGGAAGAGGAGGAACAGGTCGAGCTATGAGTTTAGTGCCTTAGGTGTGGTTTTAGGTATCTGTCGTTCTGTCTGGGTAAGGGTACAATAGATGAACAAGTAGGAGGTCGTGTGGTATTTTTGACTACCTTATTGTGGGGTAGTGGAGTTTTTTTTTTGGTTGCACCTTCTTGGGTAAAGGTGATGTGGGTGTACAAGGTCTAGAAGGAAAAGTAGATGGAGGAAAAGGGTGAGTTACCCATGGGGATAATGGGGTGATGTGAAGGTAGATGACGTGGGTCAGACTTGGGGTGTGAGGGAAAATGAATGAAGTGTAGTGGGTAGTGAAGAAATAACCGATGGTATTGGAGGTATTGGTGGTAAAGAGACCGTAGGTGTAGGTGTAAGTCATGTTGTGCACGTGGGTATATTAGAGGTTTGTAAGGAAGGAATGGGTTGTTGTGTTATTGTTTTATGAATGGGTGAAGGTTGCTAGACCATGTTGGGAAGCGAGGTCGTAAGATAGACAGGATAAGTGTGGGCATGATTGGTGTGGTCGAGGTATGAGGTCAATGAGTCTATTTATTTGGTTTGGGTGTCAGAGTAGGTGTGGTATTGACGTTGGAGGATATAGCTAAATCCAGTTTAATAGGTGGATGAGTAAGGCTGGTGGTCGGGGTGACCCCTAAAGTGGTAATAGGTTTAGTTGAGGCAAATGTTATAGGTGTGGGTTTGGGTTTAGATGTAGGTCGGGTTATGGGTAAGGGTGTGGTTTGAGTGCTAACAGATATCGTGGAAGGGGTACATGATAGAGGTGATTGTATTTGGTTTGATTGGTCGAAATGTGTTTGGGTAGATAGTGGAGGTATCAACGAGGGATCTCTGCATCTGTGTTGAGATGGGGAGTAAGAGGCACCCCCATAATAAAGCCCTATCCACATAATCTAAGTGATCAGCCAAACGTGAGAATGACACATCTGTGGATGGAGTTGGTGAGAACCTAATGGGAATTCCCACAAAATGTGTCTTAGAGACGGGAATTGCGACTTCACTTTCTGTGGGTAAGAGAGCTGAAATTAGGTCTGTTGGATTTTAGGTAGCGGATGGAGAATGCTTTCCAAGAGGAAAAGGTATCTCAACCTGGGTGTAAGATGGGTGGAGGAGATGATGGGAGCTCCTCTATAAGTGGAGGAATGGGTAGGTGCTCCTCGTGGGTGGAGGAGGTAATGGGTGCTCCTTTGTGGAGGTCGAGGAAATCTTGTGTAGGTAAAGGTTCTCTAAGTGGTGAAGCCGGGGGTGAGATGGTCTCGATGTTAGTGGAAGACCCTCCGTAGGTGATGAAGGAGATAAAATATGTGTCTCTGTGGGTGAAGGAACAGGGAGGTTGGTTCTGATGTGGAAGGGGATTTTAGGCTAGGATTTCCTCTATGGAAGGAATATGGGGTAATTGAGAGGCAACAGGTACCTCGTTAAAGATAGCGTAAACCTTGTGGGTATGGGTATCATGAGTTGATGTCTCACCAATTTGATTGGATGAAGGGGTATGGTTGGGAAACAATTCTTTGAAGATTTGTAGATTTTGGTTTGGAGTAGTGTTGGGATTATCCATAGTTAACTCACCTTTCTCAAGCATTTCTTGGACAATATTTTGAAAGTGATGTAGTTGCCATCACTATGACCCTTTACTCGATGATAGTTACAGAAATCATGTTCTTTATACCATGCGGGCATGGGGCGAGTAGGGTCAAAACTAGTGTGTGGTTTTATAGGTGGAAGGGTGATGACTCTGGATTTGATAAGATTTTCTAAGAAAGAAGAGTAAGGTTCCCAATTGGGGTATATTTTCACTACTCTCGTCTGAATTGAAAAGTCTGGACATGTGAGAGATTAGATAAGGGTGTATCCTAATTTGACGAATGAGTTGAGCGGCTTTGAGTACCATGGGTTAGCGGTGCCCTTAGCTATTGAATAATTGGTTTGTGGTTTGGAAGAGGAAGAGGTATCATTTGACTTGAATGCTGAATTATTATTGTGTAATTGGATTTTCTTCTCTTGATGGCCCGAATCTCTAACTTTTGTGCCATAGTAAATGCCTCATCGAATGTTCGAAGGTTTGGACCTACAAGGTCAGTGGAAATATGTCTAGCACAAGCCGTGTGAAGAGCTCGATGAGTTCAGTTTGTGGTAGTTGGAAGGTAAGTTGATTGATCAAAGGCTACGCTAGCGAGTGACAAAATCTATGATAGATTTGTCCTCATACTGACGTGTGGAATATAGATCGGTCATGGTAACCTTATTGACGATATTGATAGAGAAATGATCCAAGAAGGCTTGGGCTACTTGATTAAATGAGAATACTGATCTGTTTAGGTAACCCACTATACCAATCTAATGCAGGTCTAGTGAGGGACATGGGAAAGTTCTCAAAAGCAAGGCACCATCATGAGCTATCGATAACACCCGTGTTTGAATGACCTCAAATGCTACTGCGGGTCTTCTTTGCTATTGAAATGATTGAATTTAGGCATTTCCCAATGTAAAGGGTATGAATGGATAGGAATGGATGGGTGAATAGGCTTGTTGCAAATCTCGTCGTAGGTGAGAGTGTTCAGGGAGATAGAAAATGATGCATCCATATGTCCGCATCTTGTCCAACATCAATTTAATTAGGTCATTGGTGGGTTGTGATGATTCGATGTCTCTGTAACGGAGGAGGTTGGTTTTGGGCATATAATAGGGGTGGCACTCCAGTGTATGGGGCTGACATGTAGGGTGGTGGAGAAGAAGGTAGTGAAATAGGGTACATACCCTGGAATGAATAATGGATGAATTTTTAGGGTTTGGGTAAGTCTTAGTTAGTTATGGGAACTTACTAAGAATAGGTCTTAGGTTGAGTTGGATTGATGAGGTGTCCAAGTGAAGTGCATGTGTGGATATTATTTAACTAATATATTTAAATAATAAATATAGTGAGGATAATGCATTGTTTTAATTTAATTAATTAAATTAATATTAGTGGGGTGAAGGGGGTCATGGCTAGGTGAATGTGATGAAGGGTGCTTATTTTTCAAGGAACCAAAGGGGAGTGTGACCTAATTTTTAGTGTCTACACAATGTTTTATAGCTTTAAAAAGAGTATAGAGTAGTATATATGGTAGGTTTTGATGTTTTTGTCAAAGTTATGATGCATGTATAGGATTAACTCTTGTTTATCTCTTATCTCATGGTGTATAGTTGAGTTAGTTAAGCATTGAGATTCTTTAAGCTCATTCCATAGCTTTTCAACTTTTCACTACACACATTTGGGCACACTCAGTGGGACTCTTAGTCCATCCTCCATTAATGGAGGCATTTCAAAGCTTTTATTTTAGTTTATAACTTTTTACATGTATTTGTAGGGTTAAATATTTTACCGGGCTTTTTAGCTAGGTTTTATGTAGTTAACCTTCATTCTCATGCCACTTTGTTAAGTTTATGTTAGAAATTAATTTAAATGGATAAATTATAAACTATGACACTTTTAGGATTTCATTTTCTTTTTTTGGTGGCTTTTAAGGAAGGTGAGCATACACCTTTCTTCCAAATACATGCACCTCCCGACTGTCATTTTAGTAAAGTGCACATGTAGCCAAACCCACACACAGTACGATAAAGCAGGAACACATGTCTAAATAGGTGTGCATACACCTTTCTACTAGCGTAGGCACTGTTGAATACGATTTTAGTAGAGTGCGCATGCATGCAAATCCACACGTAGGCACCCCTGTGTGTTCTCGACCCTTTGTCAAAATTTTGCAGTGCGAACATGCCCAAATAATGGAACATACACCTTTCTCGCTAGTGAAGGCACCTTTCGACTATAATTTTTAGTAGAGGCGTTCAGCACCAAAATCCACGCAAAAGAACCCCCGTGTTCTTGGCCCTCTATAAATTTTTTTTTGCAGTGCGCACACACCCAAATAGGTGCGCGCATACACCCTTCTTCTCATGCATATATCCAGTGACTATCATTTTCTCAAAGGAATGCACATGTATAAATGGTCACACATACACCTTTAAGGGAATGCAGTGTCTTTATTTGAGGCGTACACACATATAAAAGGGTGCACAGTGTCTTTTTTTATTTGGAGTTGTTCATATAATTTTTAGTGCTCCTAATTTGGGTCATATCTTTGGCCCGTTGATCCGTTTTGAGAACTTAAATAGGAATTAGAAAGAGCATGAAGAATTTTTTTGAGGGAAGTTATAAAATTAATATGCCTTTGGTATCATTACTTATATCATAAAACTCCCAATGTGCCCTAGAGACTTCTGAAAATGCAAAATACTAAAAACTGTTGAAAAACTGCTAAAAACAGATTTATGGATTTTTTTATTTTTCTTGGTTTTCTAGCTTGTTTGCAGGTTCTAACAAGTGATTGCATGTTTCTTTTTGGTTTAATTTGACTAAAGTAGTTTAAGTGTTTCATTTTCTTAGTTAAAGGAGATTTTCGGAGTGTGTATGCTCTTCCCTCGCACCTTCTAGGTGATCTTGGGAATCAAAAACACTTCTAAAACCTCCTTGTCACTTTTAAAAACACTTACTTTACGCTTCCTAATTGGATTGATATTTTAAAATTGGTTAAAATAAATCCTATATTTTGCAAAAATTCTTAAAAGTACTTTCCATAAATCTTTTTAAAGTTGAGTTTCCGTGTTGCATATGCTCTTCCTTCGCACCTTTTGGTGATCTTAGGAATCAAAAGCAACACAAAAATCTCTTTCTTGATATCATTATTTGTGGTGGAAAATTACTAACTCCTTGCATGTAGGGCCTAACGCTTGTCAAAGAAAGGAGTTACAAAAATGAAACCTTCTAATACATGTTTTCATACAGGTTGCCAAACAATGTGCTACTTAAAACCACATTAAGCTAAGCAAAGATAAAAAAACACACCACTTCACATCACAACTTTGGATTACGGGTTTCAGAAAGGGGTACCTCCCTATCCACTCAACTAGAACATAACACCTTTGGCACAATGCCTTAAGATACAACAATGGGGGTTGTTCTAGGAACCCTACAGATAATCTACATTTGAGTAACCTTGTGGATGAAATAGGAAGTGTTCTGCTTACCCACTTGACTAGTTTTTACATTATGAGTCGAGTCAAAGTTGTCCGTATCACAACCCTAGTGATGATACAACTAAATGCACTAGTTGCTCATTGTATCAGAAGGGGGTAAAGTAAAGCCAAGATACTCCCAAATTAGTCAGTGTGACTCTTTGGGTAAATTGCACTTGCATTTAGACAAACTGTTGACACCTAGTTGAGTGATCTACTTAGGAAGCCATTTCATCAAGGAGCCCAATTTACTAGTCCATTGTCACATCTTGTCGAGCCATCATGAAGTGACGACTTACTTGGAGTCTAAACCTTGTTTTTCAAACAAGGAAAAGAATCCACCTAAGTTAGATCTAAGTGTCTTTCATCACGAAATTAAACGATGTATCACTTAGCTTGGTTTCTTTCTTTCCTTTAGACGAGGTGAAACTATGCCCAAGTGGCACTTAATTTATTTTCATCTTTTGATATGTACCCTTGTGTTCTTGTTTCCCATTTGGGACAAAAGGAGGCATACCTCATGAGTGTTATCATAGACAATGTTCACCACTTTTTGTCCATTTACGCCCATCCACGTTTGTGGTTGGGTTGTTAAACATCTAAAGTGTGTGAGTACATTTTCACATATTTGATATTCCCTTGATCTTTATTTCAATATTGTCTTCATAGTTAGGATTGGTTCATCATTTTATCCCCTTTGACGTGTTACCTTGTTTGCATTGTCTCGACATAATTAAAATACTTACGTCATGTTTCTCATAAATGTGATCTAAGTTTCCTCATTATGTTGTTATGTTTCCCACATTTTAGCACATCCTTAGTATACTTTTATTTATTTTACTTCAAACATTTGCCTCACCGTTTTCTTCTCATTTTCAAAATTATGAAATAGATAAGGACTTCTTGATCCACAAGTTGAATGTGAGAGCTTCCTTTGGCTAGGAGGAACTACCGTAATAGACAACAAGACCACAAAAATAGTTAAATGACATATGACAATGTGGACCGCCTAGCATATGCTAGTTTTGGGAAGTGTGATACTTCCTAGATGGTTGTCAATCCACTATTTAAAAAATTTAATGTGAGAAATAAACAAATTCCTATTGTATTTGATATGATTTAGGTATCTTGTTCAAGCACAATAAGAAAATCCAATCACAACAAGCTAGGCTATAGTTGGATCCGAGAGGTGAGGTGTTTGTCAAGATTGGGGGTCTGATTCTAGGTTATTTAGGTCAACTGGTAGGGTGATTGTTGGGTTTTTCTTGTCAAGGTGTAAAACATAGAGAATGACATCAGCTAAATGTGATCAATGTTGGTTTAGGTAGAACCGATGATGGTTGTGGATAACCAACGTCGTATGGTCGAGGTAAAAGAAACTCAAATAGATTAAATGGCAGGGTGATGATCGAGGTCAAATAAAGTTTGGGAGAGTGAATGGGGAGGTCTATAGAGGTATTAGGTATGCTCAGAAGTATACAAAGCAGGTGAAGATAGGTGATTTGGTGATATGGGTGAAGGGATATTTGAGTTCACAAGAAAGTGGGTGATGAAGCAATAAACATGCAAAGAATAGATTAATAACATGAGTAATAAAGATTACTAACTAAAATAAACCATGTTGGTTAGGGCCATACTTACTGTGTTAAGGATTTGATGGCTGAGTGATGGAGGTGGTTGATCGGAGAATACGTGTATGGTCCTGTAGTGGTGATTTCCTGAGTGCTCCCATGAATGCAATGGCTCTATGATTGATCTTGGTGATGGCTTTGGATGTCTAGATGTGTAAAAGGATGCTTGTTTCACTTGCATGCAGCTCTGATTTCCTTTTTTTTCTCTCAAAATGTGCCAACCTCGAAATAAGGTTACCAAAGGGAATAAAAGGTAACCGACGATGGTTTTGGGTTGACCAATGTTGGTTCAGGGGTGACCGGCATCGGTTAAGGTGGGATTCCCTAGGTTTACTAAAAATAGAGATCATGGCAATGATTTTTCGCCAGATCTCTCTATTCATCCGGGAAAGAGTGGGAGTTACCTTTTCTTATGCGGGAATGTGGTTAGAGGGGATGTAGGCATTGATTTTTAGGGTTTAGTTAGGTCTTAGTTAGTTATGGCAACATACTAAGAATAGATTTAGGGTGAGGTGGCTAGGTGAGGTGTCTAGGTGAGGTGGTGGGGTGGGAATTATCTTAATTAGGATAATTAAATAATAAATATTGTGAGGACATGGATTAATTTAATTAAATTAATTAAATTAATATTAGTGTGGTGCAAGGGGCCATGGTTAGGTTAGTGTGTTCAAGTTGATTATTTAATGAGGGGTCAAGGGAGTGTGACCCAATTTTGGTGTCTACATTTTGCCCCTTTTTGTTATGTAGCTTGTATTGGTAAGTGACGCTGACAAAAATAAGATGTGGTTGCCCCATGTGTGGGTGAAGGTGATCCCCTCAAACTAGGAACTGATGTGGTAGAAGATAGAATCGGTGAGTGGTTTGATAAAAGGTGAATGTGATGAAGAGGAAGGTGGACAATGGGGGTAATGGGGTAAAGGTCCAATTGGGTAATCTAGGTAATGGGTCAAGGTCAAAGGTAGTAATAGTCAAATGCACACACACATGTATAAACTACAACATGGTACCAAGTTGAAGAGCATGCAAACTCTACATTGTCTAAGGTCGATAGGTTTATCCAAACAAGGTTGAGGTGATTCCGGTATCCAAGGTATAGGATATGGTGCGGAAGCACTTCATGCAGTCAAGTGTGCAGGAATGTTTAGGTATGTTCTCAGTACACCAAAGGTTGGGTTAGGATAAATGGTCACGAAAGAGGCAAGGTAAGGTCATTAGGTCAAACAACACATGGGTAACAGTGTCACAAGGTATAACAAGCACATGAGTTCATAGGTCACTAAAAATGTTCGGGTCCAAGTAGCTAGGTCATGACATGGGTAGGGCCGAGGTATGGGTAAAATAACAAGTCCCAAAATGTAATTAAGGACAAGTATAGGTAAGGTAGGCATGGAGGTTGGTTGTAATAAGGGTGGGTAAGGTCAAACGGTGGCTAGGTTGGTTAAGTTGGGTCAGAAATGGGGAAAGGGTAGAGGAAAGAGTATGACAGGTAACCGATGCTGGTCATATGTAATCGGTGATGGTCTAGGTAAGTTAATCACGGTGTATTATCGGGGGAAGATGTCGATGTTGGGTATAACCGACCATGGTGTGC
Organism: Taxus wallichiana var. yunnanensis; assembly: GCA_018340775.1. Classification (NCBI taxonomy): domain Eukaryota; kingdom Viridiplantae; phylum Streptophyta; class Pinopsida; order Cupressales; family Taxaceae; genus Taxus; species Taxus wallichiana. The sequence continues at coordinate 128,176,345 of CM031241.1, forward strand.
TAGGGCACAAGACCGATGTTGGTTTAGGTATAACTACCGTCATTCAAGTCGACATGGGTATATAAAAAGAAAAATCCGTATAATATGGATTCATTTGTACATTTTGGCTTTTTGTGAAAATGACAGATAGAGCACTGAATGAGTTGTGCTTTGTCAGGAGAAAAGATGAGGGATAATATCCTACTGAAGGTGGAGGGATCCAGTTGGTTAGAGGAGCCAGGTAGATGGGTTCACGAGCATAGGGGGATCGATTGTGATTGGGTGGAGGTCAAGGAGGATTGGATTTGGTGATTGGACATGGACAGAGGTGGGAGAGGGATCGGGTGGACCAGTGCGGTGCGGCGACCCGATGTGCCACCACAGGAGATGGTAACATGATGAGGTAAGATTTAATATCTTGCATTGGTTTGGGAGGTAGATTGGGTATATAGGTTAGGGAAGGAATACAAGCTTTTGGGGGAAAGGGGATTTGAATTTGGGAAGGAAAATTGGGTAAAATAGGAATGGGTAGAGGTGTGGTTAGGTGTACGAGGGGTGGGGAGGAGTTGAGGGTAGAGTTAGGTAGGAATGGGTGAGAAGAAGGGAGTGTTTTAGGAAAAAGGGGGTTTGGGTGTCATGGATTTATGCGATAGTGACCAATGTCGGTCAAGGGGTGGCCGATGTTGGTGGTGTTGAGCCGGTACTAGTCATAGATAAGGTGATGATGTCGTTTGGGATAGACTGTGGTCGGTTAGAAGTAACCGGTACCAATCATCATGTGGAGAAAAAGGGGCCAAAAGAGCCCTAGGGTGGTTGGGTGAGATAGATAGTGGGAAAAAGAAGATGTTGTTGATGAAAAATAGAGCATGGGTAAGAGGTTGAAAGAGGTATGGTATGATCGATAGTGGGTGAGGGTTGGGGTGGGTAGATAGAATATGTGATAAGAAGGTAAGTTATGAGGGGAAAAGAGGGAGGGTAATAGGTGTAGGTGAAGTGTCAAGAGTGATTGTGGGTATGATCAAGGTGTATTAATGTGATGTTTTGTTGGATGCAGGTGAGAGACTAGCTATGGATGTGAGATAGGTGTCCCCCACTCATGATAGTTTCGAGGAGGTGTGACAATCGAGGATTGGTGGCATGTTGTAGAGGTTGGCCTGATTGGGGTCAGACGCTACCGACATGTAGTCCGAAAACCTAGTTTGATGGTTACCCTCATCGACAGATGGGATTCAAGTGACCAACACATTCCATCTACCAATGGGTGAGATCACAGTCACCCTAGAGGATGTGTACAAGATCTGCGGTTACAATATATTGGGACGCAGGTATATTTGATCTCTTCAGAGGCATCTGAGGAGTTGATGTTGATAGTATTTGGTGAGGGGTTGGTGGAGATGAGGTTTCATAGTGCCAACATGAGCTATGGAGAGATGTACTTGGCTCATCCAAGAGGAGACTAGGCTAGTAGTGTTGTTGATGGAGGTAGTCTATTATTTTGCACTGCCAGATGCAGAGGGTGGGAGATTCCCATGATCATTGATGGGGGTCCTACATGATATGGTGGTGGAGAGGACCCATTTTGCATGGGCACCAACATTCCTAGTGTAGTATATACAAGGAGTTATGGGCGTATGGGTGGCTTCAGAGGTTCAACTTATGTTGCACTTTCCTACTTCATTGTTGGGCATATGAGCACATTGTGTGTGTGCCCAATTGGTATGCCCCTAAGATGATGCATTCAAGCCTAGGTTTTTTTTGTGGGCTACAGGTGATGGGTTCCTATTATTGGAGAGTGTCGAGTGGGTAGGGTGACGATGCATGATGTCACCTACTACAGGCATTTACTGGAGGGGTTGTCTGGCGTAGACATCATTTGGAGGCCCTATGTGGGTTATCCATCATATGGGTAGATGGCTGTGGAGCTAGATGGATTGTAGCTACTCAGATGGATAGAGGGGTGACATGCCAGAGAGCATGAGATGATACCCATAGATAGGGTTAGACGATAGTTTAGGCTATGCAAGATATACCTCCACCCTTCCCACAATACAAGAGGGATGACGTGGAGAGGCCATTGCCTCTGCCCTAACCGCCGCAGTGCCTATAGGGTAGGAGGAGTAGGTGAGAGACCGAGTGAAGATCGATGATGCCGGGGTGACTAACAGATATAGACAGTGGTGGGTTACACACCTATGAGTAGTACCACCGAGGCGGGCAGCCAGATTTAGCCACCATCACTATTCAGAGGGACACCCTATAGGGGTAGGTGGCTACCTTGATTACATAACTGGGGATGGTGCAGGGGCAGTTGACAGGTGCAGAGGCACAGGTGGCCACTTTATAGGCATAGGTGGCCAGTTTACAGGCCCAGATAGCACAGGGACAGGCACCCGCACAGGGTGGTGATGGTGATGGGATACAGGTGGCCACCCTACATGTGCATAGTTATAGGTTTACAGGGCTAGTTGGCCTGCACACTGCACAGGTGCAGGTTGTGACTCTTTAGACCCAGATATAGGTAGGAGTGGGAAGGTCCCTCAGAAGGATAGGCCCTACAAGCATAGCAGGGGACAGGATAGGTCAGAGGCCAATGGGGCCACCACAGACAGTACCCGTAGCTAGATTATAGGATGCCCTAGGTGAGGCTAGGTATTATCAAGATATTTTGATGGTGGCAGAGGATAGATTTTCTATCCTATGGAGAGTACAGGCACAACAGGCCTCGAGTGAGAGGACTAGGTCACACACCCATAGTGTGGAGAGCACAGGGGGCCAACGAGCCCCGAGATAGGGTTAAGGTGAGGCCACCAGTTCATGGAGGCTAGTCCCAGGTGTTGTACAACAGGGACCCAACCATGACCCATGATGGGTGGTGAGATGTTAGCAGGCTGCGTATACAGAGCCGAGGAGGAGGAGGAGGAGACAAGGGAGATAGAGATGGAGGATATCTAACAAGGTGATATGCCTGATAGCCATATGGACCTCCATTTTGATGTAGTTGTTTTATTTTTTGATATACACCGGCCTGCGTGTGCCAAGAGAGTGAGGATGTATATGAGAGTTGATTGATTTTGATCATATACCACCTACATGCCAAAGATGGTGAGGATGTATGATGAGATTTTTTTATATTTTGATGATAGATGTACAAAGATGGTGAGGATGTACATGAGGGTTTTTGAGATTTTTGTATTCATTTGTATCTGTGTACATATGTATGTATACACAGACATCATGATTTATAGATGATGATATTTATACTATGGATGGTGTACTTGTTTTAATTTCCATTATTATTTGTGTATGTGATGGAAACTAGGTGAATTAAGTATGATGGAGTCAGGGTCATGTAGGCATGGTGGAGTCAAGTTGGTTTAGGCATGATGGAGTCAGGTCATAGGCATGGATTGAGTCAGGTCATATGGATGAGGAGTCAGTCATAGGCATGGATGATGAGTTAGCATGGATGGATTAGTCATAGGTATGGATGGAGTCAAAGTCATAGGCATGGATTGAGGATGGTTAGGTATGGTTGAGTTTAGGTTGGTTTAGGTATGGTTGAGTTTTTAATTCATTAATTTGTGTAATTAATGATGATTTGGATCATGTTAAGATGTGTTGTAGTAAAATGCATGATAATGGTAAAGAAATGGTAGACATAATGAATGTATGAGTGATGATGGTAAAGATGTTGAAGCAATTGTTGTTTGTTTGGTTTAATTTCCAATTATTGATATAAAAGGAAACTAACTAGGGTAGAATGTGAATAGGAAAGGGGAGAGGGAATTGGTTAGGGTAGAGAGTGGCCGAGCTAACCTCCAAGGGCCCCATGCCCTCGAAGTGCTGCCTACATAGTCCCGGTGAAAAGGGACCTCAGGCCGATGTAGTTCTCCCATAAGCTAGGGAAGATTAGGGTGAAATAGTGGAATGGTCGATAGGTGTTAGGCATGGGTGATGTAGGTCATAGGCATGATTGAGTTTAGGTTGTAGGTATGGTTGATTGATTTTTAAATACATGTGCCGAGGATCTGGTCTGTATAGGATAATCAATAGGTAATGAGGAAGGTGAATGGTAAGAGGTGGTAAAAGAGCTGCTTAATTGATAAGAACCCTAATGAGTCTACCATACCCTAGATGGGCTTATGAACGTAAGACCCTACAGGCCTTGCATAATGGACTATTTTAAGGGTGAAGAAAAGTCACATGATCACAAAATGTCACATTTGTGGAAAGTCCCTTGAGTAACGAGGAATTTAGGTGAAAAGACAAGGAGGTGAGAATGAGAGGTTTAGCGTAACTTAGTGTATGATGACGTGTATTTTAGAACAAGAAACCTAGAATCCAAAATAGGCAAGTCCATGATGAAAATTTCATCTTTTTTTTCTTTGATTTGTTTGTTTTTAATAGATTGATCGATGTGGGAAGTCTATATGGGATGAATATATTATCTCCTTGAGGTCTTCGTGAAGTTGATCGATGGGAAGCTTCTGAATATTTATTATATTTTTGTAATGACCATATATAGTTGTCCTTCGAGGGAGAAGTCTATTGATAGTGGTAGAATATGGAGAAGAGATGTCCCTTTTGAGGGAGTCATCTTTTGCTGGAAGTTTGACTCAAGGAGTTGTATCCCTTTTTTTTTTTTTAGATGTTTAAGTCATGGACAAGATTATAGAGGATGATTAGGTTCTGTTTTAGAAGACAAGATCATAGTACACAAAGATTAACTATGAAAGAGGTGGTTTTGAGTGATGAATGACCATGGGATTCCATCTTGAAGAAGATGAAAAGTATCCATGAGAATCATGCTATGAGCAGAGCCATGGTACTCATATTGAAGACAAGGCTAAAAGGTGATGGGTAATCACATGATTCTTGTTTAGTCATGGATCCTCAAAATGGGTAATAATGGAAGGTGAAATGCTCAAGGGATGAGTGATCAATTGATATAAAGTGATATAGGACTTGATATCAACAATAAAATGGTCAAAGATGCAAGGCATTAAGGGGCTCAAGTTTGGGTTTACCTTCGAGTGAAGACAAATGATAAGCACCTGATCCATAGGCATGGGTGATGATATAGGGTCCAAGCCAATTAGGAGAAAATTTTCCCCATTTACTTTTCTCCTCTTTGGTTACATGTTGATTTTCCTTCAGGATGAGGTCACCGACTTGAAAGGTTCATTCATGAACATGTTTTCATAGGCATGTTTGATACATTTTTGGTAGATTTGGAGATGGTCCAGGGCATTGAGATGACATTCATCTAATAATTCAAGTTGCCAAATGATCCTGGTGAAAGTCATCATCATTGAGCATGTCTTGTAGTGAGATGCGAGGGATGGAATCTAGACTTCGAGAGGTAAGACAACCTTAGTACCGTAGACCAGAGAAAAGGGGGTGGCAAGTAGTCAAAGTGTGAATACTAGTGCGGTAAGCCCACAAGGTGAAAGGAATGTGCGTATGCCAATCCTTCCCAGTATCATTGACCACCTTCATAAGAATTTTGTTCAAGGTTTTATTGGTTGATTTGGCTTGACCATTGGTTTGTGGGTAATAAGGTGATGAGAAACTAAGTTGGATGCCAAAAGCATCACATAGTTTGCATATAGGTTTTTTTTTGAATTGTTTTCCGTTATCCGTGATAATGTGGTGAGGGACACCAAAGTGACAGATGATGTGATGGTTGATGAATTCACATATTTTCTTGGCTTTGGTGGAAATGAGGGGAATGGATTCTACCCATTTAGTGTAATATTCAAGTAGTGGTTATGATCCATTGGTGGCATTGTGAAGAATGGGGTTGATCTCACCGACAAGATCCAAACCCCATTGAGAGAAAGGCCAAAGGTCTCTCACATGACCTGTAAGGCATGACTAGGGGTGTGATGGAGATTAGCATGTTGCTGGCATTTTATGCAATGTTTGACATAATCACAACAATCATGGTTTAGGGTTGGCCAGTAATAGCCTAGGTGAAGAATGCATTTTTGATAGCGAGACCACTAAAGTGGCCTCCACAAATCCCATCGTGGACTTCCTTAATGGTGTAAGGAATTTTAGAACTGGTAAGGCATCGCAAGAGAATGTTGTCAAAACCACATTTGTACAGAAGACCACCCATGATGACATAATGAGACACTTTTAAGGAAGGCACATTGTCCATTATGAGTGAGATCGGTGGGTAAAATGGAGAGGGAAAGATAGTCTATGTATATTGCTTATACCAAAGGTCACTGGGTCAGAGAAGTGGTTTCGATAGAGTAAACTTCATGAGGTAAATAAGAGGGTGATTGTAGTCTTTGTATGGTGACAAAGATTTTAGAGTCAATGGGTGAAGTAGGTATCTGAGAAGCCAAGTAGGCCATGGTATCTACAAATTTATTGGTAGAATGTGGGGTGGTTTGAAGGGTGTAATGGTGAAGGTGGTCAAAAGTATGTCCACATGATGCTTATACTTTTGAAGTATCTCATTACAAACACTGGTATATACCATTGACTTGGTTTATGACCAACTGAGAATCACCAAAGATGTTGATTGACTTAACATCTAAGGCATAAGTAGCCTGGAGACCCAATACGAGTGCTTCATATTCAACAATATTGTTTGTACAATCAAAATCAAGTTTGAAAGACAAAGGCATAGGTTCACCATCAAGTGGAATGAGGATAACACCAGCCCCACCCCCACGCTGACACTTGGAGCCATCGAAGAAGAGTGTCATTTGGTAAGTGGGTTCATCCAGGAAAGGGGAAAGAATAGACTCATCTGGAAAGTCAAAGTTAGAGGGTTGATCCCCAGAAATGGGTGCATGTCAGCCAATTGGTTGGTGATAGTTTGGCCTTTGATGGACTTTTGATGGATGAATTTGAGGTCGAGGTGGCCAAAAGCATAAGCCAAGCATGTGTGGCACATTGATTTTGATAAGGTTTGGCATACATGTAGTGTAATGGGTCAAGTATTAGTAATGATGAAGGTTTTGTGGTTGAGTAGGTAATGGCGGAGTTTGGTGGTGATGAAAACTAAGGCTAGGAAAAGTTTTTTTCAGCATGTGGGTATATCTAGTTTGTAGTCAAGAAGGGTATGACTTATGTAATAAACCACTTCTCTGGTGTTGGTCATCACGATGAGCAAGCATGACACCTAGAGAATGGTCAGTGGTGGAAATATATAGGTAGAAGGGCTGGTCATCCTTAGGAGGAATGAGCATTGGTGGTTGAAGTAGGTATTGTTTCAAGGCTTCAAAGGCTTTATGGCAGTCATCATCCCATTTGAATGAAACATCTTTCTTGAGAAGATGATGGAATGGTTGATAAAGTGGTCAAAAAGTTGGGAGATAAAATGATGAATTGATTGCAATTTTCCTTGTAGGCTGTGAAGTTGATGGAGATTAGTGGGTGGTGGCATTTCAAGGATAGCCTTGACTTTAGCAGGATCGACTTCTATGCCATGCAAAGAAATGATGAAACCTAGGAGTTTCCGAAAGTACCGCAAAGATGCATTTTTTTGGTTGAAGATGAACACAATATTTGATGAGGTGGTCAAAGATGACTTTAAGAATGGGTAGGTGTTTGGTTCGATGTTTGATTTGGAAAGTAGATCATCTACGTAATCCTCCAATATGTGATGCATGATGTCATGGAAGATGTAAGTCATGGCCCACTGATATGTAGCACCAAATTTTTGAGACCAAAGGGCATGACTCGATAGCAGAAAAGTCCCCAAGGGGTGATGAAGGTAGTCTTGTGTTGATCCTCGAGAGCTAGTAATATTTGATTATAGCCCAAGAAACCATCCATGAGTGATAACATTTCATGGCCAATAGTGAGATCAACTAGTTGGTCAATGCCTGGTAGTGGGAAATCATCTTTGGGATAGGTGAGGTTGAGGTCATGGAAAATCCATGCAAAATGTGGAGTCCCCCTATCACTTTGTGATAGGAATGATGTTAGAAATCCATTGGGGATAATCAATGGGTAGAATGAAGGAAACCGAGAGAAGGCATTGAAGCTCTTCTTTGACTAGAAGAGCAATGTGAGGATGCATTTTTTGTAGCTTTTGTTTGATAGGTTTGGCATCAAGAATGGTTACGATATTATGAACCATGATTTTAGGATCGATACTAGGCATATCGGCATAGGACCAAGAAAATGCGTTGCTATGGTCCCAAAGGAAAGAGGTGAAGGCTTCTATTAGTAGCATCTAAAGATTGGCCGATCTTTAGAATGTGTGGGTCATCTTGAGTATTAATGTTGATTTTGATGGTCGATTCATTCAACATGGTTTGTGTCTCAGAGGGTAATGACCGGTGAATATAAGAGTCTTCTGCACCAAGGTAGGTGAGGATGGACTCATCATCCTGACATTGAATGATGTTAATTGAAGGTGTATCATCATCGATCATGTCAAGATATAGGAATGGGAGAGAAGAGGGAGCCTCGCCATCACGTTGATAGGTCAGCGGTCCCAGGAAATGGTGTTTATGAAAAAAAAAAAGTTAGGAGGTATAGATTCAAGATCTATGGACTCTGTGGGTGAGGATGGTAATGTGGGTGAATGAGAGGGGGAAGATTCTCATCCTGAATAAGGTCGATGTGAACCTTCTTAGAAGATGGAGCATCAAAACCAATGCCACTACGGTCATTGTGTTTACGAGAGGTACAGAGATGACAAGTGTGGTGGCCTTGTTCATAAAAACCAAAGCCAAATCCTTTCCATGCGCACTGGTGGAGGAAAGTGTGAGTGAAAACAATGGTTAGTGAGGGAGTGTAGGTCGAGGAAAATGGTTGGGTTTGGGATGGAGGTTTGGGTTTATAGGTGGCCATATCAAGTCCCCCATATGTTAGGATTGGTGCAAAGGTGGGGAGGGCCATAAGGGAAAATGTCACCAATGTGAATGTCATAACTAGGGTGTTGACATAGATTCCCATACTCTTGTGGGGTGAGGAAGGTATCAATATTGTATAGGTGGTATTCCCCAGAGTGAGGCATTGAAAAACACCTTCTAAGGGATCAGTAGTTGGTATGTGGGTAGTGGGTATAGATGGCTCGCTAGATGAAGGGGAGATAGGGGTGCTAATGGTAGAGGCTACAACTGCAGTAGGGATAGTGAGGTTAGATGCAACAGTAAGTAGTGGAAATTTTGGTGGATGGGCTCGTGGGTGGAGGTGAAGTGGTTTTGGTGGTGGATGCCTTGACCGTACATAAGCACATCATTGGGTCGATATAGCATGTTATAGGTCTTGAAAGGTGAGGGGTCGGCAAGGATGGTGTAATTATGTCCCTCGTGTTCAAATTTGAGGCATCGATGTAATGTCAAAGGGACACAACCCATAACATGAATCCAAGGTGGCCAAGCAGCAAGTTATATTGGAACTCCCCTTCTAGGACATAGAAAAGTTTTGGGATGGTGTGGGACCTACGTGGACATGGAGAACAATGGTACCCAAGTGTAGAGGTCATGGCATCATTGAAGGAACACAACATAATGGGGTTACTATGCATGTAATGGGAAGGTATTTGCATTTGGTCATATGCATGGGAGGAGATGATGTTAATGCTAGCACCACCATCGATCATAAACACGTCATATGCATATATTATCGATAAAGATGAGAGATGAAAAGAGGGGTCGGGGTCATCACTGGAAGGGAGTGATCTCTTCATCTACAAAAGTCGAAGGGTGGCCACTTGGTGAGTGGGTGAAGGTGTAGAGGAAGGTGAAGACCTAGTGAGAGAGGCTACGTGGTGAGGGGTAATGATGGAGGCTATGGGTGTGGGGTCATTTGGTAAGACTTTGATAGATTGAAGGACCTCCATGAGGGCTTGATGATGTGACTCGAGGTCTGGATGAGGTCATATAAAGACATTTTGAGGGGGATTGGTGTAGTTGTTTTAGCATTGTGATGATGTGTGACCCCATTGGAAATGGGATATGTAGGACCTCGAATGATGACTTTGGGTGTGGGTGTGGATGGTATATTGGGTATAAGGTTGGTTGATGGGCCACTTTTTTTCCTTTCCCTTGTCTTTCTGAGCATGGGTGGCAATGTTGATCATGTTAATCTGAGGGAGGTGGATGAAGAGGGTGTGTCATGGAAGGTATAATGGCAAGAGGGACAAAACCCTAGTGGTGGATATGAGCCTTGTGAGATGAGTAGGTGCACATTGGCATTTGGGTGGTGGTTTGGCCAACTCTCTTATGTGAACCATGTTAATTTTGAATCTTGGGGATGGATCTAAGAGTTGTGGGGGTGGAGATTTTGGTCACTGAGTAGGAAATGAGGGAAGATCTATGGAAATTGGTGAAGGTGAAATGGGGTCCTCATCAAGAAGATCATCATCATCAAAGTTTTTTTCAGAGGACACAATTGGACAAGAGGTTTTCAAAGCCTTATAGTTCTCTACATCGTGTCCTGACACATGATGGTAGGGCAAAATTTTTTGGTTTCATCAACCCTTTTGGTTTGGGTTTGAGTGGGTCATAAGGTCTAAGAGGTGGTAATGTGATGACAAAAGTTTTTTCGAGGAGGTTGGTTAGGATTTTGGCGTAGGATCCTGCTAATGGATCACAATGGGAGGTGAATGTGGGTTTGGGTACAGGTGTGGCTGATTGTGGAGGAAGAGTCTTTACAAGAGGGGGAGTAGGTTGGGCTACTAGTTTGGTGTGTGGTGTGGTCTTAGGTGTTGGTCGTATCTGCTTGGGTAGGGGCATGGTAGATGAACTGGCAATAGAAGGTGTGGTTGGTTTAACTACCTTATTGGAGGGTAGTGGATTTTTAGCTTTAGGTTGCATCTTTTTGGGTAAAGGTGATATGGGTGCACATGAGATGTGGAGGGAAAAGAGATGGTGGAAGAGGGTGGGTTACCCATGGGGGTAACCGAGGTGTTGTGGAGGTAGGTGGTGTGGGTTGGGCAGGAGGCGTGAGTGAAAGAGAAGGAAGTGTCATGGGTAGTGAAGAAGTTATTGATGGTATTGGAGGTATGGGTGGTAAGAAGGTTATGGGTGAGGGTGGAGGTTGTGTGGGTGCTTGGGTATATTAGAGGTCTGTGATGGGGAAATGGGTTGCATTGTGTTCTTGGTTTACGGTGGATGGGGGTTTCTTGGCTAGGGTCGAGGGGTGAGGTCCTAGGATGGATGGAAAGGGGTGAAGGTGATAAGGGTGTGGTTGGTGAGGTTGGGGTATGAGATCTAGGAGATTGGATCTTCTTTTTAGGGTCAAGTTAAGTTTGGTGTTAGTTTTGGAAGATGTAGCTAAATCTAATTTGATGGGTGGGTGAGTAAGGCTAGTTGTTGGTATGACCCCTAAGGTAGTGATAGGTTTAGGCAAGGGAGATGATATAGGCATGGGTTTGGGTGTAGATGCATGTTGGGTTATGGGAAGAGGTGTGAGTTGGGCCATGAGTGGTGTCATGGAAGGTATTGTGATAGTTGTGGTTGTGTTTGGTTTGGTCTTGAAACACTTTTGGATAGATAGTGGAGGTGTCAATGAGTGACAACTACATTTGTGTTGAAACAGAAGTAGAAGATGCCCCCAAAGTAAGGCTCTATCGACATAGTCCAGTGATCGGCCAAGCATGAGAATGGTACTATTGTAAGTGGAGCCAATGTGGATCGAGTGGAAATCCCCGTAAAATGTGTTTGAGATATAGGAAATGGCTAGCCTCAGACTCTGTGGGTAAGAGAGCCGAAAGTAGATCAATGGGATCTTGAAGGTCTAATGGTGAATGGTCATCTACAGGTGGTGGTACTTCTATAGTATCCTCCATGGGTAGAGGAGAGGATGGGCCAGCCAAAGTGGGCTCTCCTTGCATTGGTGTAGGTGGTGACCTGCATCTTCTATGAGTAGGAGAGGTGCCACTGACAACTGCTTGGAATTTTGAGGGGTCAAAGGTGGTGTGCTGATTATAGGCTCTTTCATGGGTGAAGGAGAAGATGAAGGGGTTCCTCTGTGGGTAGAGGAGTAGATGAAATAGGTTCTGGTGTAGGTAGGGGAGTGTGGGCTAAGATTTCATCTATGGAAGGAACATGAGGCAATTGGGAAGCAACTGGTATCATCATTGAAAATAGTGTGGACCTCATGGACATTGCTATCATTGTTTGAGGTATCACCACTTGGTTGGAAGATGGGGCATGATTAGGGAATGGCTTCTTGAAGATGTGTAGGTTTTGGTTAGTGGGTGCATTTGGGCTATCCAAGACTAGATCTCCATTGTCTATCATTTCTTGGATGATATTTTTGAAGGTGATGTATTATTATTGTTTGTGACCTTTGACACGATGATAGTTGCAAAATTCATGTTCCTTATACCACAGGGCATGGGTCACTCAGGTCAAAACTAGTATGTGGTTTTATAGGTGGAAGGGTAATGACACCACTTTAACAAGCTTTTCCAAAATGGAAGAATAAGATTCTCCTAGGGAAGTGTACTTTTGTTGTTCTCATCTAAACTGGAAAGCTTGGACAGAGAGAGATTAGAAGGGGGTTTGGCTAGGTTTGATTGATGAGGGGGACCAGCTTTGAGAACTACAACATTAGCAGACCCTTTGGGATTTGAATAGTTGTTTTGGGGTTTCAAGATGAAGAAGCATCATTTGATTTGAACGTGATGTTCTTGTTACAAAGTTGAATCTTCTTTTCTTCGATAACATGAATTTCCAATTTCGTGCCATGGTGAATGCCTCGTCAAAAGTGTGAAAATTTTGCACCTGTAGGGTTGGTGAGATGTGTCTAGCACATGCCCGAGTAAATAGTTCTATAAGCTTGGTTTGAGGTAATTGGAATGTGAGTTGGTTAATGAGGTTGCGCCAATGAGTGACAAAGTTAGTGATAGACTCATCATCATATTGTCGTGTGGAATAAAGATCTATCATGGTAACCTTCTTAACAATGTTGATGGAGAAGTGATCTAGGAAGGCTTGGGCTACTTGATTGAATGAGTAAATGGAGTGTCTTGGTAGTCCACTGTACTAGTCCAATGCAGGTCCTGTCAAGGACATTGGGAAAGTCCTCAAAAGTAAAGCATCATCATGGGCAATCAGGTAACACCCATGTTTAAAGGACCAAAATGTTGTTGCATGGATCTTCTTTGCTATTGAAGTGGTTGAATTTTGGCATCTCCCAATGTATGGGGTATGGTCGAATGGGAATGGATGGGTGAATAGGCTCATTACAAATTTCATCATAGGTGAGGGAATTGCGTGAGCCGAAACCGATGCTTCTAGTGTTTGCATCTTTTCCATCATCAACTTGATGAGGTCATTGGTAGGTTGTGATGGAGGGACACCTCTTGTGGCATAAGGAGGTGGATACTAAACCTGATAGGGAGGTTGAGAATAAGGAACCGACATAGAAGGTACATATCCTAGAATGGGTGACAAATGAGATAGGGGTTGTTGATAGTAGGTGTATGTAGGTGGGATGGTCATCGTGACTCTAGTAGTGATGGGGGAAGTGTTTGTGGGATGGAGAGGATGAGATTTTGGAATGGAGTAGGGGTCACCGACACCATGGGTGGTTGTGTTGCAATGGGTATTTGTGAGACAATGGGTGTGGATTGTGCTATGGTCTAGGTGGTGGATGAGGGGACAATAGATATACGAACAGGTGTGAGGGAAACTACAGATGCAATGGTCATGGTGGGTATGGGTCCTAGCTACAAAACTACCAGGGGTGAAGCAGGTGAGGGTAATGCCACATTATTAGGGGCTGATGCAAAGTAGGAATAAGGGTAGGAGAGATTGATACATGCATGTCATATATCAACTGACCAGAGGAGTCTCGGGTGGAAGAGTGGGAAAGGTAGAACTGTAAGGCCATGGGATTTTGATCAAGGAGTCATGCAAAACTCTTCATCACCTGTAACAATGGTGGTAGGTAAGGTTGGATCCATGGGTGATAGGATGGAAGGTGATGAGGGACTAGGTGGGAGTGGTTGATGACTAGCATGGAATATGAGGGTGTTAGTCTGGCTATGAGTCAACACCATGTGAACAAGTGTTGACCTGGTAAGACTATATTCTATAGATGACACAAAAATAGTAAAACAAAGAATAATGGGGTCTGGGAGGTGAATCTGGTCAATGTCTAGATTTTGAAAAAATCAAACATAGGAAACCGATGATGGTCAAAGTTGACGGTGATGATTTAGGAAAACCGATGATGGTCAAGATGATAGTGATGTGATTGGGGACAACACCGATGATGGTTTTCAAACCGTACATCGGTCATCGTGGAAGAAAACCAGTCTCAAAAATGAAGTAGGAATGTTGGATTTGTACTGGTGAAACTGTGTATGATAGTAAGTATCAACAGGGAGAAATATGATGATGCCCTGAGGGCGGAAACAAAACAAAAAAGTAGTGATGAAAGCTATTCTAGGTAAAGTAACTAGAAATCTAGAATCGACACCGGTTAGGGTTTAACCGATGATGGTCAGATGTGAACCAATGACGGTCGCTGGACCGACATGATGATTGTGAAATTAGAAAGAAATGAAGAAAATTGGTTTTGTGAATTAAATTAAGTGAAGAATCAAACTTAGAAACCTGAGAATGAGGATGGGGCCCTGACACACTCAGACAAAGTCAGAATACTCCAACTATGATGGTGGAGTGTGCAAGGAAGAAGAAAAATGGAGATTCGTAGTCTCACACCTCAAAACACAAACCAAGAAGAATGCTAAGAAAAAGCATGATCCTAACAGTGATTTTCTTATGTTTGTTTAGCTTATGCTATTTAGGACTGACTGTGTGTATTTAGAAAATTTTTTTGGTTGGGAAGGCATCCTACAAAGAAGGATATCTAAAAGGAGAGGTTTTAGGTATGTTATGGCGGGGGGGCCATCCTCTGAGATGATGACTGACATAGGCAATGAGCTGGGGAGTACCTGCCAACCTAGATCATGTGATCACTGAAAATGTTCCGGGTAAGATGTTGTTTAAGAAAGATGTGTATATTTGATTTTGTGCAAGTTTGGTAAGACAGAGAGAGAGAGAGAGAAAATGTGCTTTCTATGATTCTTTGTGTCAACCATCAGTTGGGCATGACTTCCAAACATATAGGTTTCCCTCAGTTTTAATGTGAGCTAATAATGCAACAAATCAGAATGCAATGCAAGTGTTTTAAACCCAAATCAAAGTGTGATATTTGATGTAGCAAGAGATGAACAGGAAGAGGGATGCTCTTTCACTAATGCAATGCAAAAGAAAGGAAGATGTGTTCTTTTTAAAGCACCAAAAACATGATTGTTTTTAGACAATAGAAAGAAGGAGAATGATTCCAAAGAAGAAAATTAATGTGGAATTTTTAAAAGGAAACAAACACACAAATTTCACCTAGGAATGAATAAATGCAAAAGAACCCCTGATGGGTCCCACTAGAGTGCATGCCAAAATGTTTCACCATTTTCTTTACCTTTTCAAAATGATGAAATAGATAAGGGTAAGGGCCAAGGAGGAATACCTATTAAATGTTGGTCATTGATGGTTATTGCATGTGTTCTGACTTCTTGATCCATACTGAATGTGAGAGCTTCCTTTTGGCTAGGAGGAACTACCTGTAATAGAAAACAAGACCACAAAAGATAGTTAAATGATATATGATAAAGTGGACTGCCTAGCATATGCTAGTTCTGGGAAGTGTGATACTTCCTAGATGGTTGTCAATCCACTATTTAAAACAAGTTAATGTGAGAAATAAAAAAATTCCTACTGTAGTTGATATGATTTAGGTATCTCATTCAAGTACAATAAGAAAATCCAATCACAATAAGCTAGGCTATAGTTGGATCTGAGAGGTGAGGTGTCTGTCAAGGTACTGGGACTGGTCAGGTCAGATTCTAGGTTATTTAGGTCAACTGGTAGGGTGATTGTTGGGTCTGTTCTTGGTCAAGGTGTAAAACACAGAGACCGACATGTTCGCTAAATGTGACCGATGTGATGGTTTAGGTAGAACCGATGATGGTTGTGGATAACCCGGCATGGTATGGTCGAGGTAAAAGAAACTCAAAATAGATTAAATGGCAGGGGTGATCGAGGTCAAATAAAGTTTGGGAGAGTGAATGGGGAGGTCTGTAGAGATCTTAGGTATGCTCAAAAGTATACAACAGGTGAGGATAGGTGATTTGGTGATATGGGTGAAGGGATATTTGAGTTCACAGCAAGTGGGTGATGAAGCAATAAGCATGCAAAGAATAGATTAATAACAAGAGTAATAAAGATTACTAACTAAAATAAACCATACTGGTTAGGGCCATACTTACTGTGTTAAGGATCTGATGGCTGAGTGGTGGAGGTGGTTGATCAGAGAATACGTGTATGGTCCTAGTAGTGGTGATTTCCTGAGTGCTCCCGTGAATGCAATGGCTCTATGATTGATCCTGGTGATGGCTCTGGATGTCTGGATGCGTAAAAGGATGCTTTTTTCACTTGCATGTAGCTCTAGATCTCCTTTTTTCTCTCAAAATGTGCCAACCTCAAAATAAGGTTACTAAAGGGAATAAAAGGTAACCGACGATGGTTCCGAGGTTGACCGACATCGGTTTAGGGGTGACACATCGGTTAGGTGGGATTCCCTAGGTTTACTAAAAATAGGAGATCATGGCAATGATTTCCGCCAGATCTCTCTATTCATCCAGGAAAGAGTGGGAGTTACCTTTTCTTATGTGGGAATGTGGTTAGAGGGGATGTAGGCATTGATTTTTAGGGTTTAGTTAGGTCTTAGTTAGTTATGGCAACATACTAAGAATAGATTTAGGGTGAGGTGGCTAGGTGAGGTGTCTAGGTGAGGTGGTGGGGTGGGAATTATCTTAATTAGGATAATTAAATAATAAATATTGTGAGGACATGGATTAATTTAATTAAATTAATTAAATTAATATTAGTGTGGGGTAAGGGGCCATGGTTAGGTGAGTGTGTTCAAGTTGATTTCACTTTGAAGAAGTTTGATCACACTATCTAGGTCTAGGAATTTGTACCTAAATGCATGAAAATGATTGACTATCGTGTAGTTCCTCACATTTAAATTAATATGGAACCTAGGTTTAGGAATTCAAATTAAAATATTCCCATTATGAATAAACCTCGTTTGGTTCTTCACGCTAGAGGGTCCATTCAGGTACCATGTTCCCCACCTTCAGCTCATAATCAGTGGTATGGTTTGGACGCTTTTGATCCAAATTATTATTTAGGTTCCCCCCACTCTTCTTTTGATTCAGATCCAAACTACCATTTGGATTCCCACTCTTATTTTGAATATTCGGATCCCAAATATTGTTCGGATACCCCTAGATCAAATCTTGAATCATAGTCCTCCTTCCTTCATAAGACCTTTATTCCCAATCACCTCAACGATGCCTTCATCCTTTGAAGACTTGTGTAACTAAAAGATCTCACAATCAAACATCTAATTTGGTTTTAAGTCATGGTCCTCCCTTCCTTCGTGGGACCACCTTTATCAGTCACCTCAATGACCCCTTCTTCCATCGAAGAGTTCCACAACTTGGATTACCTCTAGTCAATCATCTAATTTAACTCAAGTTCGTCACAACTTAATGAATGGATATGTGATCTTACTTTCTCTTCCACATTAGGTCGTCTTATAGAAAAATGACCTAGGTCTAGATCTAAATCATCCATTCATGAAAAACCTACCACAAGCCTACATCGCCTCTTGAGTCATCTTATTTTATTAGCCCAAGGATCCCTCTTCATCCCTTGATCCCTTTCAACCATATCTTACCATTTCCTCATCCATATTCTAAAGATTAATTTTTGTGACCACGTCGAACCATTAGAAAGAAGCCATATGCTAGGATATATTTTCAAAGCACTATCAAGACTCTTCATGGGAGTTATAAGGTCAAGCCTTCCCTCATCTACATCATAAAACATATTCATCTTCTTCTATTAATCAATCTTCCCCGCTTATCAGACCCATATCTTCTAGTCAACCTCCTATGATCGAAGAACAATAACCTCTACTAATTGATTTCTCTCATAATGAAGGAATAATTAGACTACACGATGATATCCCTTTAGAGGATTGTAAACAAGGATTCTTTTTGGAACTCGATACGCTCACGTATTGGGGAAAATAAATTGATTCCTTTTATCATAACGTAGAGGAAGAGCCTGGTCATGGAACTTGATTCTTCTTCTAGCATTCCATCTTCACTCTCCTCTGAGCATGATGAGATGTCAAGGTCTAGCATTGATCAATGGCCTATCTTCTCATTACCAAATCATTCCTTATCTATCATCATTCCTCAATCAAACTCTTTCCTTAGGTCACCGTTGAGTAGCCCATGATCTTCTTCTATCCTGGAGCCACCCTGGGTAGCCCTCCATTTTCTACTTGTGGGTCACCTCTTGGTATCCCATTACCTTCTATTCTTGGGCCACATCCTAGTAGCCCTTCATCCTCTTCTATCTATGGGACCCCTCTAAGTAGTCCCTCGTCATCTTCTTCTATTCTTGGGCCATGTCCTAGTAGCCCTCCATTATTTTCTATTTATGGGTCACCTTGGGGTAGCTCATTACCTTCTATTCTTGGGCCGCATCCTAGTAGCCCTTCATCCTCTTCATCTATGGGACACCATCATCTTATATTCTTGGGCCATGTCCTCGTAGCCCAATTTCTTCCATCTTAGGGCCATATCCTAACAGCCCTTCATCATCTTCTATCAGTGGCTCACCTCCTGGTAGCCCATCCTCTTCAATTCTTGGATCGTATCCTTTTCACCTATCATTTCTTCTTCTATCAATGACCAAGGAAAGCCCACCATAATTTCTCTCATTCCTATCATCAATCATAAATGTCCACTTTCTTCTCCCACTTCTCGAGATCAGATAGGTCACATAGTCACTCATAAGAATCCCAAAACAAATTCTTTATCAAGCACAATCACACATTCCATGAGCTCCAAAGCTCCCAAAAATTCCAACGATCTCAAAATTCAAAATCAAGCATGATTCAAGAATGCACATCAATGTACCCATCAAGTATGGCACAAAGTGCAGAAACCTATGGATAGGGAACTCAAGCTCCAACATACGAAATCCATGTTTCAAGATAGGTCACATTCATTTTTTGAGTACGATCTCACCACGATCATTGATATCGGAAATCACATTACTCTTGATAAATAAGCATGCGTCTAGTCTCCTTATCAAGGAAGTCACAAACATTGTTTTTGGACCTATCACATGGATTGACTTTGTTGATCTTACCATTCCAAAACTATAAAAAATCTAAAAATAAAAATAATTCAAAAATACAAAAATTGAGAGAGAAAACATAAACAAATCAAAGGTACAAAGATCAAACATTGCAATCGGTATTGCATACACATAGATGTTCTTTCATCCCTTTCTTGTTCTTCTTTCTCGTAAGTCTTTCTACCATTTTCATCCCTTTGATGATATTTTGGTTAGCCCATTTTCATGCATTTTGCGACATTTATCTCTATGGTATTCATTTGACCTTGGTATTTTATCACCTTGGTAAATTAAAGAACGAATGAACTTTTAGAGATCCTATCACATTAAACATCTAATAAAATTGTTGCGAAGAAATTTTGGACATATTTGTTGACACTAGCCAATTTCATCATCACAATCACTTCCATATCCTTCCATCAAGCCATTTGTGGTTCTTAACCCTTATCAAACAAGAGAGCTGAAATAATGTTTTGGAAGCAAAAGAATCAAAATCAATCAAAAAATCAAAAGCTAAAAGCTATAAATAAAAAGCAAATTGATATATAACTCTCTTTTGGGGTATTTCCAATAATCTCTATGATATGGATTCCTGATTGGCAATAGAGAAATGTTGCGATTAGAATCAAATACATCTCCATCGGGGCTATGGATGCCTAGATGGAAATAGAGAAATGTATGGCTATCCTTCCACCCTCCATTCACAAATAACCTATCACCTATCAAAATGAATCATTCCTACACATTAGCTAGCTTGTCTTCACTTTTTTTCTATCAAATATTCACTTCAAGAGGTAATAAATTCCACGTGCACACACTGGATCTCTATGAGTGAACATGATTAGTATGTTACCAAGTGTTTTTTTGACCTTGTTCAAAATCTTGCTTTAGTCCATATCTCGTCTCATGATTTGTGCCTTAAACTAATCAAATTTTTCATCGTCATGAGGCTTCTAAGCTACATTCATAACATTCATTGTTCTTATACTTCATTCAGAACATCCATGTGTATGGTATTTCCTTTTCCATGTTTTGGACACCTTTTTCCCCTTTCACAAAAATAATCTTCTCCTTCCTTTATATCATGTGTTTTTAGGCCAACTTACATTGGGGGCATCCTTTCTTCTTCCCAACACTTCATTGGTTTACATTCATCATCATGTTGAACCTATCCATAATGGCCTTGGGTCCCACTTCTACACATGAAGAGTTTACCTTTGAATACTCCCACCTAATCACCGAGGCATTTTTCACATCTTCACCTTTTCATACACATGTGGCCTTTTTCCCTTATACATCCCATATATCATTGGGGAATCCATGTTTCCTTGTCTTCTTATATACATAGCTTTAGAAAAATTTTCATTCAAATATGTTAGAAAAATAAAAACATTCAAATATGTTTCAAAACATTGAAATATGTTTAAGAAAACTTCTAAAAATTTAAAATCATCCTACAAAACTTCGTTCTTTGGTTCTTTCGTTCTTGTCATAAATGACACATGGATCATTTAGATCTACCTCTATTAACAAAAGTATGACTTACTTTATGTTTGTACTTCCTAGCCAATCAAGTGCTTGGTATTGTTTCATAAAGCACACAATGATTTTCATAAGACCCCATTGTCCTTAGTTATTCCACTTGCATGTATCCTTTCTTGGGGCACCATCATAACCCTTGTCATTAATTAGAATAAGTTAGAACTGAATCTCGATAACAAAAACATTACATTATGTTTCTCTGTTAGTTTAGCTTGTTTAATTTCTCGTATTGCATTACATTTTGTATGTTTCATGGAGTTAGGAATATTTTAATTTCTCGTATTGCATTGCATTTTGTATGTTGCATGGAGTTGGTGTTTTTAGCAATGGACATTTGTTCATATATGGATTTTCATGTCATACTACACTTTTTTCATTATTTTTAATAAGGACTAATGATGAAGATCACTAGCAATATGATGAAAATAAAGTTGTTTAAAAAAGGCATTGGATGGATGTTAGCTCATTCCCCTTCCTCATATTCCTTTTCTTTTATATCCCCTTTCTTTTCTTCTTCTTCACACTATTCTTTCTTTTGTTCTCTTTCTATCATTTTTTCGATCGTCAATCGAGTTCTTCCATCACCCCATCGACAATCGAGGGGTGTCCTTCATTCTACTCATTTTCTTCTATCCATTCAAAATTTCTACTTGTTTATGCTTGTCTAATTTCTTTGAAGTGACGTCACTTACGCCACCCCAAAGAGGGGAAAATGTAAACACCTCAAATATGCTTACACTTAGAATTTCCTCCAATTCAACCAATTGATGAAACTTTGTTAATTCCCTATTCTTCACTCCATTCTCGAATGCCCATTCATGACACTCTTTCGGTCGTATTCCTCCTATAATCATCTAATTGGGATAATAACTCTCTTATTAGCTAAACATTCCTCTTTTGACCATTCAGAATCTTCCTATTCCCCTCTAGATTACTTCTATTGGCTTCATAGGCTATCTATCAGTATAAAATGGTTATCCAGACTCCTCCCAACTCTCAATAAGTCTCTAATCACTTGCTAATCGATTTTAACTAGGATAAGTCCTAGTTAACTATCCTAAACCTAGCTTAACTAAGCCTAAAGAATGTTTATCCTAATCTAATATAAAAATGATTTTTGAGACTTTAGTCCCACATGCACCCAAATTCCAAACTCTTCCAAACCAAAAACTATAAATACAAGCCTAAGGCTTTCCTTTCAAATGGTCCTTCTCTCTCACATTTGGAGATCTTGGCATTAGACCTCATTTGTGGTAGCTTTAAGCTATAAGACATTTGATCTTGGCCATACTCCATTGTTAAGACCTCCTCCATTGTAGCTAATATCTTAATACACCATCCATCATCCAAGCTTGAGTAAATGAGAAGAACCATATGGCCTTGTAGCCATTAATGGTGAGCTCTCATTCTTAAAAAGCTTGAGTTTCATATCAAACATCACATTTGATTGCTAGGATCTTCATAGGTTCAATGTTTTATAGCTTTCAAAAGAGTAGAGAGTAGTATATATGCTAGGTTTTGATGTTTTTGTCAAAGTTATGATGCATGTATAGGATTAACTCTTGTTTATCTCTTATCTCATGGTGCATAGTTGAGTTAGTTAAGCTTTGAGGTTCTTTAGCCTCATTCCATAGCTTTTCAAATTTTCATTACACACAGGAGAGGGACACCATTATTTGAAGCTTATACCATAGCCATTAGAACTGAGAATTAGACTAGCTATCTCCCCTCTGAATTAGTTAGTGACATCGATGTATCACTCCTTTAGATGTAATGTAATACGTAATCTAAGATGTAAATCAAGAACCCATGCCACCTATGCCTCTCTATACATAAATGGGGAACCCTACAACTAGTCAAACACCCGAGTTGAATCTCATTCCAAGCCCTAGGAATCAAATTTTTAGCGAGGCCTCCACTTCTTCTAGTACTTCCAAGGAACTCTAGAAGGTCATGAAGCAATTGCAGAGCCTAGGGAATGAGTTGGTGTCCCTCAAAAGGAAACAAAATAAAATTATAGCCTTATCAACCTCAAGATCAATCAAATAGGCCTCGTATCAACCAAATAGACCTATAACTCAAGCTAAAAATCCAAATTAGAACCAATGACAACATCAATCTACTGCAGACCATTTCAACCATACAATCCTAATGTAGATTCAATGCCAAGGCCTTGATTCTAGTTCAAAATAACATGTCATAATAGTATGAATTTGTTTTCCATGTGGAAAACCCCATAATCAAGAAACATGCTTCAATGCTACTCTTAATCAGGCCCTAATGGTGTAAATTGTTGGTGTATCCCAAGGGGCAAGTGAAGAAGAAAATCATCAGTAGGATAAAGCACACAAGAGGATCCCCAAGTGATACTACATTGGTGAATTGGAAGGAAAAGGACTTTTTGGGATTAATCAACCTCCTTTTCAAGTTGTGGCAGACTAATACAAGGTTTAAAAAGAGGAACATAGAAGAAGGGCATTCATCTAATCCAAGTACTTATCAACCATCACACTTCAGGGTGTTAGCATTATAAGTGCATCCCTTAACATTCAATCTCATCCCAAACCACCTTCTAGGCCAACCCAAGTACCGGCTGCAACAACTCATGTGCAAGAGAAATTTGTGCCAAGTAAGGGGAAGTAAAAGGAAATCCCACCTCTTTTTAACATTATTGATCAAATGAAGAAGACAAATGTGAGAATTTCCATGTGGGAGTCATTGGAAATTCTAGGCCAACGATACTTATTACAAATAGCCATGGCAAATTTTCCACATTAAATGAACCAACCAAGGATCAAAAGAGTATCTCACTAATACAACTCAATAAGAAGGAGTTCAAGGAGGTCAACAAGGTAAAAAATGAAACCTCATCCATTCTATATATCTCTAATCATTGGGAGTAATCTTGTACACAATAGCATGATTAATTCGGGAGCAAGTATCTTGGTGATGGCCAAGCATATATATGATTATTTGGGACTAAAATATGAACTAGTATCGAAAGGAGTGGTGTAGCTTGATGTAAAAATAGTGGGAACAATTAGAGTAATCAAAGGATTGAGCCTTACACTGCATACATGCCCTAATGTCATAGTATTCAAGATGTATCGGTTTTGAATTTCTACCACTCTTTCGTTGTGTTTATCAAGAGAATTCATGAATAAGATTGGAAGATACCTATCGCAGACTAGTCACACATTCTCTTAGGAGAAGGTACATGGCTAAAGCTACAATTATATTGGAACTAATTACAAAATTCCATATTGAGCCTCATGTGCCAAGCCAATCAACACCAATTTCTCACCTTTGACTAAGAATATTTTCTAGGAATTTATGAAGCAATTACCAAGGTTGGAAACATTCTAGACTTGACTCTTGATAAATGGGAAAACAAAATACATGCTTACAATCCATATAAAGATATGGAGGAAGCTGAGATAGGAATTTATTTCTTACATTAGGAGAATCTACCCCTTCATAGAATCACCAAGTCGGATGATAAAGATGATAATCAAGTATGACAATTATTATTTAATGGTTCAAGGAGTAGGCAAGATACTGGAAGAGGTGCAATGCTTGTGTCACCACAAGGTGTACATTATTACTCAACTTTCCATTTTTAGTTTTCTTACTCAAACAACATAGCAGAGTA
This sequence comes from Taxus wallichiana var. yunnanensis, assembly GCA_018340775.1. Taxonomy (NCBI): domain Eukaryota; kingdom Viridiplantae; phylum Streptophyta; class Pinopsida; order Cupressales; family Taxaceae; genus Taxus; species Taxus wallichiana. The sequence goes on from CM031241.1 coordinate 128,200,738, forward strand.
TTAAGCATTGATCCACATGCTACATTGTGTAAGAAAGAGAAGTATTAAAAAACTTTCAAGTCTTTGGAGATAACGAGTTGATTGTAAACCAAGTAAGAGGGTTGAATGCTGCTAAGAATGATCTCCTTAAGGGATATAAGAAAAGGTATGAGATCTCATGAAGAATTTGAAGCATTGAACATTGAGGTATATCGAGGAAAAATAATGAGGCTGCATACATACTTGGAGAATTTGGAGTGGCATTTGATTTTTTAATAGTGTTAGGAGAGATCAAACTCAACCTCATATTAGAGTGATTGTAAGGCCAGTTGTTCCAGATAACAATACAAGTTTGCAAGTATTTGAAAGTTATCAGCAGATCATAAATTTTCTTCAAGAAGAAGTTGTGTTCTCAATCAGAACCAAGACAAGTTGGAGAAGTAATATGGTGCTCAAGTAGTTTAGTTGAAGAATAACAAGATTCCAAAGGGCTTAGTAACACTTGAGTCAATCTTCAATCTTAATGACCCATTTTAGAAAGAGAAAGAGAATATTCAAGTCAAGGGTGAATATTTAGAGTCCATTTTAGTTGGAGAAGGTAAAATAATCCAAATTGGTAAAGTGAGTACTGATAAAGAGAAATCTAATTTCATCTAGGTTTTCCAAGAATTCCCAGATGTATTTTCTTGGAGTTACGAGGACTTGAGAGGATTTAATCCAAAGTTAGCACAAAACACTATTAAACTAGATCCGGAAGCCAAGCCTATTAAAAGAAATAAAGACTAGTCAATCCTCACATTGAACATCTCATCAAGAAGGAATTGAAAAAACTCATTGAGGAAAGCATTATGTTTCCGATCAAGCACTCTTCGTGGGTTTTTAATCTTGTGTCAATGTGGAAAAGAAATGGAGAAATCAGATTGTGTGTGGATTTCCGTGACTTGAATAAAGCTTCTCTCAATGATCATTATTTACTTGCTTCAATGGAGAAAATATTACAAGTAGTATTTGGTTCAGAAAGGTTCTCATTGTTGGATGGGAACTCATGTTATAGTCAAATTATGGTGAAAGAATATGATAAGTACAAGACAAAATTCACCACAAAGTGGGGCACTTATGCCTATAGGAAAATTCCATTCGGTTTTTCAAATGCCAGAGCTACATTCTAGAGGGCTATGGACATGGAGTAAAAGGGTAAGATAAACAAGACATTTTTGTGTACTTAGCGACATTACTATTTTCTCTAAGAAAGCAACAAGTCACCTCTTCCACCTCAGACAAGTGTTCTAAAGATGTAGGAGATTCAGAGTGTTTTTAAATCCTAAGAAGTGTGTATTCAACTATGACCATGATTTGGCAAGCTCTCAGGCTACATTATGTCTAAAAGCCCATAATGTTATTGTTTTTCCCTAATTTGAAAACAAAATCCATGTATGCCCCTCTTCATGCCTTAGTTTTTTCATTTTTCAGGCTGTGTTGTTTCTCCTTCACCGAATCATGCAAAAACTCAAAAAATTCGAATCTTGTTTTGTGCAAGTGTTTTGATCCCAATGTCGAAAATAATGTTAAATCATGAGAAGGTTAAAATCCATGAACTCTACCATCCTTGTGAAAAGGTTTTTGATTTTGGGAGAATCAATTTTGTCATAACATTAGGGTTGTGTTGGAATTTTCCACTGTTTTTTCAAGCTATTAACAATGATGTTGAAGAAGTTTTGCTTCCATTTTGCAAAATTTTCTAGGTTAAAGTTTTTGCCCAAACATGAATGACAATGGATGGCCACGTGTCCTGGAGAAGTCGGCATGGAAGGGCAGAGGTTTTAAGAAATTTGAAGTTTTCAACTTCAAAACTTTAAAGTTAAAATTTGAGCTGAAGCTCCGCCACAAATCATGAGGCAACATAAGAAGTCAATATAAAGGGTTTTGTAATGGTTTTGAAGTTTTAATCAAACTATAAATCAAGTTTTATCTTAAGCTCCAATTCTCATGTAAAAATGGATTTTTTTTTGAAATTTATCCAAGCGCTTCATCCTATATTCCTTTGGAGGTTTAGATACAATTTTAGATATCTTGGTAAAAATAAAATGAGCCTCCAAATAGCCCATATATGTTTTTAGTCGGGTCAAGGGAGAAGCGGAGAATTTTTCCAAAATTTTCCAAAAGCAAAAAGTTGCAGAGTGCATTTCTAAAGGATGGGAGTTCGATCCAATCACGTTGTGACATGTATCCCGCCTACCCATTCAAAGGTAGGTGTCTTTGAGCTTATTTTTTTAAAGCGTTGTCCACGTGGAGGGATGATATTAAATGTCGATACAAAATTGACACTTGTTGGTCTAAGGAGTTTGGAAATCACATTTCTTCATCAAATTAATTGTTAGTGCACTATTCTCATGATTTGATGGCTCAAATATTTCCTCCTAAAAAAATGTGAAAAGTAAAAATTAAAGGTTGCGAGAGGTGAAAATTGAAAAGGTAAAAGGTGAGGAATGATTACTAAAGATCACAAAAATGTGACGTTGGATGGAGGATATGATATTAAAATATTTTGAAATTTTTAGTACATCCAGCAACTGGTTGAACTATTTTCTAGTTTGATGTCATTTTCATGGAAAAGGCTTGTAACAAATTTGTGGGAGCAAGACTAGCGACAATAAACATGATATTTTGAAGAATGAAAAGAAAGGGGGAAGGAAAAAAAGAATTTTTTGCCCATTTTTAGTGCTGAAAATAATCATGCATTAACTAACATAACTTGGTTTCACCTACTCCACGATGGACTCCCCGGAATATGATGCATCATCTCTGGAATAGGTCTATGTCCTATATATTTAAGAAAATCAAAGAGGATATATTTTAGACTCATATAATCTCATTCCATCAATGGCATTTGTTTTTCATTCAAATCTTATATTCAAGAGCCTTCACATGATGAAGATTTCTCCTAAGATGTGTCCCAACATGATATAGATTGATAAAGTGATAAAGTGCTAAATATTTCCATGATGGAGAAGCAAGAGGTCATTTTTCTCCATAAGTAACAAATCTCAAGATCATGAAAGTTGGTTACTATTGGCCTACATTGTTTAGTGATTGCTATGCATGGATTAAAAAGTGCAAGAAGTGTGCATTCTTCACAGGAAAGGAGAAGCTAGTAGCACTCCCACTTCATCCAATCTTAGTTGATCAACCATTCATGCATTGGGATTGGACTTCATGAGTCATCAATCAAAACTCAAGCCATGGCCACAAGTAGATTCTCACAAAGAAAAATTACTTCACCAAGTGGACCAAAGCAGTGGCACTCAAGGAGGAAAATGAATCCAACATATTGGACTTCTATGAGGGGATAGTAACAAGGTTTGGTGTACCTTCCACTATCATATCAAATAATTCTCTAGCATTTCTTGGCACAAAGATCACTGAATGGGCTGTTAGAAATGAGATATATCTTAGCACTTCATCTAACTATTACCCCTAGGGTAATAGGAAAAAAGAGTCCATGAACAAAAACTTACTAAGAATTATAGAAGGAATCTAGATGAAAACCAAAGAACATGGCATACCAAGCTCAAGTTATCCTTGTGGGATGATAGAATTACACCGAAGAGGTCAATAGGAAGATCTCCATACACACTACTCTATGTAAGACATGCGAGGTTTCCTATATCACTTGAGTTTCCCACATTGGAACTTCTCAAACAACTGGAGTTAGCTGAGTTTGATCCTATGGAAGTCGGTATGAAGAAATCATGGGAGTTATAAGAACTTAGAGAGCATAATTCAAACCATGGAAAAGGATCAAACAATAATCAAAAGGAGATTTGAAAAGAAAGTTAAAGCAAGGACATTCCAAGGAAACTTGGTAATGAAGTGGGATGTTGATAGGGAAAAACCAGGAAAGCATTCCAAATTTGATGCAATATAGAGTGGTCCCTACATGGTCACATAATGTAAAAGTAGCAATGATTTCCAACTGGCTAAATTGAATGGTGAAGAATTACAGATTCTAGTCAATAAAATCTATCTTAAAAACTGCTATTGAGTAAAATCTTATCTCTTGTACATATTAGTTTAGGATTTTCAATTCCTCTAAGTGCTTGTGCACATTGTCTTGTTGGTATAGTAGGTTTTAGTTTCCTAAGTTCCTTGGGAACATATCTATTGCTTTAGTGTTCTCTTTGCATAGTTCACTATGTTTTGGAAGGAAGACATTGCAGCAAAAGGTTCAAATTTATAGGAAAAATTTGCAATCCTCATGATTTTTTAAATGCAAAGTAACTAAAAAACATATTTGAGACAGTTTTAGATTGTTCCATCTATTCAATGTCAATATCTCGTGTGTCGGGATCAATTTTCATGAAACTAGTGTTCAATATTAGTTTAGTTCACAAGAAGGATAGGTGGAAGGTTTCAAGTTTTTAAAATTTCCACTCTCATATTATTAAAGAGAGAATCTCATGAAATTATGAGTAGATGGGAAGCTTGAAACAACTCCAACCTAAAAGTAGTGTCCCAAACAAGTCCAAAGGTGAAGGATCCAAGTTTCAAATCATATTTGTAGAAGAAAGGGAAAATGAATTTTCAAGATCAAAACAATTTTCCACTCATGTGAACTTTAAGATTTTATTATTAAAATTGGAAAATTCGAGCAAGCAACGGTTGGTTCCAAGTCTTAGAAATGCTTCAAGTGGGGCTCGGGGTTAGATTTCAAAAGTTGAGTAACAATTCCAAGTTTCAAAGGACCCCATGCCCAATGGATACTTCAAGGAAGTTGGTCTATTCCATCTAGAAGGAAGATGGCCTTGTGAGTCACCAAATTGTTATCCATTTTGCCACCGCACAAAATGGAAAACAGGAGAGACTAGTCCCAAGCACTAGGAAAGGGCCCCTAAGGGTGAATTTTAGGTTTGCAAGAAATTTCATGAGTTAGGAGCACACTTAGTGGTTTTGGAGTGTTGGGATGATACGAGATTTTTTTCCTCTTAGGTTTTGACCCTTAAGATTCAACTTAAAAGAAGGAAAAGTGGTTCATGTGGGCCCACATCCGACTTAAAATAGGAGAAGAGTGAGAAAGATAAAAATGGCTTCAAGGTACCTTATTAACTCTCTCTCATCCTCTTGGTCCAAGAAAAAATCATAAAAAATCCAAAAATGCCAAAAATTGCAAAAGGTATAAGAGGGGCTATTGGACTAGAAAATAGCTCACCAAGTAGCTCAATGAGCTTCTCGGTGAGCTAGATGGAATGCAAGGGGCAACAAGCAAGAGGGATCTCAAGTTAGATTACCAAGCTCATGGCGAAATCATAGGTAAAAGGTGAGTTGAAAGAAGGAAACCTCCCTTGGAGATGCGAGTTGGTGAAAGGAGTCCACAGGAAAGGTGAGCGGGTTACGGCCGAGCTCCCGAGCTTGGTTAGGATGGAGGATGCGAGCCCAAAGCATATGGGGAGGATTAGGATGAACTTGTTGGGAGAATGAGGCCATTGGGAGAGCTCATTGAGCTCGGGATGTAGGGTCATTAAGGGTCAACTCGGTTACGGGCCGAGACCGTTGAGCCAAGTTGTGTAAAGGAGGGTATCCATAATGATAGGTCGAGCTCGGGTCGGTGGATGTATGGGACCTCGGTTGAGTTAGGGATGAGCCCAAAGGTCGGGAATTGTGGATCGGGTTGGAGTGCAAGCTCCTCACAGAGCTTGCAAAGGTGAGATAATAGTCACAATGCCGACATGATGGAAATGGCGATAGAGCTTGTTCGGTGGAAAAGGCCAAGTCGCAGAGAAATGAACCAGCAAACTAGTCAGCATCGAACTAGGGCTGATTCATGAGGCAATAAAAAGTCATAGTAAGCTCAAGGGGAGTTGAGAAACATGAAAGGCTGAGTCATAGCCGAGGAAATTGGGGGCTCGTGGACCTAAGGTGAGATGTCATAACGCGTGAAATGGCCCGGTCGGAGGAACTGATGGCGAGTTACAATAAGTCAAACATGGGCTGAGGTATGTATGCGGATGTGGAGGATCGAGGTAGGTACAAGGTCGGTCAGTGAGATTGACGATGAAGAACGAGCTCAGATGGGAGGTGAATTGCAGTGAACACGTGGGAAAATTCTTCGACAGGGGTTATGACGCAAACGAAGTAAAGTGGTATGCAATCGACGCGATGCAAGTGCCACCGAGTCACCAATGTAAAGTGGTGTTTCAAAAGTATTTAACTTTGAATCAGAGTGACCGACATTAAGCCAAGTCAGAGTAATTCAAAATTCCGATATAAACTACGTTGTTGGTTTGTGGAGAATGAGGAAGCTTTTACTTCCATACGATGTGGCAAGTTTAACAAAGTAAAAGTAATTTAGAAAATCTGCTAAAAGAGGACCGAGTAATTTTAAAGAAATGCGATGAATAAGATGGGGAAATTATTGTGAAATGAGCCCGATTACCAAATAAAGGCAATGCAAAAGCCCAATAACAAGGGTGTGTCAGGTTGTGTGGAGCAGTGAACACGAATGGGAAGTCTTTGCATTAGGCAAGCCACTAAGGTAAGTAAAGATAAATGAAATCACCTCAAAGGGATGAGTTGACCATAATGTTAAGTGGTGAATGGGGTGACTCAAGCTCACATAGGTGGTTTTGGCAAGAAGAAGCAAACAAAAATGCCAAGTCAGATGTAATACAAAACCCATGGAAAGAGATTTGAGACATGTTCGAGTTATGAGTGAGTCATCACGGAGCTGCGAAGCTAGTCTAGAAGTGAGTTAAGGAGTGAGTTGGGTGGCGAGATTACTTGCTTCCCAAGGAAGTAAAGTAACCCTAGTTTCCCATAGAGAAGGCCCATTCAAGGTGAAGTAATGTGGAGAATGCAAACTGCTTTACTTCCCTAAAATAAGAAAAGTAAAACAATGTGAAAAAGCCCCATAGAACTAATGGTAAGGTGAAGTAATGCAACTCTAGAACACCACATATAAGAAAAATGATGAAGTAAAGTAACTGGTGAATGAAAATTTCTTTACTACCCAAAGATAAGAAAAGTAACTTAAATTGAGAAGTGCAATGACTAAGGGGAAGTAATTGGGGGTCGATTTCTGCAAGTAAGAAGAAGTAGGAATGGCCCCTAATTTTCCCATTGAACTGCAAAACTTCAAACAACCATAACTTTTAGCTGGGAGCTCCGTTTCATGCGTTATTAGACTTTAAGAAAATGTCTTGAAGCCCTCTATGTGTCACAAAGAACTTTAGATTTAATTTTTGTGATTGGAAGGGGGTGAAAAATGGAATTACTTCTGCTCCACTCTAATGCAATTGTACAACTATCTACCACCATAAAAGGATCATGGGAGACAATTTATTATCCCATAAGAAAGAGTACAATAGGGATGGGTTGTGCATGTGCCCCATGATGTTTTAAATTAAATATTACACTTGGTAGGTGGGGATGGATGTATTCAAGAGCTTATATTTTATCTCTCTTCTCCAATTTCTCCTATAAAATGCAAAACCTCTCCATTTGAGGGGGATTCTCAGCTTACCAAAACTCTACACAAATGTTTCTAGGAACAAGCTAATGTGTTGCAGGCCTTCATTCTGGACATCTTGCATGATGATCATGGATTTTATCTTGTAATTAAGTGAATTGTGTGTATCAATGGAGTAGTGGATTTGAGTCTTCTGGATGTTTTCTTCCCTTTCTTATATCTATTTTTTCCACTTACCTCTTCATTTTACTTGAATTGTATTGTGCTAACATTAATCATCTTGCAGTTTCATTATTGTTGTGCTTTCATGGAGATGTTGGTTTGATGTTGTTGTTGAATGTGGTGATTATTACACCCTCTCTGCACTTCATTTTCTACCATTTCCACACATTTAAGAGATTCCTTACACCCCTTTTCTTGGTGCATAACCTCTTTTAGTTAGATTTCCTCATGTTCATGCTATTTCTCTCTCCCTGGTCCCTTGGAAGTCATAGATTAGAGGTAGTTGTTAGATTTCTTTCCATTAGAGGTAGTTGTTGCATTAGTTTAGGAAGAGGAACCAACCTTCTCTAGAGAATTGCTTCAACTACAAGGTCCCACACCTTGAAGCAATTCCATATTACCCAGTCACACTACTTGCCTTAACACACTCACATGTTAAGCAATCAGAGGGTGTTGTGATTTAGTGATAACAATAATAATGCAAGAGATGTACATATAGGAGGTGAATGTGTAACCTCCTAGAATCATGGAAATCTCCACCTAGAATAGTGGTAACCAACAACTAGAATGGTGTATTCAAGTGGTGACTAACACCTAGAATAGTGTAGTCAAGTGGTAACCAACACCTAGAATAGTGTAGTCAAGTGTACACCTAAGAAAGCATATCCTATAAGTGTAGGGAAACTCTAAGTGAGGTGGAATATCCTGAGTAGGATAATACAAATAAAGCAAGGAAAATAAATCTTACAATAATAAAATTTGTTTCTTTGGGTTAGATAGAATGATAACTAATTTTCTTCTTCTTCCTCTTCTTCTTTGTGGGTTAAGTTTAAAGCCAAATGTTTCTTGAAATTTGAAGAATGGGTCAAACCATCCACTATATTTATTAGATCTATTACATTTTTTATATGCTAGGATGTGAAGATCCATTTATGTTCTTTGAACAACATATGCTATAGGGATATTCTCTATACTTTGATCACTAGTTGGATGTGGTTTCTTTGGGCACCAACGATAGTGGATATCGCTACAAGATCAAATATTTGTATAATATAATGATAAATCTATAAAATTGAAAAATATTCAAACTTTTATCCCATACAACATGCTAGATATCACTTTGACTCAGATGTACAAGTAGTTAAAGAATAAGCTTCATCGACTATTTCTCATCTTACTACTACTAAACGTATTGAGGTGGGACAACCTCCGGTCCATCACTCTCTAGGGATAAAATGACCTCATGAATCCAATCAATCGAATCGAGATAAAGATGGTATCATTTCCCTGGACAAACCTCTAGATAAGGAGTTACATATTTCCACTCCCTTAGACTTAATCGAATACAATCCTCTTATATTAGAGATGATTTCACATGAAAAGTGGCATGTGGTGCGTTAGAAAAAGGAAATAAGGGAAAGCATTTATTTTTCTCCTCTCCGTCCTCATTTTATCACCTTCTCAGCTTTGCTTCCACTATGTTGGCTTGTAGCTTATTTTGAGCTGCATCTCTTCTTTCCCCTTGTGTTACTTTGTTTTTTTTCTCAGTGCAACTATATTGAGTTGGTTCTTCTCCTTCTTTTTGTTTGCACTGGATTTTGCATTTAGTGTTAACTGCAGTTTATTTTTGTCCTCTCATGTGGATTCCCCTTTGTTTATTATTTTGGTTTGGGCCATCTTGACCTTTTATTCCTTTTTCCCATGGGCCTCTTCACGATTATGCCTCAATGTTGTATCTCGCCTTTGGGCTGGTTCTAAAAGGTTGTGGTCCTTTAAAACCCCAAATTTACCCTTTCAAAAAAAAAAAAACATGCTAGAGATCACTTGTAATGTCTTCTTGGTTGGCTTGTTCCTAATCAAGATTCATTTGGAATAATGGTGGGTTTAGGAAATGGCCATCGCTAGAGAATTTTTTTGTTTTTGAGTAGCATGATATTCAAAAGATAGATCAAAATTGCAAAGAAATGACAATCAATAATATTCATTTATATTCCATTTAGAAATCATTTTCAAATATATAGGTGAAGTTGTTCTTGAAATTTAGGAAACAAATCATGCAACAATATATGTATATATATATATATATATATATATATATATATATATATATATATATATAAGATAGATATGTATATATGTATATATATATATATATGTATATATATATTATATATGTATATCTATATATATATATATATGTATACTATATATATATATATATATATGTATATATATATATATATATATGATATATGTATATATGTATATATATATATATATATATATATATATATATATATATATATGTATATATATATACATATATATATATATATATATATATATATATATATATATATGGGTTGTTTAAAAAACCTACATACCAATAATATTAAAGAACTAATAATATATTAACCCACATATAACTATATAATCCTATCCAAGGTATTCCTAACATTCCCCCTTAGTGCGAACATGGGGAAAAACACCATCTTCAACCAAGTAGCATGCCGCTCCATAGCCTGCACATGGTCTTGATCCTCAACACTGACTATGGGAACTACATCATCCATGAATAAGGACCGATCAACCTATTCAGGTGAATACATGAATTGGGACTGTTCAACCAATTCACATCAACCATCAAGTCAATTTGATCAATAAAACTTTATGCAATAGTATCAATGGTACAAATCTCCACATCACAAGGGAAACATAAACATTGTATTGCAAATATGAACATAAATGCTCATCTATTCTTATTCATTACACACAAAACAAAAATGTCACTAAAGCATTATGTGGCCTTTGAGGTAGTGAAAAATCAAGGATGCTAATTGTACTCTTGCCTCCATTGCCTCCATCCTCTAATCAGATGCTACTAACTTAGTGAATTTGGCTTTTGAGGATCAATGGTTGCAAGGATGTCGGGTAACACCGAAAATGTGTCCGTAAAACAATTTTTTACAATATTTTGACTCTTTGAATTTTTGACAATGAACCTATAAATACTTGATAATGGACATGACATTAACAATGATATTTGACAATTTACATCTTTTGAATATAATAACATAATAGTTGACTCTTTTATGTACTTGACTATTAAAAATCAATAATCTTATTTGAATCCTTTAACCAATTAATACTTTTGGTAACGACTCTAACCCTTATAAAAAAAGACAACTTATCAACAATTGAAAATAACAAAACACTTTTAACAATACTGATTGTTGACGTAAAAGATTAAATTTTAAACAAAAAACAAAGACACTTAAATTACTCACTAAATAGGAGGACTTTTATAACAAAACCTACACTTTTCACAAAAATGAGAGATAAATAAAATTTTGAACTCTATCAACAAATCCAAACACAAAAATAAATGTGAGTAATCTTACAAAACTAAAATCATCTCTTGAATGACTGTGTATATCGATGGAATTGGAGATTGGCGTACCAGACTGATGTTGTGGATGTAAAATTTGCCAACGAGTTCTTTAAATCAATTTTCGAACCTCGACATAAATATGCACTGGTGTTGCATGGGTATTCCATGACGGTGGGCGTCAACAATTTACAATGTGAATACACAAAAATTATGACATGAAAATCCACTCTTCTGCTATGATGAGTCTGATCTGGCAGAAGAAATCCGACACAATGCAGAATGAAACAACTATACCAAATAAAATATAACTGCGTTTTGAAATTTTGAACACAATGTTGAGAATTCACTGGAGATGCAATGCGCACAACTGTCTAAAAATGTCTCCTTTACAAAAACATGTCCTCACGAGTCTCCTTTCGCATTAGTAATGGAAGGTTTACACAACCATCAAAGATTAGTAAGCACATGTGCCTTCATAACAACCCTTTCAAACGATCCTCCACAACAGCAGAATGGTGGCCTAAATTTCTGTGCATGCACAAATCTAGTATGGAAAATATACGTAAAAAATGATTATAAGGACGTGGAGTTAATGAATCTATCCACACATAATCTCACAGATAATAATATTTTCTCATCTTCAGAGGTGAAGCACAATGCTACAACCCTTCACATAGCCATACAGGCTCTGATACCAAATCAAAAGATAGATCAGAATTGCAGCAAATGACACAATCAACAATCTCTGTTTATATTCCATTCAAAACTCATTTGCAAATATATAGGTGAAGTGGTTCCTGAAATTTAGGAAACAACTCATGCAACAATAAGCTATATATGTAGGTTGTTTAAACAACCTACATAACAATAATATTAGATAACTAACAATTTATTAACCCACATATAACTATATAATGTGAGCACTATCCAAGGTATTCCTAACACATGATATTGCCAAAAATTTGTCTCGTGGTGGGTACCAAAATTGTTGGAAAAATATTTTCTCTTGAAAACATAATGAATTTTGAAAATAACAATTGATAAAGTCCCTCCTCTATTATAACATGAGGTTCTCTTTATTAGAAGTCTAAAATACACTAAGGAAGGTATTTACAATATTTACACTCAAAATTGAATATTGTGAGGGTTTTTGTATCAAATGTAAAAATAATGGAGAAAGATGGATGAAAAGGGTAAAAAAGAACATAAACACATGTATCACCAAATAAATGTGAACTATAGTTTAACATTTGAGGGTTCAACACATAAAAATTTGACATGTTAAAAATGTACATATTCATCGTTGGAAAGATACAAGAATAAATTTATCACTAAGCTAGTGACATCAAAGTTTCATCCCTTATCTCTTTCTCTTATAAATCTTTCAAATAATATATTTAAAAAAAACTTTTAATTTATAAAATGGACAACCTACTTGGAGCTTCTAATAGAATACAAAAGTAGTTATCATGAAATATTTCAAAATTATACAACATATAACTTTTTCAAAAATATAATTAAAAAATTATATAAAATATTAAAAGTGATATAATAGGGAGGTCCCCACTTTGACTCAAGCGACATATTTTGTAGATGAACCATCTTTTGAATGGTGGAGACCCTCTTCATCAATGAATTCAATTGGCTTTGTTTGAGAATTCTTCTTCAATTTGATTATTTTAAAATTTCTCAATTGGATATTTTGGTTGCTTCATATAGAATACTATAATACTTGAAATACAAATCACAAGAGACTTGTGCATCCATGTTTTTGTCTAGGGATCAATTATATCTAGGAAATTTATTTTCCATCTCATTAAAATAATTATAAAGTCAGATAAACTTCTTGATAGAAGAGATGCCAAAGCTAGAAGGATTAGATGCTCAATAGATGACTCACTTTTGATACATTTAGAGCTTCTCTTTGATACTTTTCACATTTTGACCTAGCTCTACGTAGTATAGAAATAAGAAGGAATTTGTTTGTATGATTTCTTGGATATATGTCCTTATTTCAAGAACCCCATCTTTGAATTCTATGAATTATTTCTTACAATCTTGAAGCACTTGGATTATCTATTTGATTCAATCGCATCTCTCAACTATAGCTTCAATATTTTTCTTTCTCAAAATTCCTTTAAAAATGGAGGAACAAAATGTTTGAGACATATCTCTCAAATGTTGCAATATGTTTATAAGATATGTAATGTGTTCATCAAATTTACTTCCCATGTTCTTTATCACATCCACTTCGATTTGCACATTCCTATAGATCACCATTACTTTGTAAAATAATCCCAAACCTTGATCCAACATCTTCCCTAACCATGTGTTAATATCCCTTCCCATATTCCCAATCTCTCTAGTAGTCATGATGGAAACTTTCAATCTTTATTAAGTACATGTATATGATGAGGAGGCACATGTACAAAGGATGCTTCAACTAGATTGATTAAGTTTTGAATTTATGCAGATCAAATGATTAATATTTTATTTCAATTAGCTCTTTGATCCATGTTCATTCTATGATACATTGAGTTGACAGAGTCTTGAGGCTTTCCAAATCACCTTTCTTAATGGAATTCTTGAGGGAAAATTTGGAGACTTAATGGTCTTCCACTATCATAACCTCCATATTCTTATCTCTCGTAGGAGTAACCACATCTATATATGTGATGCCTTTATCATTGGTTATGATAGTGAATATTACCTCAATATTTTGGAGGGTTGAGAAGCAAGAATAGGAATGACTACGTTGTATTTTATGGTGGCTAGTTTAACATTTATCTTCCTCATCTTGAATACTTCATCAAGCCAAGTTTACACCTTTGTGAATGAAGAGTCTTCTTGTGTTCATGTCTCTATGTGAGCTTGAGTTTAAGGGGAAATAGGTGGTTGACATTAAATGGCATTATGAGATGATGGTTGTTTCTAACCAACAAGGTCCAATGGTGGTGAGTTGAAAGCATGTTGAGGAGGTGGCATATGGGTAGTGGAGGCAATAGAAAGGTATCCTTAGATTTTATCTAATGTAAGTAAATATTTAGTAGTATTATCAATTAGCTTAGAGGAATCCACGGGTAACCAAGGCCAAAAGAGGAAGCTTGAGTAGGTATTTGTAATTGTTGGCATATTGAGTTCTAGGTGTGTCATTGATGTAAAAGATCATTAATTACAAAGAGGATGATAGAGAAGTGATAGAAGATTCTCGGTAGGATGGTAACATGGATAATCAGTTGGTTTCATGGTGGCATGAGTGGATTCATATAGATTGGCTTGGTCTAGCACACTTAGTTAGGTGACCTAGCTAGCCTAGTTGAAGGTGCATGGTGTTTTGAGATACATGGTGACTTGGGAAGCATGTAGAGGTGTGAGACATGTTGCCTCCAATGTGTTAGGTCCTTTTGGAGAGCTAGGAAAAGATCTATGGTGTTAGTCTACTTGGTCATGGTGCACACTAGGTCTAATCCTAGTGTTTGGAGGCCTAATTATGTATGATAGAAAATTTCTGGTATATGTGTGATCTGAAAATAGGGCCAAATTTTTCTACTAGCCTCAAAAAACTATAGGCACTTGTACAAAAATTCCATAATAGTTATAAATCTAAAATAAATTTCAATGCAAAAATGAACACACACACGTTATAAACAAGTTGATAATGGAGTTGGTAAAACAAATGCCTACATCTCTAAGTTCAAATGTTGAACCGATTCATTATCACTTTTGATTTACAAACAAATATAATTTAAAAATGAATTTATGAATGTGCAACCTGAAATAGATGATATACCTAGTTGATTTGAACGAATATGAACCGAACTTCAAAAGAACAATAACCCAGTTGATTCGCAAGAGGAATCTAAAGCTGATCCTTCAAGTACAAAATATCCTCTATGAAAAGATTGGCCTCTACATGCAGGGAAATTATCCGAGATGAAAAATGTGTATAAGAACCAATGCCTTAGTTGATTTGCCATAAATCTAAATTGGAGCACAAAATGATTCGAGAGAGAATAAGAACCAGATAACAAAATGATCACTAGCAGTTGATTCCCAATGAATCTAAACTGATAACCAAGATGATCACATACCTAGTTGATTCTCAATGAATCCGAACTAGATGAAAAGGTGACCAAAGATCTAGTTGATTCAAAATAAATACAAATTGGAAATATAAAAGACAAATGACCTCCTCCATGTCCACCGAGTAAAAATAACTTAGATTACAATGATCAATGTAGAAGATTAGGTCCCCAAAAATCTTCCTTTAATAAGGTGCATGATTGAAAAAATATCTAGATGGAATCCAAGTGCTTCGAATTCCTTCTGAAAGACAAAACAACATCATAACACCTCTAAATCGGAAAACAATAACACAATTAGGAGCATATATAAATTCTAAGAATTTTTCCTTTACGCCAAAGGCTAATTTTTCCTCTAAGTCCTCTAAAAATGGTGTTCTTTAAAAATTACCCCTAAAGCTTCTAGCTCATACACATGCCTGTGTGTCAAAAAAATCTGTTTAGATCCTTATATTGCTCTTTGAGCTATTATGGCCCAATGGTGAGGAGCTATTTTTAGAAATGGGTGGTTGGGGGTTCAAATATCCCTAACCGACCCAATTTACATTTTGACGTTAATCCCACATTCATTTTGGAATGGTGGTCAACATATTTATCATGGGAAGTGCCGCTCATGCCATACGTGGTTACGCCATGTTTACCCTTTTTTCCACATAGCTTGGACTATTGGGTGGCGGTAGTTTGAGATGCCATCTATGTGGCCTAGGTGATGTAGTAGCCACGTGGATGGAAATCGATGTAGCTGAAGTTGTAACACCCATTAAGTTATGTGGAATGGTTGGTGGGTTATTAACCGAGTAGTAGTATAGTTTGGAATACCACATAGTGTGGCCGAGGAGGGAAATGCCCCTTTGCTTGAACTCGCCAAGTTGGCTTGACCAAATAGTGTATAACTCACCCTCCAATATATGAATCCCACAAAGCTAATCAATGAGATTTCTTGAGTTTTCTAATGATCTCGGTCCAATGCAAAGTGGTGGCAGGCCACGTGGTGTTGTAGACACCTAAAATATGCTTACATTTAGAATTTCCTCTAATTAGTCGATTAACGACACTTTGTCAATTATCTATTCTTTGTTCTATTCATGGATGCCCATTCACAATACCTTCTTGGTCATATTCCTCCTATATTCAAATCATTTGGTTAATAACCCTCTTTTATTAACTAAACATCTTCCTATTTCCCTTTGGATCACTTCTATAGGATTCCTAGGCTATCTATCAATCACATATGGTTAATTTGACTCCTCCCAACTCTCAATGAGTCTCTAATCATTTACTAATCAAGTTTAACTAGCCTAAACCTAGCTTAGCTAGTCCAAAGTATGTTTACCACTCCTAATCATAAAGTACTTTTGGCTTCCCTTTAGTCCCACATGCACCCAAAATTCAAATTCTTCCCAAGAGAAAACTATAAATACAAGGCTAGGCCTTCCCATTCAACTTGATACCTTCATACTTAGGATATCTTATTAACACTAAGAAAATATTGATTTGAGATCTCATTTTTATTAGCTTTAAGATAATTAGAAATTTGATCTTAAGCTTACCTCCTCCATTGATCTTGAGCTAATATCTTCATTAATGCATCCATAATCTAAGTTTAAGTAATATGGAGAGAACCATATGGCCTTGTAGCCATTAATGGTGAGACTCCATTCTTGAAAGCTTGAGAACCATAAACAACTAATCACCCCTTTGATTGCTAAGTTGATCTTCTTAGGTTCAATATTTAATTAGTGATCTAAAGAGTAGAGAGTAGCATATGTATGTTAGTTTAGAGTTAATCTAAGTTCATACAATGATAGAAGTGCTCTTGCTTATCTCTTATCATGATGGTTTAGTGTAGATTAGGTTCATGCTTTTGAGGTTATATGTTTTAGCTTCATTTCCATAGCATAACTAATTTATTCATGAACACATTTGGCATGCCAAGTGGGACCTTTTCCATGGTCTTTTAAAGATTTTTTTCAAGCTTTCTTTCAATTTCAAACCTTTCTTCATGATTTTTAGGGTTACATATCTTATATTTAATTAGTTTTATAGCTTTGGGTGGGGTAAATGTCCATTTTTCATGCAAATTTAGTGGGTTTAGGTTGAAAATTGATTTAAAGGTTATAAATCAAACCTGTTTGCATTTCTAAATTTTTGGATCTCGTGATTTTTTATGATTTTTAGGGCCACGCGTAGGCATCGAGAGGGCGTGTACACATGAAAAATGATGTGTAACTATTTGAACTACCATAAACACATCAAAAAGGGCATGTACACATTATGATGTACTTGTCCAAACCCGTGCGCATGCATTGAAAATTTCACGCACACACTTTTGCATTACGGACACACACCTATAAATCCATTCTCTCGTATTATTTGAAATTTTTACCTAGGATGTGTACACATATTCTATGGTGCACACATGCTAAAAAAAATATCACATATGCATCATACCTATGTCACTTTTCACATACCCGCGTATGCAAGTACATACATAAATACCCTATGTCATTTTTTTTTCATAATTGATATTTTGGGATTTTTTGATATTCTTACTAACACTAAGAAAAACAAAAAAAATGCATACATACCAAAATCCACGCAAACACATATTGCAGCATTCAGGGTGCATCGAGGAGTTATCGAAGGTCATGCATCATCTTAGAGAGAGGAGCTCGATAAGGCGGATCTTTGCCATATGAATCATGTATCATGCTTGGAAAAAGTAAAGATGAGTATTGATCAAGCGGCCAAGAAGTGTCAAAATTTAAGTCTTTTTTTTCTAGGTTGCATAATTGATATTTTGGGATTTTCAAGGGTATATTCTTGTACTATTTACCAATAACAATAGTTTGTAGGTTCTTTTGATCCTAATTTTGTGCTAACTTAGTTAATTGTTGCATTTTCATTAGTAGAAGTTTTTGAAATGTGTATGCTATTCCCTCACACCTTCTAGGTGATCTTGGGAATAAAAAATATTTCAAATACCTTTTTCATGCTTTCCAAACACTTCAATTAAGTTTCTAAATGGGAAAGAACTTCAAATTTGGTTAAAAGGAACTCATTTTTCACAATTTACGTTAGTATTTTCCATTTTTACAAATATTTAGTGAGATATGTTTTTGTGTATGCTCTTTTCTTGCATCCTAGGATGATCTGGAAAAATCAAAAGCAACATATTATCCCCTTTATATGATGTTATTGGAAAATTACTAATCTTGGTGTGTAGGACCAAAATCGTGTGTCAAGGAATTAGAGGCTAAAAAAATACTAACGTGTTTGATGTAGGTTGCCAACGGTGTGCAATGCCTCACTAATTCTAAAAGATAAAAAATACACCACATTCAACACATTGTATATACAGTTTGAAAAGGTACACGTCCATATTTGCTTGACTAAAATGTAACCCCTTTGGCATAACACCTTAAACTACAACAATGGGGATGGTTCTAGGAACCCTAAAGTAGTCCACCACTGAGTAACCTCGTGGAAAACATGAAGTTCTCTGCATACCCACTTGAATAGTTTTTCCTTTTGTGAGTTAGAGTGAAAGTTATCCATATCGTGACCCCAATGAGAATACGCATGAACACATTCATTTCTCATCGTATTTGAAGGGGGTAAAGTAAATCCGAGATAAACCAAGATTAGTCATTGTGACTTTCTTGGTAAATCAATCTCACAATAGATAAAATTGTGACACCTAGATGAGTGAACCACTTAGGAATCCATATTTTCATGGATCCCACTTTTCTAGTCCATCATTGAGTCAAGAGCCATCATGAAATGCTAACTTCTTTAGAGTCAAAACCTTGTTAGATGAACAAGGGAGAGCCCATCAAAGTTGGATTCTAGTGATATTCATCACAAAACTTGCAATATATCACTTTTGCTTAGTTCTTCACTTGCTCTAAGGCAAGGTGAAACTCTTCCAAAGTTGTGCTAGCTTGTTTCACCACCACTTGGTCTACTCCTTTGCATTCTTATTGCCCATTTGGATAAGGGAAAGCATGTTTTGCGAGTGTTATCAATAGATTGTGTTCACCAATTTTATATCTGTTTACGCTCATCCATGTTTGCAGCTGGGTTGTTAAACATTTAAAGTGTGTGGGTACATTTTTACATCTTGATAGCCACTTGATCTTGATTTCAAGATCATCATCGTAGCTAGGCTTGGTTCATCATTTGATCCCCTTAGACATGTTACCTTGTTCACATCACCTTGACACAATTAAGATACTTACATCACATTTCTTGTAAACATGATCTAAGTGTCCACATTGTGGTGTTACGCTACCCATATTTTAGCACATCCTTAGTATACTTTGACTTAGTTTGACTTCAAACATTGTCCAAAATATTGAAGAGTGTCACTTACTTTGTTTGCATCATTTTGATACCACTTTGGCACTAATATCTTGCTTCTTCACGAAGCTTGATTAACGTGTCCAAATTGGTGTGGTTACGTAGCTTACATTTGTAATCCTCACCCTTTGACATTTAAGCCTTGTTGGTTTCTAAAAACTCGTTATAGTATCATTTGAGTGGAGATCGCATAAACCCCCTTTTAATACTTATGCCTTGTTCATTTTGAACTCGAATTAAGTATTGGCATTGTGATTGATCATTTAACATCAAAACTATTGTTGGTGTTCAATAGCATAGGGTTTGGTTTCTTATTGATTGTTTGGTCTACTGATTCATTATCATTAACATTCCTTTACAACATGGATATTTGTCACACATTTTATTAAGTTTGTTGTATCCTCGATCATATTTAACACAACCTTTGTAGACATGTCCTCATATTTGTAAAATGTCTAGTTGGTTTTCATTATGCTACCTAAATCGACATGGAGCCTTTTTCACTTTGAATAAGTTTGATCAAACTATCTAGGTCTAGACATTTGTGCTTAAATGACACCAAAAACAATTGATTATCACATGGTTCCCCATACTTATGAGAATAGGGAACCTAGTTTAGGAATTCACCTCGAAAGACTCCCTCATGACTAAAACCCATTTGGTTCTTTGTGTTGGAAATCACGTTCATCTACCACTTTCCCCACCTTCATCTTGTGATCAAAGGATAGACTTTGATGAGTCCAATCCAAATTATTCTTATGATTCTTCTCAATATTATGATGCTTCTGATTTGAACTATTATCTAGATTCTCCTCGAAAAATCCTATGTTGGGGTATTCCCTTGCTTCGCAAGATCCCTTTTATCATCATCCCAAACAAGTCTTCCTCCTTTGAATATTTGCATGGCTCTAAGTCCTTCTAGTCAATTGTCTAAGTTGACCCATACATCGTAATCCACTAACTGGATTAATGATCCTCTTTGGCTACCGGCACTATATCATCTTATAGGTACTCCCATGCCATCTTCTTCTACTCACGAGACATCTCAATACAAATCTACTTCATCTCTTGAGTCATCTTCTTCTACCAATCGAAATCCAATTCCTCTTTGGCCTCAGAGTCATTTTGATCATGCCTTATTATATATTCATCCATCTTCTAAAGATCAAAGTTTTTTTCCATGTCAAATCATTCACAAAAAAAAAGTGCTAAGATATATTTTCAACACACTATCCAATTCATTTATGGACACAATAAGGTCAAACCTTCCTTTCATCTACATCATAAAACATCTTCAAGATCTTTCCACACCAGGTATATCCATTTATTCTAATCAACCTCCTATGCTAAAAAAAAAACCCTTATCGATTAATTCATTTTAGGATGAAGAAACGATTGGATAATTTACAAGGGTACATGAAGTTATTCCTCTAGAAGATTACAATCAAGAGTTCAATCTTAACTTTGATACACTTGTGAATTGGGAAGAAGAGATTGATTCCTTTTGTTAGAAGATAGAGGAAGATCCTAAGACCATTGAACTTTATACTCTTCTTATTATTCCATCTTCACCTTCCTCGAGCATGATGAAATTATGGGGTCTAGCATTGATCCCTTGCTTATCTTCTCATTATCCAATCATTTGTTATCTATCATAATTCCTCAATCACAATCTCACCTTTGGTCTGATCTGGTATCCCATCCTCATAATCTCTTGGGAGACATCTTAGTAGCCCTTTTTCGTCTATTAGTGAATCCGATCCACATAGCCCTTTATCCTCCATTATTGGGCCACGTCTTAGTCACCCATCATCTTTTGCTATCTTTGGGCCACCATCTGGTAGTCCTCCATCTTCCATGTGTGGGTCTCCACTAAATATCTCACCATATCCTATGAGTGGGTCTCCTTTAAGTAGCCCACCATATTATATTTTTGGATCACCATGAGTAGCACCAAATCTCCTATGCTTGGGTCACCTCCTGGTAACCCATTATCTTCTATTCTTGGATCACGTCCTACTAGTCTGCTATCTTCTATTTATGAGACACCTTTGGGTAGTCCTTCATCTTCTATCTATGGGAAACCTCCTGGTAACCCATTATCTTCTATACTTGGGCCATGCCCTTGAATCCCCCATTTGTCTTCTATTTTTGGTTCATCTCTAGGTAGCCCTTATTCTTCCATCTGGGGCCACATCCTAGTAGCCTTTCATCTTCTATCTGTGGATCACCTCTTGGTAACACATCCTCTTCAATTCATGGACCGTATCCTTTTCATTCATCACATCATCCTTCTACAAATGAATGGGGAGAGATTACCACCATCTCTACCATTCCTATCATCAATCATAAATGTCCACTTTCTTCTCCCACTTCTCGGGATCAGACAGGTCACATAGTCACTTATAAGAAAGCCAAACAGGTTCATTATCAAGCTAAAATCAAAACTCCAAAGAGCTCCAAAGCTCCCAATAATTCCAATAATCATAAAGTTACAAATTAGACACAATTCAATAATGCACACCAATGAACCCATAAAGTATGGTGCAAGTGAAAAAACCATTGATAGGGAACTCAAGCTCCCACATGCAAAATACATGTTTTAAGATAAATCACAATCATTTATTATGAGCTCACCACGATCATTGAGATAGGAGAGAATATGACCCTTGATAAGAAAACATGCTTAATCTCCCTTATCAAGGAAATTACAAACATTTTGTTGGATCCTATCACATAGAGTGAATTTGTTAGTCCCAACTTTCCAAAAACTATCAAAAATCTAAAAATCAAATAAAAGAAAAATGTAAAAAAAAAAGAGAAAACATACAAAAAATCAAAGGTAAACAAACAATCATTGCAATCAAGTATTGCATACACATGGATGTTCTTTCTTCCCTTCCTTGCTATTCTTTTGCAAGTCTTCCTACCATTTTCATCCCTTTGGTGAAATTTTGGTTAGCTTATTTGCACACATTTTGTGAAATTTATATCTATGGTATTTGTTTGACCTTGGTGTTTTATCACTTTGGTAAATTAGAGAACGACTGACCTCTTAGAGATCCTATCAAAATCAGCATCTAATAAACTTGTTGTGAAGAACTTCTAGACATATTTGTTGACACTAGCCAATGTCATCATAACAATTACTTCCATATCCTTCCATCAAGCCATTTATGGTTCTTTA